>JAGSMR010000009.1:5175000-5452500 GCA_029286605.1 Sericinus montela
TGATTTGATTTCTGCCGACTGATTCGGTATGTCGGTGCTGTATATTACTCACGGCTAAGTCAGTGACAGTCGGCTTGCGAGACCGCTAGGCGCCAGGCGAGGCCGGCATAAAAGCTGCTATATTCAGCTTACGTTCGATTTTACTCAGCCGATATAATAGACAGATTGTTTTTACGATCTATATGAGTTCTTGTCACGGTATCATAACAGTGTTTCGTTATCTCGATCTATATTCTATTTTTAAATGTTTTAGTGACGACCTGATAGCTGACCCAATAGGCAGTGACCCTACTATCGAAGCTGAGAGTTGAGGGTTCGCAAACATTTGTGTGATGAATATGAATGTACTCGAGTCATGGATGTTATGATATGAATATTTTTAGGTGTAAATATTATTAATGTACCGTTCACGTGGACACTAAAAAGGTGATAGGCTCACCTATTAAGTTGTCCCGAACATGCTTTGGTGTAAAGTGGGTCGGAAGGATTTCCCAGTGTAGTCCTCTATTTAACAAAACATAGGGAATCACGTAAAAATAAAATATTTCATAATGTGTGCATGACTATAATATATAACTGATAATATTCAAAAACTCCAAAACCACGATAACCGAGGGGATGAGTTATCGGAATTTGAGTCTAGAGATCCGAGTTAGATCCCCAGATGGGAGGCTCGTACCAATTGGTGTCTTGTCAAAACCTATGAATTCCATCGGATGCATTCGTACGCTTGGACATAAAGACGTCGACTGGCTCACCACCAGTCACGTTTTTCCAAAAATATATTCGGTCCAGATATTTAGGTCTATATATATATATATATATATATATATATATATATATATATATATATATATATATATATATATATATATATATATATATATATATATATATATATATATATATATATATATATATATACATATATATATATATATATATATATATATATATATATATATATATATATATATATATATATATATAGACCTAAATATATATATATATATATATATATGGAAAACGTGACTGGTGGTGAGCCCGTCGACGTCTTTATGTCCAAGCGTATAGTTACAAGTATTTCAATTGTCGACCTGCGTGGAAGAGCGTACAGCGGTTGGTGCCGCCAATTCTGAAGTTCCAGAAGTCGGAGTAGAAATCACTGTTTCTACATTTTATTGGCATTTATTGGTCAGGGTGTTTGTAGTATCTTCGTTGTTTCTGATTCCGTAATACAAGTGCTTATTTTAGGACCAGAGCATCTGTGTGATGTTATTCCTGTCTATGTATATTTTTTTATTATTATCTTCGTCCATTTACACAAAACTACATATAAAACACACTTATACATTTAACATTTGAGTATACGTAGCACGTTAAATTATTTTAGAGGGTCAAACACACATAGCCAGGGACTTTCTTTTATACTTTATTATAAGATAATAATATTAATAACAAATATTATTCACGTTATAACATAAAAAAAAATCTTGACGACTTAAAAACAATGCAAATACTCCAACCACATTAACTTCGTCCCAACGTTAATTAAGCAACATGTCCAAAACCATAATACCTTTTAGGTCACGTACCCTTTGTAACAAAAATAAAACCAGACACTTGTTAGGTAACTTAAAGCAATGGAAATTGGACAAACATTGTAAAGATTTAATTAAACGAAGGACTCGAGCTTACTTATTTTCGAGAATTAAAAAAAAACAACTTTCACCGGTACTTACGGGAAAGTTTTAAAAACACGATGTTAAAGCGGATTATGTCGAAATGACACATACAACAAATGTCACATAGATGAAAAGCATACAAACCACAAAACAGTCCTTTTTTTTTTAAACAACGTAAATGTCCATGATGGTGTAGCTAGAGCCTACAAGTCTTCAAATGATACGATTTTTACATACCCCTTTCTCTTCAATTAAATTCATGATTTTCTTCTTACAGTCACGTCTACTATTTCGAGAACTTAATTAATATGCAAAAATACTATGTAGTAATTAAAATAAGAGATACCAACTCGTGTGTGTATTCATGCTCTGAAAATTAATAACAGTATGCTACGAGCCATTATCAACAGGAAGCATTTTGTTTTTCCACATTTCCCGTCACATGTAATGTTTACTGTGTCAACGACTTACGTACCTACAGTATGAGATTGAAATTCACAATGCATTTTGTTAGCGCTTAATAAAGAATTAATTGAATTCGTGTTGTTTTAGTGAGAATTAATGAAATGAATATAGATTATATTATACTGTTTACAATTATACGAAATATTATATCTTTATGCAATATAGTTACAGTATAGTACTGTGGTAGGCAGGGGTAGAAATAGAGTCCAAACTATCCACTTTTCACCAAATCTTATTTGAGCAAACCTGACGGAAGCCTATAGCCATTTTAACGTTTAGGCTAATGGTACAGTATACTTATAAAGATATATTAACTCAGGTAAATATTAAGTACTCACTTAGGTAATATAAAAATCCCTTATTCTTGTTTAAAGATATGAATCTTTGTACTAGAATATTAATCACATAAGATTTTGCCGCTAGCGTGATTACAATTCAAGAAACTTAGCTTCAACTATGAGGTCACATCCACCATAAATACACATATATACATATAAACTTATAAAAACTTTAACTATCTCCATGGACGAGTGACGTTCGTATTCATCAGTTACATGGAGTCGCTAACTCTGAGGCATTGCTGACATTGTTTCTGGTCAGGGTGTTCTGGTACCTTTTTTGTTTCCGGTTTCATAACACAACTGTTTGTGATACTTAATTAGGGTTCACAGCAATGTATGTGATGCTGTGCCTATGTATGTAATACTGTTACTGATATTGCCTTACCGGAATACTGTCATAGTGAGTGTATGTCAAATATTTAATTCATTAAAACTACATTAATTAACACCGTGGGCGTTCGAGTCGCATCAGCGCGTCGAATTGCTAGAAAACTAATGCTTTTTTTAGAGACTTCTCCCAACCGTCCGTGCGTTGTGCCCGAAAGCGGATAGGTAAAAAACTCGACCTTTTTGCTACTACGCTACGAGATTGGTTAGCATTTAATCCGATTGCATGCAATATTTGGTTAATATAGTAGAGTTATTAACTTTCGTTTCGAATTATATTGAATACTAATACCACGCGTTGCTAAATTAACAAATACTTTTTTTTATTTACCAGCCACTTATGTACCCGGGATGCGATTTTATTGTAAAATCAAACTTTTTATTTCTTCGAATTTTTCGATGGTAACTTATCTTAGGAATAATGTTGAGGAATACACATTCAACAATTATTTTTAATTTACATATAAATTTACTATGCATGTTTTCAGTAATACAAAAATGCGTTCTATACCCTCATTTAGGAATCTTTATAATTCAATAATCGTTCATAGTAGTAAACCTCAATCGTGCTGACAAATACTTTTTTTTTCATTGCGATATGGTGTCGACGTTAGTGTTATCAGCACTTACTTAATGGTCTGTAAAAGTTCACTGCAGGAAAAGTCCTCTCCCTTAATTAAGATTTGCCATAATCGCTACGCTTGGCAAGCGGATTGGCGATCGCTGTAAATACCATGCAATATAGGCGATGCTCCCGGTCTTAACTTTGGTCTGGTATTTTTGAGATGATTATCCCGTCACCTATTAGTACATATTGGTGTTTACGAGGCTTATCTCTCAGCCGCGATCATTACCCTAAGACGAGAAAAATGGGGGGGGGGTTTATATATATCGTTATTTATTACCCAATATTAGGGTAGACAAAGATCGAGATAATTTTGTCCTTTTTTCATCCACTTTTAACCGTAGCTTAAAGCAAGCAAATACCCATCACACAAATATTTAGCTCCTGCGGGATTCGAACCTACATTCCTGACGAACGTACGGATCGAATGGGAATGATACTTCCATACATTGTTGTATCATATCGATATTGAAATACGTTACATTTCATATGACATGTTATGTATAGCCTGAGGCTTAGTTTAACATTGACGGCTTGAAGGCTTGTATCTGAATCTGCCCCTGGCGTTGTTTGAACCAAGCATTTCCAGTGTTTTTGATATAACAATGACATGAACCAGGTGTTTCGGTTTAATCTGATGCAGCTTTATATAAAGAAATGTATGTTTAATAATTTTTACTAAATCCCACCCCTAACATATCAATATATTTTCAAGCCTTTCCCAATACAGGGGTAGACAGAGGTCTTAGTCTAGACAATTAATTCTGTTCAACCCATATTCCACCGAAGATTTGGGACATTATGACAGGTGGTGAGCCCGTCGCCATCTTTATGTCCAAGCGAACGCTATGAATCGTAAATAGGTGTTGAAAAACCCATTGGTAGGAGCCACCTGGGTCTCCCGACTTGAATCCAATCATCCGACCATTCCGCTATCGTGACTTATAATAACCCACCACCACCCCTAATCACAAAACTTAAAAGATGCGTTATAATCTAATAAATAAAACTTTCAAATACGTGTGGATTGTGAATTTATATTTTATTGGACATTGTTTAGAACAAAGTGGCAACATAGACTTTGAGACAAGATAGGCTTTGTTAACAGACTTAGCTTATCCTGGTGACCTATCGTCTATGCCTTAAAATTATTCATTTTAATTACATTATTCCTAAATTTTCCCGTAATTCTTCTATAGAATCATATAGTGTACTTTACTTTATTTATTAGTGCCAGGTTTTTCATTAACGGCCACGTAATAAAAACCGGTCTGTTTTTATGGGTATAAATACAGTTTAAATCTTCACACCATCATTTCTCTTTTATTTGATATGTCACCAGACCATTTTAAATAGAAATTGATTTGTGCATCGCCTGCGACACCCTTAATTTTTCGGGTTTCTTTTTTTTCTTAGACCTTACGGAACCCTAAAACGGTCATATAAAACGTGTATATGAGTTAAGTTATTCTTATTTTAATAGCATATGTCGTACTACCATTTCGACTACTAAATGCCTAACGTGGTACTACTAAGTACCATGTTAGGTAACGTAACATAATAAATTATTTTATTTGTTGACATATCGTTAAAGATAAAAGTAAAAAGAAAAAAGTAAAACAAAGGCCAAAAATGTTCACACCTGTGCAAAGGCCATCTCTCAAATATTCAAGAGAGATTAAAGCAGAGATTAAAGCACGCCTCGCCACGTTGCTCCAATTGCGTGTTGAAAGACTCCATATCGAATAAATATTTATTATTTCTCCACGGGCAGCTTATTAATCAATGATTTCCTAGCCCACCGAGCTAGTAATTCAGTACTTGAAATTGCACTTAACAATTTTATTAAAAAAAATATGCAACCCAACAAAACGACACACATTTTACTCGTTTAATTGCAAACCCGCACAGGTTTTGCTATTCAATAAAGTTTCCAGCACAAACAGGGTCATCCACAAACCGCAGGCTTAATCACCCGTATCACATAGTCTGCGCTATCTACGGGTCGCATGCTCTGTGCCGCTCTTGCACATATTGTAAATTGAATACGCCGGCTTCATTCCCGGCAGTACACTTCCCCTCCCCTCATTGCAAACAAAGGCGGAATTAAACTACCCGCTTGTATTACTGGCAAAGCACGCACGTATTAACGAGTTTGTGAAAACTAAAGCGGGTCGTGTGCAGCTTTCAGTTACAGCGAAATAAAATTGGAATTGACCATTAAAAAGAAATAAATTTATTTTCAAAATAGAAATATTCTATACAAAGCATAAGTTAAGAATACAATTATTTATTTATTTATTTATTCATTTTTTTCACGAATTTTCCTAATATTGGAGTAAACAGATGTTTAAAGAATTAAGGTTTTCGACTTGCCTTTCACCGAAGCTTATTTCATGTGGTGAGCCGATCACTGGTAAAATTAGAACAAGAAAAATTTAGATTTGGATCAAGAGAATTTAGAACTAGAAAAGGGCTGAGCAAAAATCGTTCTCCCTAACGCTATCTGGATTCATGTAAAAAATACAATTTAAATAAAATATCATGCATAAATAATTGTAGAAAAATAATTTTAAGCATACTAATGCTTAAAATTATTTTTCTACAATTATTTACTTTTAGTTTAGTCATCGAAGTAAATAAATCTCTGTGATCCATTTCAGCTCGTGAAGAGTTTGCTTAATGAACATTTTATGTAGAGAGAAAAAAATCAAATTTCACTATTCATGCATTGAATTGAATGGCCTCTGAGCAGCGCAACTAGACAAAACCTAACGAGGTTAAATTGTTGTCGACGAAATTTCTCATTTTTAAACAAGTTCGTTGCGGACTAGATATGCGAAAATGATATCCATTGAGTGTCATTAAAATTAGCGTAAGTTTTTGAACTGAAAATGTTTAAGCTACTCTACTGAATTCTTTCTATGTGAACGATTAGACGAGATGTCATAAGGGGAATTCCCTCTTCTCCCAACTCGAATAAAACAAAAAATAACCTTGAAATATCCTTTAACTTTATATATTCAAATGTTTGCTCTAACCTGCAACCTATAGCTTCGAAGGGCTAACAGTACCACGGTAATCTAGAAGGCCAGTGGGTCAGCATATTTTTTTTAAATAATAAGAAAATACTTTCCTCTCTTTTCATTCTTTTATCCGAAGCCTTGATAAACAAGATTCAAGATCTCTATTTTTATTTAAAATACAAGAACGGCTCGCTTTTAAGTGAGCCACCTAATCGATCAGTCATCACGTGCTGTTGTAATATCGATCCCTGGTGACCACCACTAATAAGGGCCGTACGTTGTCCTCTTACGTAAAGGCATTGGAACATAATATCTATTTTTAAATAAGTCATGTGACGTTTATGTAAATTCTCTTGAACGTTGTTGATAAATCGTTATAAAAATGTCACAATAATATCATAAGCTTACGTCCGTGACTAAGCCCACGTAACCTACTTATAAATGGGATTAGTAGTGATAAACAATCAGAAACTTAATTACCAAAACAAACTTGTATCCCCAGAGTATGAACATTCAAAAAGGTGCATTATATATTTTGTTTTTTGTTTTGACTTCATATTTTTATTTTTTCTATTGTAAGCGATGTTTTCGAATGGTTAATAAAGTTTTCCTATCTTTTATTCTTCCTTATTCAAACGAAAACGCGAAAAGTTTAAATTGTAATCAACAGCCTATATTCTAAGTCCAGAATAAAAAAAACATTCTCCTTATCCTTTATTCTACCCCTTTACGTTATAAAAAATATCTTCACGCAATTCCCAATAGAGGGGTAGGCAGAGGTCTAGTCTAGAAGACATCATTCGTACGTATGTTTTTGAAAAAGCCATTGGTATAAGCCTGCCACCCGGGGATCGAACTCCGGTCTCTTGACTCAAAATTCCGAGCACCCAACCACTAGGCTATCGTGACTCTCGTGTTATCGTGAAATGTAAATATACATTCATCCATAATCCGCGGTATGGGGATAATACTAGTATCTTGACCTACGTTAGTTTTTATCGAACTCATCGTTTTAGAATACCCCTGGGCACTATGAAACTGTAAAAAATTACAAATTTGTTGTGGTGAACGATAGTTTTAAATTGAGGTAGGTATACTCTATTTGTAAATTGAGTTGTACAATTTTACTTTGAAGTATACTCGTACTCTATCTGATTACTTAGATATGCGGGGAAGTACCACGACCTCACAGAATACCGGCGTGAAGTAGAAGCCTAATAAACTTCTGCGTTTCGTCTGGTGAGTGCAGGTAACCGGATTTTGTAATGATAATGAGTATACAGTAATTTTATATAAGATAGTAAAAGTTCCTTATCATCATTTTCATCGCCATGACCTACCTCATTTCATTTCTGCATCACCCGAAGGACGATTAGTAGAGAATGCTTCAGGCAATGTCCGCCTATATATTCCGCCTATATTCTCACACTGTATCAAGTTCAATTAATAAATAAACATAAGTGTTGCTAAAATATTTAAATAAAATGCAACGGAGAGGGTATTACTGCAGCAAATAATTTGTTACAACTGCATTTTCACGGACAATAGCCTGGGGGTCAAGCCATTTCAAAGCCTGCATTGTCCGTATATCTGTCAGTGGCTTCATATTCGCTGCACAAAATATTTTGAATTGCAATACTTATGCAATGATGACCAAAAAACTATTATTTTTAATACCGATGTACAATTTCATTTTGTAAGTAACAGATAGTAATTTTTTTGAGGTTCTTTGAGTTCGAAGCACTGTGTACATATAAAAATGTATGTTTCATATGTTTAAGTCCGCTACGCTCAATAAGTATGAAGGTTAACTGAACATGAAAATCTAAGCATTTCGCGAGGTTTGAATAGAAACATAATTTTAATTATTAAATGACTTCCGTGGACGAATGGCGCACAAGTTGGTTTTCAAGGTGACGTTAAGCTCTGAGGTACCAGGTTCGATTCTTAAACGGGTCAGTGTTGAAAACCACATTTTCTACATTTTCCCGGGTCTGGGTGTTAGCTTTACAGACGACAGACTAGAGTGAGAATGAAAATTGATACAGAGGTGATAAATTGCTATTTGGTGGCAGAAAGAGTTTTGTACTCGCCCATACGAATTCTGGACTGTGAAGGAGTCTAAGCTGTACACAAAAATTACTATTTTTTACACGAAAATACACAGACAGACAGTTAGTTTAACAAGTCTTTACTATAAACTTGTCTAGTATAAAGAAGCTTAATGGATTTGCTTTAGTGAGATCACTCAATTTACGTTAAACTGCGTAGAAAATATTTCCATTCACATTCCAATAAAAAGCTTTCACTCTACACAAATTAGTAACTTATTTACTTACTTGCATCAAAGAAAAATTACCTTTGTATATAAAGTAATGGCATTACTTCTGTAAGATCACTAACAAGAATTCAATTTACGTTAAACTGCGTAAAAGATATTTCTTTCCAATATGATTTTCTAAAAGCTTTTACTCCATTAAAATTAAGTAAATTTATACATTTATACATAGAACAACATCACATCCATTACTCTGATCCCAAAATAAGTATCTAAAGCACTTGTGTTATGAAATAAGAGACAACGAAGGTACAACAAAGCCGAGAAAATGTACAAAAAATGGACATATAAATATTACATCTGCTAATGTCAAATAGAGTATATTTACACCAAATGTCCGTTTGTCAAATATTTGTAGAGTATTGAAATAGTCGGCACATAATAATATTGCCCCTTAATAGTCATTAACTAGGGTTGTACTTCTACTGCTCCCCTTCAGAGGTAGTAATTCCAACGCAATTGAACTAGTCATAATCAATTCTCTCAAGTGTCAAATTACATATTATAGAAATGTTCATTTACTTATCATAGAAATAAACTCTAGTAATCATAAAATTCAAAACACTGTTTCAGTCACGATAGCCGAGTGGTTGGGTGGTCGGAATTTCGAGTCAAGAGATCCGACTTCGATCCCCAGGTGGCAGGCTAGTACCAATGGGTTTTTCAAGTTTTTAATGTACGAATTATATCGTTGGCTTGATCATGAAGGCGGCGACGGGCTCACCACCTTCGACATTGTCCCGAAAATACCTTCGGTGGAAGGTAGGTCGAAGGGACTTAATTGTCTAGACTATATGTATGTCTATACCTGCATTGGGAATTGCATGAAGAAATTTATTTATATTTATGTATATGAATGATTGTAATCAAGACATGAATAATTATACGTGTATATGAATATTTATTTATATAATTGTATGTAATTATATTGTAATATTATCTTGGATGCTAGTATGGTGTTAGGCTCTCCGCCAGTCATTTCATTGCAAATAGCGTGAAACGTCTGCCTACCCCAGTATTAGGAAGTTGCGTTAAGATAAAATGAAACTAAGGTAAATTGCACATGACATAGATTATAATTTGAAGGTCTATATTCAAATCCCGGGGCCATTAACTGGATACGGTTATTTAACGCTTGTCGTCAGTTGGTATCGGCAGGAAATAGCTTCGGAAATCTAATCGTCACTTCCCTTACACTTCCCGGCAGCTGAAAGCACGCAAGCCAACCTTTAATGTGGCTTCATGTTACGAGGAATCGACGATACGCGTTAAGCAAATTTTATCGGCTCTCATTGTAAAAAAAATATACGTACATTATAAAAATAACTTGTATTAAAGATTTCCTTATCATCACTCTTATCACCTTCACCTACTTTAATTTACTTCTCCAACACTCAACGGTCGACTGATAGAGAATGCTTCAAGCATTAAGCCTGCTCATACATTCTCAAATGTATGTAGTTGAATAAATAAATAAATAAAAAGCCAATAACATGCTTGTAAATAAATTATGAGAAAAATTAAATTATGATAAAAAGAGGACATAAAAGAGGATACCAACGGGGCTCCTCCACTAGAAGAACCATATTACGAAATAGCGGTAGGTTTAAAAAATAATGACTTTTCATTTGTAAAATAAACTTTTTATTTGTATTTGGTTAAAGTTTAATTATTGTATTTTCCACGTACAACTTTTTTCGATTTGATAAATCCTTTTATTTTGATAGGTTATGATAATACATAGTACCATATAAATCAAAGAAATACGGGACTGGTATAGGGCAAAAAAATTGTAAATAATTGTTTGTACACCTGATTCTGTTGAAACTTGGCTCACATATGTACTTCTACTACTAATATAATCTGACTTAGAACAATATTTAATCTGGATACTAATACTGGAGATGGAAGACAGTCGTGGTAATTCCTCAATGGTATACATCAATTACCACTTGTAAAGCGTTGCATCTTTTAAACAAGACAAAGATTCAGCAAAGCAGTATTTTTTTTGGGTTCTGCCAAGTTAGCATTAAACTTTATTTCTACGAGTATCAACAGCACGAAAGAAAATAAAAAAAAGGCAATGTTGGTGTCTCGTTTGAAGAAAGGAAATAAAACTGAAAGAAGAGAAAATAGAAACAACCCAATTGTTTTCCATTTTAAGCTTTTTTGGACCTCATTTATTAAGATATTTAAAAGAAAAGAACTTAACTTACTTAACTTAGATGTTTAACATTACGTCAGTAGCGAGCAATACATTGCTTGCTGTTTGCAAAGAGCTACAAAAGTCACCAAACGGCCATCAGTAGTCGACACGTGTTTTGTTTAACGAGACTTTCCCTGGAGAAATTGCTATGTAACTCAACTCCCCACGTGCCTGGGGGCTCCGTAATAACTGAGAGATCGAGCTGAATCTCTAGATGTGTTAACATCTTAAGGATTGGTATTTTAGTTAAGAAAATATTTACATTTCACACTTCAGTCGTCTTAATTCATTCTTAAAACTGCAAAGTTATGACTTACGAGTAGGTATATATTTAAATAAAGCGATATATATGTATGATTAAAGACCGACCAATGAATGTACATGTAAATTTCAAATAATATATATTTATCATATCTTGTCGCCTATTTTTAGTAAATAGTGCATATTGTAATATTTTATTAAAATTAATACGTAACAAATTTACTGAAACAGGTTATTGTTTTTGTTTGCTTTGGATATTTTTGCACACATAAAACATAGCCTGTTTAAAATATTAAGGTATCCCAGAAATTTTGACTTTCCGTTTTCGGTTTTGATGACATGGTGTTTCAAAATATGCAACAAAAAAGTATCCTATGCAGCAAAGCGAACCTCTTAATAATAACATTATAATCATTTCATCAATTATACGTGGTAGGGTATCAGACCGACACAGTGTCGTTCGCATTAATAATATTAGTATCAAGCAATATATTAAAGAAATTTCTACTCTCTGCTGTAACTGAAATCTTTTAAATTCTTTATTTAATTAGTATACCGACTTTCTAATTGCAAAAGTAATAACTAATGATTCAATATAAGGCAATGTTTGCAGTTAAAATTAGGAAGCCACAGTCAAGCCGCTATATCCGTTAATTAACCGAATGTGGTCGAATCTACAAATAGAACGATACACATGAATCTAAATTCAATTTTATGGACATCGATATAGTTTTAGTCGACCGTTTTATCGACATTGTATTAGACCTCTGCTATTTATGGACGTGTTTATTTATATTAATTAGGTTGATCTTCCACGAGATGGAGTGAAGATAGAATAAATGTTGTGGGAAGTCGATAGTTGGATGGGTGTGGAGACAGTTTTTTAGTGGATAATTTTGGATTAGAGTAATGGTGAGAGTTGTTGTTTGTGTAAGGTGTAAATTCGGCAGCCTCTGTCTTTCTGTGGGTGTCGTAAGCGAAAACCAAAGGATTTAGAGAGCAAAGGTTTTTTTTGCCTCTCACATATGTTTTTAAATGCGTTATTTAAATTTGAGAATTATTTTCTACAAATGTCTATATGTAAAATGATTGACGATACTATTGACACATAAAAGGAAATAAATACTAAAAATATTTTAACATATTTCACAAAGACGTTATATTCTTCTACTGTTATTTTTCTCGTCTTTTAGGCATCATTTGAAAATGGTAGTTTTTTTAAACTTTGAATAAAAGTCATGAAAATTAATCCTAACTAATATTAATACTATGACTAATATTAATAATATGAAAGAAAAGTTGTTTATTATACTTTCATGCTAAAACTTATGAGCTAATATTTATAAAAAAATTTTATATATACTTATATTATATATGTGCACACATTCATATGGGACTCTGAAGAATATTATAGGGTGTTTCTTCTCGTGATATTCTTGAAAACTCCTTTAACCGAGGCGAAACTAACAAAAGATAGTATTTAATAATTTCGAGTACGTTGCACGTTATATGTAGGGCTGCATGTAATTAATCAAACTATAGTCGATGATTTAAATAACTGAAGCGCTGTGTATCTGCGATAAGCCGTGATATATTAGAATTAAGTTTCATATTGACGGGCTGCACTAATATATAGACAAACGTAATATAAATTTAATATTGGCAATTCACGATGATAGGTCTGTTGCCATAAAACAAGCATTGTACATCATTAAATATGATATTTTACTGAGCGAGTTTCAATTTTTCCTACCCACTCAGCTTTTTGGGATAACATCGCAGTCTATTTGGGACAACCCTTAGTGTCCATCAAAGAATGTCCTATAAAGCGAGATTTTATATAATTCTGTTCAATTCTATACTCATAAATATAATTGTTTCATGAATAAGAATACTGGTACTCGAGTCATAGATTTGTATATATCGAGTCATATATACAAATCTATGACTCGAGCACCAATATTCATACTTATCAAACAATTATTGCCCCTACCTAGAATCGAAACCGCAACCTTTAGCTTCGTATGCAGTCACTGCCAACTGCCACACAACACAATCTATCCAGTTATTATTACTATCATCAATACTTTTATATCAAATAGTCTAAAATCTAATTGAAATAGAAGAGATATACACATAAACTACAATGGCTCTAAGAATATAATATATAAATCGCTTTATTAATGTAAGATGTTTTCTTGCGTAAATAATAAGTTTTATTTACGCAAGAAGACAACGAAATTAAAAGTATGCTTTAAGTTTCAAGAAAATATGAATATTCATTCATAAACTTCTGTTTTAAACGTGTTTACGTAACGCTGGCGTCGGTATGCAATTTCAAAAGCTACGGAGAATTTTGTAAGAAATCTTTTATAGCGCTATTTAAAATTATCTAACACTCGTAAAATATTGTAGGGTGAAATATTTAAGAGTTTAAACCTTTTTAAAGTGAGTAAATAAATTTCTATCTTTAAACATTTTCCCAAGTCACGATAACCGAGTGGTTGGGTGATCGGAATTCAAGTCAAGAGACCTGTGTTTGATCTCCAGTTGGTATGATCGTACCTATAGGCTTTTTTAAAAACTTATGTACGGTTTATGTAGTCGGCTTGAACATGAAGATGGCGATAGTCTCACCACCTGTCACGATATCCCAAAATATGTCTTCGTAAATAGTGGGTCCTAAAAGACTTATTTTTCTAGATCTCTGTCTACCCCAATATAGTGGAATGCAGATATATATTTTTATATATATAAGCATTTTTCAGGAACCAAGGTAGATAGAGGTATAGGAAATTAAGTCTAGTCGACACACCGTCCGCTGAAGCTTATTTGGGCCAACGTGAGCGGCATTGAGCCTCTCGCCATCTTAATACACAAGTTAATGGTATAATGTACTTACATACATAGATAAGTATTCATATCATTCATTTACATACATATAAACATACATGACTTAAGTATAAACATTCATATTCATCTAACATATGTTTGCTCCTAGCGAGAATTGAACACGCAACTCTTAGATTTGAAGGCAAGTACTACCAAATGGACTATCGGATTGTCAAATTAAATTTTACTGATTATTTTATATACATTGGCTTGGCATTCATATCGTTGGCTTGGACATAAAGACGGCGACGGGTTCACCACCCGTCACTTTGTCCCGAAAATATCTTCGGTGGAAGGTGGGTCGAAGGGACTTAATTGTCTTGACTAGACCTCTGTCTACCCCTATATTTGGACTGGCGTGAAGATATTTTTTTTTAATTTGTTATAAATAAGAGTTGTTAAAATCCGTAAGTCATTTTATTGTTCTGATACCTTTAATGACAACTTTAAATAATTTAATTCTTACCTTTTCTCTGCAGTTAGCCGGAATACTACGGAGGCTTGATTATAAAACAGTAATTATACCAGCATTGTAGACTTACCTGTAACAAAAAAGAAACAATGTTATAAGAAAGAACAACTTTAATTGTAAATAGATACAGGCGTTAATTAGCGGAGATCCATTACTATTAAGATGTTAGCATAAACCGATTGGCTTGGTAACGCTTTATTTCGAGGCAGAACAGGAGTTTTGTATTAATCGTGTTGACGTATGTTACCTTGTGTTAGGTACCCATCCGTGGTTGGGTCTAGTGGTGGTGATGCATTGTTTGAAATTAGTGCACGCCTAAGATGGATGATGGTGATCTTCTTCTCTTGAGTAACATATACCAATGATTGATGGCCTGTCGAGTGTTGCAAATTAAGGTTACATCTTTATAGTTTAGAAGCCTTATTGAAATAAAGTTTCATTAAGGTATAGTTTTGTAATAATTCATCTTACTGCTTCTTTTAACCATTCTCATTCTCATAGCCACATCGATTCTAACGATAACATTCATTATGTTAAATGTAAATGTAAAAAAATTATAAATTTTAATTTAAAATATTTATTAATTTAATTTATTTATTTAAATTTTTTTGGCAAATACATATTTGTTACTACTGGTGGTACTTGCTATTTTTATTATCAATTTTAGTATTTAAGGCATAAATACATATAATAATAAATATATAAACAGGGTCAACATCACATACATTGCTTAGATCCCAAAGAACATACTTAAAGCACTTGAGTAATGGAATACGAAAGAATAAAGGTACCACAGACTCCCAGACCGCACAAAATGTACAAACATTGACATGGGCTGTGAATTTTTGGTGACGGTTATTTCGCCAACCACCAAGTACCGGTAACTATTACTCTTATTTATGATTTTTCTACGCGGTGTGCATTCTTCGACAACCACGGGTAGGCAATTTTTTACACCGACACAAAACGATGAACATTAAAGTATAGGTGTTATTGTCACACTAGACCAACGGTTACTAACATAATTCATGTAGTAATCAATCATGTACCACCAGTCACGTTATCCCAAAAATGTTTTAGGTGGAAGGTGGGTTGAAAGTATTTATTTGTCTAGACCTCAGTCTACTCCTGCATTGGGAATTGGCTTGAAGATATTTATTTATTTATTTGTTAATTTATTTTTTACTTTACTACCAACTGAGGTCCGGGCGGCCCTTTGACGACGTAAGAGATTTGTAGAGAGTTAATTACTAATTAACTCTCTACAAATGTTAATTGCCCCAGATCGTGTATGAAGGTTATTTATTATAAGAAAAAAATATCTTCACGCAATTCCCAATACAGGGGTAGACAGAGGTCTAGTCTAGATATTTAAGTCCCTTCGACCCACTTTCCACCGAAGATATTTTCGGGACTACGTGATAGGTGGTGAGCCCGTCGCCGATTTATTATAAGGGTATTAAAATTGCCAGACTATTTAGTCTAATCTGCATAAGTTTTACTCTTATGAAGACAAAATTATTTGTAATTCAAATACTTTATGTTAAAACATATCACGACCTTCAAGACCAACGAGATCTTTATATTTTCGAAATAGAAACTTATATTTTCTTTTATTTAGAAACTTATAGTTTCTTTTATTAGTTCGCTTAAGTTTTAATATTTAATTTTCAATAAAATTATTTTTTATATTTACCACCATTTCGTATAAAGCATCCTATGACGAAGAAGAAATTGATGAAAGATACTCCGTAGTCATCACCTTTGTACCGATGAAAATATTATATTATTTCATTTGGGTATTGTAAGAGACGACTACCAAATAATCTTTATTATCAATCGTTGAAATCGTTCAAATCAATATCGTTATTTTTCAAACGATCACTAGATTTTGATCTCTAACATTTTTAGCTAGTTTACAGCGAAAACAAGCTTCAATTCCTATTTTGAGCACAACCCCGTTGAACAACCGATGATCATGTTATTGTATAAATAAATAATTCCCTCTCAGTTGTTATTTGTTGATGCAAATTTAACTGTGATTGATTGAAATGACGATCATGTTATGTGCAAATCAATTGCCGATTCCGATCACTATGACAGCTTTCGAAGACCATCAGATGTTGTTAACTGCCGAAACCTATGTTTTGTTGAAAAATTAAAAATAATCACCTGACACGTGTGGGATCTAATCCTGTAACCTCTGTCGTACATACATTATAACCACGTCCGTGTAAGTTTTTTTTGTTTGAATTTTATGAATTTTATATCAAAAATTTAGTATAAGTCATACTTATACATATGCCTTAACAATCACTAAAATGCATCAAATGACGTAACATACATTTTGTATCATAATTGCTCACTTCGGTATTGTTTTTGCTGCTAAATAAACTTTTTTCAATTTAAAAAAAAATCAGTCCAGACCTATACCAGTATGGGAATTTGGAGAAGATAAAAACAATCGGTCATAAATATATTACTTTTTCATCAAATAGTTATGTAAGGCCAAAAGTTTTTTTTTCGTTCATGAGCAAACATACGATAGTCTAAGGGTGTTTACTAAAATTTAAATGAAACACTAAAGAAATTATTAAAATAATTTTTTTATTGAAATGAGCGTGTAACAGATATTATGGTAGTTTCATTATTTTTATGTTACGAGTACTCGTACTTAAATTGTCATTAAAGTATTCCTTCAAATTATAGTAAAGTTTTTATAATAACAAGTTTTTTTTTTTTTTTTTTATAAATTTATTTATAATTTCTTCGGTAAGTTGTTAGTCACGATAGCCGAGTGGTTGGGTGATCGGAATTTCGAGTCAAGAGACCCGAGTTCGATTCCCAGATGGCAGGCTCGTACCACTGGGTTTTTCAAAAACTTATGTACGAATTATATCGTTGGCTTGGTCATAAAGACAGTCACGTGCTCACCACCTGTCACGTTGTCCTGAAAATATCTTCGGTGGAAGGTGGGTCGAAGGGATTTAATTTTCTAGACTAAACCTCTGTCTATCCCTGTATTGGAAATTGCGTGAAGATATTTACTGATTTATTTTGTTTAGAATTGTAGATTCTAGACTTAATAAGTTAACATATTTCTAAAATGTACTATATTAATATTATTATTAATTATTAATGAAGTGATGCCGAGGAATTTATTTTTATGAGGGACTCATCTCCATAATAGCATTTGAGCATCGCGCTACGACTGCTAGAAGTAGATAAAAAAGAAACAAAGCCGAAAAGAACGCTAAGCGAAAATGGAGCAGTAACGCAGGCCAGAGGTTACGGCAAAAATATTTTCTGTGCCGAATTACTCATAATTATTTATAAAACATGCCATCTACCAGTAATGGAAGCAGTAAATCATAGAGAATACAAAATACTTCTAGGTAATAAATACTAGCTTTTGAATAAATGATAACACAGTAAAACTAGATAACGTTCCATTTCACTAATTTGTTACCTCAACCATGTACATCGTATATTTTGTTTTATTTATAGCTGCAGTATTAACATTATACATACATTTATTCTTACTAACTTACTGACATTCCAACGAACTGTTGAAAGTTCACTGCAGTACAGCCTCTTCCTAGAGGAGATTTTTCCATTATCACCACGCTTGGCAAGCAAATCGGCGATCGCACAACCGGACCCTCATTAGACGCTACTGCCCGTCACCTATTTGGTATTTTTCTAGGTTGTTATCCTGCTATCCATAGGTAGCCATTGTCATCTACAATTCACTCAGTGGCCTCTTACGACAATCTCTATGACATTGTTCGTACTAGCCTCTCCTATTTCGTAGTTAGTTGCTTAAAACAACTACAAACAACTTTAAGAGAAAAACGTTCGGGATACAATGTCACTTCCGAGATTACTTATGCCTCATAGCCTTTGTAACTTTACTTTTACTTACTTATGCTGACTTTATGACGTTCAATCCGGAATCTAACGGAATTTAATAGACATGAAACTGTTACTTGATGACAAAAAAATGGTGGCCCTGCCATAGACGAACCCACATTATACATTTTAAATAAAACGATTTTCGGATTTTATCGGGTTTTTTATTAGTTTTTCAAACTTTTATTACCCGACGTTTCGGATGCCTAACAGCATCCGTGGTCACGGGGGGTGGTTTGCTCAACCTAATTAAAAACGCGATAAAAACCGAAAACAGTTTTCTTTAAAATGAGTAGTATTCGCGTAAATACATGAAACCACATTATACAGTTTCCAAAATAATTTATAGCAAAGGTTTGCGTTCTGTGATCGCTCCTGTCTCACTTATTTACCTAACTGTCTGTAAAATGTCACCGCTGGCTTTTCCCGTAAGGAGATACGTTACATACTATTAAATACTGTGGGAAACTATTTATTACAGTCAAGGTTCTAGCATCCGTAACCTCTACGATCTTCTAATTTAAAAGTAGACTATATTTACTACTCTAACTATGTTTTATTTGTATAGAAAAGGGAGGCAAACGAGCAGGTGGCTCCCGTGATGGTAAGTGATTACCGCCGCCCATGAACACCCGCAATACCAGAGGCATAGCAGATGTGTTGCCGCCCTTAGAGTGCCCCCCCCCTTGATTTGGGGGAGGGGGGTACCTGTACCTGGGTTACCTGTAACCGGAGGCCCACATACGAAACGCAGAAGTTTGTTAGACTTCTACCTCACGCCGGTATTCTGTAAGGTCGTAGTACTTCCCCGGACCTTATACTTACTTAAACATATACTATCCTACTGTTGAACATATATATATATATATATATATATATATATATATATATATATATATATATATATATATATATATATATATATATATATATATATATATATATATATATATATATATATATATATATATATTTATATATATATATATATATATATATATATATATATATATATATATATATATATATTTATATATATATATATATATATATATATATATATATATATATATATATATATATATATATATATATATGACGCGCTTAATTTAAAGTGGTAATATCATGTAAAATATTAGTTCAAATCATGTAATGTAATGGACAATCTTAATTATGTAATCAAGGTAATTAGCATATCTTTATGTTCCCATATTTTACCAATATTGAATACACATAGGTCTAGAAAGTTAAGGTATTTCATCCCACTTTTCTTATTTAAGTTAATGAAGAAACTTATTTGGGGCAATGTGACAATAACGCGTAATATTTTTAATTCGTCGTTATTGTTAAAGTATTGTTGTGTATTATTTTTTATCTTTTTCAACATTGTGCCTACTTTTATTCTTTAGTTTAGCTTGGTGTTATAAAGTTTCTTACAAATAAACGAGCTATCGACCATAAAAAAGCCTTGTAGTTATACAGATGACATAATTACACTTAAAAATAGTTTTCCGTTCAAGTTTCCATCTTTATAAAATTAGTATAGATATTGTGATGAGAGACAGTATTTCGTTCATCGGGAAAGGCACATGTTTGGAAGACGACTTTTATAAGTCGCATAATAAGTCAGTAATTAATAAGTAAAGTACTTATTTAATAGCAATAAGTTTATAGAGTCTGAATTGGATGAGGTCTAACTTACAACATGTGAGTTACGCTCGAAGAAGAAAAGGTCAAGTGCAATCGGATATCTCAGCCTTCATATATAAATATGTAGGAGAGAAAATATGAATATGTTGAAAATATTGATTCTGAAGAAAGCGAATGATGTGTTAAGATCATAAAATGTGACGATCGTGAACCACAGCGAATCTCTGACCTGTTAAGAATGTTTGGACATATAGATAAACACCTTTATTCAAAATTGGGCTAGTCTAGAGAGGTCTAGTAATTTCACCTGACCTTATTTGGGAAATTAAAAAATAATCCTGTGGTTTCGGCGTTAGAATATTGCCAGTCCCTTTCTTCCCGCAGCTGTCGTAAGAGGCGACTAAGGGAAACAGCATTAAATGTCGTTATGGCTACCGATAGATGGCGGGATTCCCATCTCTAAAAACATCATACCAACATTATCAGACCGAAGATGGGCAGCAGCGTCTGAGATGCGAGTGGTCTGGTATTGTGATCGCCAATCCGCTGGCCAAGCGTGGAGATTATGGCAATTAACAATTAGTTTGAACACATTTAAGTCAGTAATTAACTTAATATCGTCAAATAAAATAAATAACCAAAGATACCGTTCTGCAATAGTAACTTAGCATCAAACACTATTTAAAGGCTTATTATGTTTGTCGCATTCCTTACCCCAGTATGCTACTTGCAGTGGTGACGTCATAGTTTTTATAATATGAGTGTATAGTAGTTTGTCGACTTATGTAGAGCTGTACGGGATTCAGTCAATATTTCTGCTGCAACCGCTTAATGACATCTACCGTTGAGTAGAGGAACTAAACCTTTCGAGATTTACCGAATCAAGTAGCGCTAGTAATAACCTGAAATGACTGATAAGGCATAATCGTACAGCGCCACCTATTGTTGACGGTTATAAATTGATAGAGTTTCGTATTTGAAGAGAGCTTGTGCGCCATCTAGTTCAGAATCCTGAACTGAACGTTTTTCAAAGCGCCATCTGTTTGAAAAGCTTTGAAACCTCAGCTTGGTGTTTTGGTATATACCCAAACTAATACACTACCAAATATGTTTTGTGAAAAAAAATAATGAAATGAGTCAAATAAAGAAGAGTAAAGTAGTTTCTCAGATGCTCAAGTTTCGGTATGATGTTTTTCTTTACCGCCAAAAAGCTTGTGGTAATTTCAGCATTTATAATTGCTATTTCCTGATTAATCAAAATCATCTCGATGTACGTTATCTAGATGTAAGCGAAATAGAAAAACATTGAGGGATCGCTAAGTGCATACTTAGGTTTTTATGATTCGCTATGCATATAGGTCCTTTAGGTTCATCTTTCACCCACACTTTTTTCGGACGACGTGACTGGTGGTAAGCCTATTGCCATCTTAGTGTCCAAGGTGAAGGTATAATATACTTTTATATGTATATTGACAGATTAAATAATAGTTTATATATACTACAATTAACATTCATGATTCGAATAGAAACATTCATATTTATCACAAAAAATTTCATCACAATCGAGATTCGGCTACCTGGACTTCAATAATTAAATAACATAATTAATTGTTTTTTTTTTTGAGACGGAGTGAGAATCTACTTCCGATAGATGGCGGGACAACAGTCTCAAAAAAATAACAGATTGAAATTAAGTAGACCATTAACAGTATACGCTATTCCGGTCTTACGCGCGACTATCTGGCATCGCTATCGGAGGATTCTACTAAGCCGGAGAGGCCTTAAGTACTTTGCATTCCGAATTTTGTAAACCGAATTTGCGTTCTTGGGAACATTTTCTTAGGAACATAATATTAACTCCCATGGGTATAAAATACAACAACCTCGCCTTATTTTATACGACTAATTATAACGACTCGGCAATTCCCAATACAAGGGAAGACAGAGGTCTAGTCTAGACAATTAAGCCCCTTCAACCCCCGAAAATATTTTCCAGCGAAGATGTTTTCGGGACAACGTGACAGGTGGTGAGCCCGTATTGATTACGGATTGCATTACATATTTTTATACATATAGATAATCTTTTCTTATATATTTTTTTTATTTTAAACTCATCACTACTGGGCAAAGGTCATACACCGGAAACTACCTTTACATAAATTATTATCAAATTTGTGAACCCCCAAGGGACAAAGTAAAGCATGTTTATTGGTCTATATTGGACGAATTCCAACAAAGTACCGAATATGATGTTTGTCCAACTTCTATTTCCGTAGTTGGTAGAAAATACTTTATAAATTTCACAAATTAGTTTGTGCTTTAACAGTAGCTGCTAGAGTCGAGAATTGTGCAAAGGCTTAAGGACAAACCCAATTTTAAGACGTGTTAGTGAGTCATAACTCATCGAGCGTCTGCTATTATTTTAATTAATGTAAAAGTGTTCATTTTGAAGTTAACCGGACATTTTACATTTTACAAGAATTAATGAAATTTATAGTATGTTTTTATAACATCTACGTAAGCTGTAGAAGCCTAACATTCAGGACACTTATAATTTCATACTAATACATACATACTTACTAATGTAATAAATGGAATAGTATGTTTGTTTACCTATTTTAATTATTCTTTCACATAGAGAAAGCTAAATTATCAGTAATATTGGCTGTATTTTTTTGGAGATACTTCTACCTACGAAAATCACAATAATGATATCCTTTTTGTAATTTTTTCTACAGAAATCAAGAAAAATATCGGTTACTATGGAGATGCCTTTGACGCTTAACGTTCAAGAATGTCTAAGAATAAAAGATTAAGGCGAAACGAAGTTCCAATATAATAAACAGGTCGCCAAATGTCACGACGACAAAGTTTTATTTTCATATTCATAAATTTCTTCTTACACATGTCTAGCAAAACAAGCCATTATGATGACGATACTGATTTTTTAAAAATTATGATGATGTGTTAGCTTAGTACTTGGTTTTTTTTCGTACAATGAAATGCTAACCGAGCGCTATGACCACTATTCTTATTTTATACTTTTATCTCATTATATAGTATGCCTTTTAACTTAGCTATTAGACATAAAACTAGCTGCCCGCGCGGCTTTGCTTGCGGTTTAAAAACATAACGCGGAACCCTAATTATTTTTCATAAATACAAGCTACTCCTCATAATGTTAGCTATCTGCCAGTAAAATCCCGTTATAATCGGTCCAGCCGTTTCAGAGATTTGTCGGAACAAAATTTTAAGCATTGATTTTTTATGTAAGTACCGTATATACTTTCATATGTTTTAAGTGAAGAGCTGTCAATCTGGAATAATAAGCAGATACTTCAATTATATTTTTGTGTACACACAGACTTGGGGCTTATGTCGGGCGATAACGTAAAAGGGAAACAAATATTATGAGTAGCGATATTTAACCTCGGTCTTAGTCTAGATCCGATTTGTAGGCTGAGACAGGGGTCAATAAGCAAAATTGGCAGAGGCGAGTCTTGGCAAGGCGCGTTATGAGCCCAGACAATGAGAATGAGTTCGGTACTCCCAACAGCCATTTGTTTATCTGGTTGCTAACATTATTCGTGTATAAGTTTATTTTATATCACAAACTGCGTATAATTTTTTGTGACATAATTTATATTCACGACTTCTGTATTCTTTTATAAACTAAAAATTATAAATAAATAAACACATAGATAGGTACAACATCATATACATTGCCCTGATCCCAAAGTATAAAGCTTAAGCACATGTGTTATGGAAACAGGAGCAAAGAAGGTATCACAAACACTCAGACCCGAGAAAATGTAGAAAAAGTGTTTTCTACATTGACTGAACTCGGGACTACGGAGCTGGCGATATCACGAAAACCGATGTGTACCACTCGTCTATGGCCTAAGAAGAAGATATTCTCTTACATGATGGTAATTGTTAACTGGTGTACGTACACCCCTGTCACCACAATCACTACCCGATATCAATAAAGCATTATCATCACTATGACGATAAAAGGTCACTGAAGGAGTTTTTTTGATATTTTTTTACGAATTTATGAGCCGGCCGATAAATATCCTCCCATTCAAGCTAGTTGGGAGTTCAAGTCCCGCTAGAGGAAAACTTTTGTATAATAAATGTCAATGTTTGTAATCGAGCCGTGAATGTTTTTACGTTTACACGAATATTGATCTGTGTAAATATATTGTATAGTTGACTTGGATAGAGACGGCGACAGGCTTATTACGTTCACGTTTTCTCAATTCAGCTCCGATGAAAATTGGTTCCAATTCAAGGGTTTACCTCTAATTGCCGCTAACTACCCTTTTCTTCTTCTTTACGATAAGCTTTATAGCAATGGACTCTCCGCTAGTGAACCGATACGATAGATAACGTAGTCTTTTCCTACAATTCTCTACTATGAAAAGTACTCAGCCATCTGTATCCATCGACTTCCCATAACATTTTGCAAGTCGTCACACTATTTTATGAAGGGGTCGTCTTAGACGAGTTATGCCAACATGTGACTGTCCCTAACTATCTTAACTATTAGAATAATGGCTGAAAATATTAAAAAATATAAATTCAAGGTGAAGCTCACTTAAATGCTTATTCCGTTTACATTTATCCATGTCTAGATGAAAAGCAACAAGAGAGGTTTGGCAAGCGATGCATCGTGATACATCTGTTCAAAACGTTCTACTATGTTTAGTTTAATCACAACACATTTCAAAACGCGTGGGATAAATTTCATTCTTTGTATTTTTACTACTTTATATTTGTACCACGTCACAATAGCCGAGTGGTTGGGTGGTCGGAATTTCGAGTAGAGAGACCCGAGTTCGATCACCAGGTATCAGGCTCGTACCAATGGGTTTTTCAAAAACTTATGCACGAATTACATCGTTGTCTTGGACATAAAGGCGGCGACGGGCTGTCACGTTGTCCCGAAAATATCTTCTATGGAAGGTGGGTCGAAGGGACTTAATTGTCTAGACTAGACCTCTGTCTACCCCTGTATTGGGAATTGCGTGAAGATATTATATTTATTTTTATTTTTTTATATTTGTATTGTTCAAATGAGATTGACATATATTAACAATATTTTACCATAACCAAAGTCGACTATAGTACTTAACCGGAATACACACATAAAAGGCTTTAAAAGTCCAATGCTGAACATAGGACTCTCCCGTAATGGATTGTTTGCTATAAACACCACGCTAGGTAAACGGCAATCACCAATGTGATCGCACATAGACTCTGCAGCCCGTCACGGGACTTCTGTTTTATTGTAATTTTTCGAGGTGGGATCCACCTCGAAAAATTCGTTGGTAGCCCCATCAGTAGGTAGCCAGTTGCTTTTTCATAGCTTGTCCCTTAGTCGACTCTTACGACACTCACAGGAAGGAAGGAAGTAGAATATTCTTACGCCTTAACCACACAGCTAGCAATTGGAATATTAGTAAAAAAACTAACGTAGTTATATATTTGAGACACCAATTTATTCGTTTATAAATATAAATTAATGTGGTTTCTGTAATGTTTCTGATTTCATAACAGCTTTAACTACTGTTGTTGTAATTATTTAGAGCTGATTTTGTTTTGAAACAATTAAAATATATCTGAGTCACGAAGTTTGGCCTGGTGAGAAATAGATGGCGCTGTCATACCTTTATTGTAATATGTGTCATACCATTATATTATAAACAAAGTTCCTTATTCCTGCACTGTTCTAATACAAAATATTGGTCAATTAGCAAGAATTATTCTGCATACTAGTGTAAAGATTACATGTATGTATATAAATTATATGAATTATTTATGACGACCTCCGTGGTCGAGTGGCGTAAACACCGGTTTTTATGGTCTCGCCATCTCTGAGTGCTTGGGTAGGATTTCCGGACGTGACAATGTAATAAACCATTTTTCTGCATTTTCTCGGGTCTCGGTGTTTGTGATGCCTTCGTTGTTTCCGATTCAATACCACAAGTGCTTTAGATGTTGTTCCTATATACCTATGTATGTACTTATTTATTTATACTTAATTTTATTTGCTCGCTTAAACTCATTGAAATAAAAATATACTTACCCTCCAGCAACTAATATCATCTGCATGTTTGTGATTATTTCGACCAGCACAGCCTGATCGTTTTTCCTTTTTCATTTCACCAATCACATTTCATCGCGTAACTTTTAATGCATAGAGAAAACACTAAGAAAAGCGTCTCCCATTTCACAGTTGTTTGATCGACTTCCAAATTCATCGTCGTAATAGTTAGATAAGGTTTAAGGGTCAGATAACTAAAGCATATGTTAATATTGACTCACTATGTTCACTATAAAACGTTTTTATTTTTTTTTATATAAAAGTAGTATTTATAATTTCTATAGTAATAGTTTAGGTAACTTATATTAAAGCTTTATAGCACAACCTCATAAATTATGAGAGACTGATTTAGTTTTAAATGAGGAGTTAATTTATTGTATTAAATAAATGAGAATGTTCAAAGAAACAACTGACCAGGGAGGATTATGTGGCGTACCTTTGAGTCACCGTGTCTGAGACACGTTTGGTCATAAGACTATAGCCACGGGACAGCGGAGTTCGAATCCAGCACGTGTCAGCTAAATATTAACTAATTTGTATTATTATTTATATATTTAAATAATTTATGTGCACAAATATTATATTATTTTAATTAATTTAATAATAAAACACCCAAAATGGTTTAGATGCTTTAAAGATGAGTAAAACTAAATAAATGGTAGTTGAAATATCTCAAATACATTCCTGATGGTTTCATCATCATATATATATATATATATATATATATATATATATATATATATATATATATATATATATATATATATATATATATATATATATATATATATATATATATATATATATATATATATATATATATATATATATATATATATATATATATATATATATATGATCCTAAACTAAGTAGTTGAAAGACTTATGTGTTATGAAATCTATTTAATCTATAAATATACTCTCGGTTGGGTTATCGGAATAGAAAGAGTCACGAGACCCGAGTTCGATCCCCAAGACTCGTACCAATGGGTTTTTTCAAAACCTAAGTATGCCGGGTTCACCACCTGTCACGTTATCCTCAAAAATCTCTTCGGTGAAAGGTGGCTCGAAAAGACTTAATTGCCAAGACCTCTGTCTAACCCTGTATTGGGAATGGCTTGAAGATATTTTGATTTTGCGTGATATTTAAATTGACTGTTCGCGGGTGTTTGTGGTACCTTCGTAGTTTCTGATTCCATAAGACAATTGCTTTAGTTTCTTACTTGGCTCAGAGCAAAGTATGTGATGCTGGTTTATTTTAAATTTAATAAAGGTAAAAATGAATACCTGTAAGATTATATTAAATGTAACAATAAGAAACGTCTCAGTAAAAAGGTAACTGTGTGTAAAATGCTGTGATAAAGACTTCATGTTCTAATTTATCCTTAAAAGCGCTCCTTACGGCTTAACTTAGATGAAGTTTTCCCTAAAATTTTGCATTCCGCGGGACTAACATAGCTTATCTCTATCCCGGTAAGCCTTACGACTCCCACGGGACGCAAGCGTATGACAGAGAGGATGTAAAGTTAACACGTTGCGTGGTACCTTTTTAATGCGCCTGCTCTCGCGTAACATAACACCATTTTCATGATGTTATATACGAATTTTTAGCCTATGACGAACAAAAAAATACGAGAATGATGTAAAGTATCATAAATAATTTTTATACCAAAAGGTATCTCATGCTATTCCCAATTCTAGGTTGCACAGAGGTCCAGACATGTAATCCTTTCGACCCACCCTTACCTAGGACATTTCTTGGTCGCCAAGAGGGTGGGAAGCCTGTCACGGTCTTTCATACATATTTATTCAAATAAATAATAAAATAAATATCTTCACGCTATTCCCAATACAGGGGTAGACGGAGGTCTATTCTAGATAATGAAGTCCCTTTGACCCACCTTCCAACGAAGATATTTTTGGGACAACGTGACAGGTGGTGAGCCCGTCGCCGTCTTTATGTTCAAGCCAACGATATCATTCCTCATATAAGTTTTTAAAAAACCCATTGGTACGAGCTGCCATTAGGGGATCGAACTCGAATCTCTAGACTCGATATTCCGACCACCCAACAACTCGGCTATCATGACTTTAACATAATTATATGTAACAAAATATTTAGACCAATCACACAAGTCAAAGTAAGATTCTTAGTATTTTAACAGCTGAATGCTGATAAAATACAAACATACACCACTAAATAAATACACATATCAAAACTTTTAAGGCTCGAGTACAAACATTTACATTAATCATGCAAATGTTTGCGCCTAGCGGGATTCGAACCCACGACCCATCCAAATTCACTGGGTTCATCCCATTGAGAAAATGCGCAATGATATAAAAAACAAATGTTTTCTTTGTATATAAATGTTTTTATCATTTCACACTTGTCTTTAAAACACAACCTTGATACAAAATATTGACAATGAAATATATATATAAAAAAAAATTATGTAGGTATATACAAGATTGGCTTCTTTCCGCTTAATCGTTGAAATGTGATTCTGACAATCCATTTTTATTACAGGGTACGATACTTTGTTTGTATAGAGAGGACGGATTTGTATCAATGAATGAATCGGGCAAAGGGAATGTGGGTTAAAAACTAGGCGTCACTACGTCTAGAGCGCCAGACGGTGCGGCGCCTACGTTTATCAACGAAGATAAAAACGCAGGCTACGATTAGTGGGGACGCTCTTGCTAAATCATAAACAATAAAAAAAAATAAAAAAAAATAACTTTCCGCACCAACGCACGACTGGTGGTTACTTATAACAAAAGATTATATAATACATAGATTATTATATGAAGGAAGATCATCGGGCTTTTAATATTACCGAAAGCATGCATGATACATATATTTATATTAATATATTGGATACTCACGATTGTGGACTCATGAAATTCATCTTTAAATAAATTTAAATTCACTTTTACTTATTCTATTATTTATCTTCTTTATTTCCAATACCTGTTCGGCTTTGTCTTTATGGCATATATTGTTACAAATATTAAGTATAATATATAACAATAAAACTTTGATAACGCTGAAAGGCAAAACTGGTCAGATGTATAAAATAAATAGTGGAATAAGTGAAAGCGACTTTAATTTTATTTATTTATATTAATGATATATGTTATTAATTAAAATACATTAAAGAAAGAAAGAAAGCAACTGTAAATGCTCTACGCAGGGGTTGCATAAGATTAGTTCCGCATGACCATAACGCATAACGGAGAACGTTGGATTTGTAATAACAGTCAAGAAAATTTTGCCCTTTCTTAATTTAGTCCTTTAGAAATGTGGGTTACATTACTACGGAGCTTATTTCGGACCGCCCTCCATCGTATTAGTGTTTACAGCAATCCATAGAAATCGGACAAAAGTTTCCAAAATCCCCATTGGTACGAGCCATTATCCTGGGATCCACTTCGCTACCTCGACTTGGTTAAATCGATTACGGGGTATGGGCAAAATCGATTGAAAAATTTCTCGTTTATAGAATATTGAGAGAAAGGTAAAACTTTTATATATATATATATATATATATATATATATATATATATATATATATATATATATATATATATATATATATATATATATATATATATATATATATATATATATATATATATATATATATATAAACTTGCGATACAACGTGGCAACTGTCTGTTGGACATCCTATCTTTTTATATATATAGTTCTTCTGTACGTTTGTAGATGACTGAATCCTCCTAAATGACAGAAAAAATTTAATGAAGTTGGATTCGAGAACGGTTTTAATACATTTAGACTTGGTAGACGGCACTGCAAACAGGTTCTAGGAGTACGTCTGCCGGGCTCTAGCTTTATATATTTCAGCCACCATAGTGCCCACACCATAATTTGAAGCGAGCTAATATAACTCCGAACACGGACTATTCTTGAGTCAGGATGAGAACCAAATCGTCCAAGGAAGAGCACAAACGAACATAGATGAGGTTTCAAGATCACATGCTCAAGCAACTGGAGCCCGAAGTGCTCTGCGAATATGGAGATCAACTTCACGGGCTTCCTCAGTGTACATACTGTAGCCTTTGGACAAATCGCATCACCATAATATTTGGTTCTCCTCTCGCAGCGACTTGCTGTAAAACAGCCATGGCCGAGTGTAATAATACGGCTAGGTCCTAGATATTTCTAATCTCCATCGTGGCACGGACAGACGTGGTAGAGACAGCTGCCTCTAAATCCCAATCTTTTTTGTAAAATACTAGCAATGCAAATTAAAATTACTAGTATTCCTATTAAACACTTCAACTACGCTACAACTCTTGTGTCTGGAGTGGTTTATCACAACAGCCGAATAACCGTTCTGAACCAGAGATGTCATCTTTCGCAGCTTGTACCATAAATTATAAGGTTATTGCTGCTCCTGGTGCCTTTGTCACTGCCATGATGTTTGCAGAATTCTCTTATAACTAGAGAAGTGATTTTTTAACATTTCTTCTTCAGTTATATGTCACATTTCATATAAATAAAACGTCAAATTAATAAAATCAACCCGTGTCCAATCAAAAGGAAAATTCAACAAAAAGAAAAGTAACAATTACTGTGTGTACAAAATTCGCTCCCTCCATTTTCAACTCGATTCCACTGTCCATGCTTTTTATTTTTATCTTTTATTTAAATTTCGAATCAATCTGAAGTAAATTACGAACTTTATATTAAAAACATTTTAAAGCACCAGTGTTTTTTTTAATTGGTCAATGATATCAAAAATATTCGTATTTACGAATATTTATACACATTTTAAAGCACCAGTGTTTTTTTTAATTGGTCAATGATATCATAATTATATACGATATTAAAGTTTTTATTACATTTTATTATCGATGAATGAAATATTATTCATAAATAATATTATTTCATAATAAAATACCCCTTTTATCGACACACTCAGCTTGCCCTTGCTTTCTCATTTCAGGCAAAATATTTCATTTCTGGTATATATGGACATTGTTGGAGACTAACCATTAATTTAATCAATAGTTTGTCATCATTTTATACATCAAGACCTTCTGGCTGGGAGGCACAATACTCGTAAGTCATAGTGTTGTGATTTAGAACGAATATTATGCACATTACAATTTTAGAAAAGGCTACTTTTTGGACAGAATAATTTAATCTTAGTTACGCAATTTTCATTGATTTTTTTATTTTCTTAGTTGTCCTCCAGAATTATATATTAAAGCTTTACCATCTCAGAAAAGCAGTCAACATCGAAGGACTCCCAAATTGGAAATCAGAAAGTTGCATTACTTTGGTTTTACAAAAGCTCCCGTATATAATATTTATCGACTTCCAATAAGAGAACGGAAACAAAGTCGTTAAATGCATTGTCGCGGCTAATCTACCTTTACTACTTTATACTTTAACCTAGTTTTTAGGAGGAAAAGTTACTGGGGCACAAGAACTTTTTCATATTTTCGATCTGATTTAATTTCTTTTCTAAAGTTACGCTAGCCGAGTAGTTGGGTGGTCGGAATTTCGAGTCAAGAGACCCGAGTTAATATAAAAGTCAAAAACTTATGTTCGTATTATATCGTTGGCTTGGACATGAAGACGGCGACGGGCTCACCACCTGTCACGTTGTCCTGAAAATATCTTCGGTGGAAGGTGGGTGGCTCTTAATTGTCTAGACTAGACTTCTGTCTACTGTATTGGGAATTTCGTGAAGACATTTATTTATTCCTTTTCTAGCTTTTTGTAACATCTTTTTCTGTAATCCTATTTAGACACACTTCTACAATCCACGTTTTTCTAGATAGATAATGCCTATAAAAATAACTTACTTACTTACTTACTTATCTTCATGCACAATCCCCGACGGGGTAGCCAGAGAGAACAGATCGCCAAATGTCACGATCCCTACATACCTCTTTCGCTTCTTTCAGATTCATTATCTTCTTCGTACATGCACGTCTTCCGACTATCTGAGTACTCTTGACCCTCCTTCCTACCTTCTTCGAGCAATTTGCTCACATGGTCTACGAAAGTTAGTCTCGGTCTACCTCCACACCTTTTAACATTAACTTTTGCGCTATATATTTTCTTCAACATTCGGTCTTCACTCATTCGCTCAACGTGCCCAAACTATCGAAGCACGCTCTTATCAATTTTTGTGACAAGGTCATCTTTCAAATCTGCCATATTGCGAATCTCTTCGTTTCGCTTTCGGTCGGCCATGGTAACGCATCTCTTCACTGCACTCAACCTGCTTTTATGCTTCTTCTGGCATACCCAGGTTTCGCTGCCTTATAACAAAGTCGGTACCAACACTGCGTTATGTATTGCAAGGCGTGCACTTTTCACTACGCCTTGCCTTTGGACTAACGAAGTCAGGGCACCATTGACTTTGTTCCCGGCAGCGACATGCCTGTCCACGTCTAAATTACATCTTCTATCCCGGATAAACGCACTCCCCAAGTATACAATTTCATTCACCTTTTATAGATATTCCTGATTGACCCATATTTCACACAAAAAATAACAAAGTACTTTATTAAAGCTTGCTCTCTCATACATACATAACGTTTAAAAACCAAAGCAACACATTGGAATCTCCTATAAGGTGACCTTGTCATAATTTGTAATCTTAGAAAACGGATTCGCGATGGCAATACCAGTACCCTTCTATTAACACCATTTCAGGTACCAGTCGCCTGTTGGCCAATATTTGGTCTTGTATTTTCCCCATCTACATACATACATATCGGCCTGTTAAAGTCCACTGAAGGATATAGGCCTTTCCCATAGGGAGGATTTCCCATAATCGCCACGCTTGGCAAACGGATTGGCGATCGCTGTACCAGACCACTCGCTCTTCAAACGCTGCTGCCCATATTAGGTATAATTATTTTGGTCTAAGATTTTTAGAGATGGTTATCCCGCTATCTATCGGTTGCGATAACGAAATTCAAGGCAGTTTCCCTTAGTCGCCTCTTACGACACCCACGGGAAGAAATGAAGTAGCAATATTGTTACGCCGTTACCACACGATAATGCTGCCAATCTGTCACTATCCTGCCATCTTTCACTAGTTTATTAGCATTACATTTATACAGATATCATGTACATTCATTGATGCAACATGTAGAACTGCATGGGCTTAAAAATATGAGTGTTGCATTGTGTGATTGCGAGACATGAGCACATACACTGTTATTGTGTATAAGCCCTGTTGTTTGCGAAAATAGAATATTCAATGTCAACTTCCTCCAGTCTAATATAACACTATACCGTACATTCCTATGACAAAATCTGTTCACATTTTTAATTAACTACTTTTAAAGTTCATGATGCATTTTTATTGAATTTTAAAACATTAACAAATTAGTCTAAGTGAAGCTGGATTTTTTGTTATTAGTTTCATAAGAAATTTAAATATTTTATATATGGAATTGATATATATATATATATATATATATATATATATATATATATATATATATATATATATATATATATATATATATATATATATATATATATATATATATATATATATATATATATATATATATATATATATATATATATATATATATATATATATATATATATATATATATATATATATATTGATATATATATATCCAATTCTGGAGTAACCTACTTGTTATCTACTACTCACGAGTTGAGCTTGGCGTACTGACCTCAGGAATTTGATGTGAGACACTGACTTTTATCCCGATTAATTGCGCTAGTCTGGCTTCTGCGGTTAAGGGGAGAAAATAGTTATTTCTAGACAGGGTAGCTTTTAATATCTTTAAGTATAGTATGTAATGACTTAGTAGTTTTCAAATTAATTCCTTAATAATATTAATGGAAAGAATTTTGTATCGACCCATTAAATTGCTCTTTAGTATTAATAATTCATGATTGTTTGTAATTTCACCCCAACAAGTTTATACGACTGCCTTGAGATAGTCTACATATTAATGTTTAAGTAGGTTCTCCTATGCTCATATAAGTTATTTACTTAACTCTATAAACGTATGAAAACAACATTCTGTAATAAAAGTTATAGTAGTAAGTTTGCGGAGGAAATGGTAATAACATATTACAAGCCGTGTAGCGACTTAGGAAATAACCAGCAATTTTCTCCTCATGGATGTTGTACGAGTCGTTTGTCAATACCAATGGCTTTTGTTGGATGCTGGTAAAAATATGTAGCATAATAAAAAATATCTTCACGCCATTCCTAATACAGGGGTAGACGGAGGTCTAGACAATTAAGTCGTTTCAAACCACCTTCCACCGGCGATTTATTTGAGAAAACGTGGCAGGTGGTGAGCCCGTCGCCGTATAAATGTCCAAGGCAACGAAGACGTCCAAGGAAACTTATGTACGAATATAATTCGTACATAAGTTTATAAAAGACCGAAATTAAGCAGAAGGTTTCGCTTTTCGATTGGTGATTTCTGATCTTTAATCTCATATCATCATCCCCATACATCTTTCAGTATGCAAGGCACACTTTGGGGTACCATCCACATCTGCTCAACATTGTTCGGACTATGCGCTTTCGATCGTAATTTATAATGCACAGGCTTATGGAGTGGAATGCTCTTCCAGTTCTTGAATTTCCGAATACATACAACCTAAACCTCTTCAAGGTACGAGAACACACGCTGCTCATACCTTCATGCTCGATGGAGGTCAAGAATTTAAGAATTTTTAAACAACAAAGAAATACCCGTGAGTACAACATCTAAGGCCCTAGGTGTCTGTTCAGCTATCGCAAGTCTGCTTAATAAATGTCACAATAGATTGCTATATAATAAACGTTTAACATTACGATTGTTTGCTACCACTACTACTGTTCATTGTGTTATTTAATATTTTGGTTTCAATAATATAAACAACCCAATAGACTGGTTGATCTGGTTGATCCTTCGAAGCTAAGATTTGCGGGTTGGAATCCCGCCAGAGGTAAACATTTGTATGATGAAAATGTGTATTTGTAGTCGAGTAGTTATTGTATTTATTACAAAATACTATAATAAAAAGAAATAGTTGTTCAATTCGAACGTACTTAAAATTGACTGTGTGTCACTTGCTCGAGACAGTTTCTCGTAAAATTGAAGTTCCGAAGTCGGTACAAACAAAGACATCAAAAAGCTCGTAGAGAAACGGTGTTCTGATTCTAAATTAACTTTAACTTCTTGGAGCGCAATACTATAAAATTTTGAAAGAAAGAAAGAAAGAAAGGTTTATTCTCCATAATGTTGTGGCAACTTTTATTTATTTTAAAAGTGTATACATGCACAGTTGTACATATAAATATATAAGTTATATATATGGAGCAGTTACTAGAATTAGAATCCATAGAGTAGGTAATTCTATTATTTGACTCATGAGGTAGAGTATAGCTGCTACAACAAATCCCAGTAAATGTCTAAAAGCCTGCTTATTAACAAATTTAAGAAATGTAGTAAAGAAAAACTGATTAAAATATTAATAAGGGTTATAATAATACAAATTACACTAACCCCTGGGAATGGGGTGATCGCTTCCAAGCTAATACTATTAAAATATATATAAATTTTGTATCGTCATGAAGAAAGATTGACTAAAAACAGAAAAAGTTCCTTTTCCCTGTTTTTCCTCCGTTAGAGGAACCTCATTAAGAAACGATGGTAGATTAAATTATGAACATCAATTGCTTTAGTTTTGACTGATAACACTGCTTTCATAATTTCATCTTGATTTGCAGTTGAGAACTCAAAAGAAGGGATAAATAGTTGTTTCAAAGGATCAATAGAAGCTGTTGTTTGAGGACGGATTAAAGTGGAAACAAAGTGACGATTTAAGTCATCAATAGAGAAACCCACATTAAGAAACATACAGAGCGATAAATGAGGCTTAGTTAAGCCTAATGATTTTAGAAGTTACCACATATCAGCGAGCGAAGTAATATTTTATGAGGAGTAAAGTGGCTTTTAGAATTTCGTACTATTTTCTTCTTCATTTTAATCATTGCATTTGTTTCTTCATAATTTAAAGTAAGTTCAGTTGTTGTCCGAATGATGCCATTTAAATTTACGGAAGGCCCGATCTCAAACATAGCTATCCTTACACCTCTTGCAATCCAAGGGGCTGGAGGACGCTTTACTTTTATCGCTTTACTCATACATTTACATGCATATACACACATAGACGCATACATTCTTCATTCTAAATTAAAAAATAGAATGAATATAAATCAAAAACCACCACGTCTATTTAAAAAAATGTAACACTTTTTCGTTTTCCAATTTTCCAATTTTTCCATCGGCGATGTGTGCTAGGAGAGAGACGAAAAAGTAACATTTCTCATTTCGTTTCGTCACGATCGTCTCCGAACGTGAGCATGTTTACCGAATCCGGAATTTATTACGCCGCCATATGACAGTGGGGAAATGTTTCATTGCAATAAAATGACGTCATAGACATTGATCATGCTATACGTTTAACATCGAAGAGTTTTATGAGAATTTACGTTAACCCCATTTCTTTGATGATAGAATTAAATTCTGTTGTTTATTATTGAATAATTGATATATACTTAGTTGGTAGTTACCCTGTCCTCGTAGCAATGGGCTGCGGGTTCTAATCCAGCTAGAGGCATGTAATTGTGTGATGAATGTGAACGTTCGTACGCGGGCTATGGCTGTTTGTATGTATATAAATATTTTTTGTTTTTAAGCATATTCCAAATACTGGGGTAGACAGAACTCTTGACAAATAAGCTTATTCGACCTGCTTTTCACCGAAGCTAATTTGAAATTTGTTGTCGTGAAGTACAGGGAATATGCATGAATGAAAAAAAAATTAGCAATTTTCTTATTGTTTCAAAAGTCTACATTTTTTAATTTCAATCGACACGAGTAGTTTTCGGACCCGCAACCTTTACCGTGGCAACGTGTTCGCGGATTCGAATCTCGCCCGTGTCAGTTGAAATAAAAAAAATATCTTTAAGAACTTAAATAAATTTTGCCTCAGACGCTGCTGCCCGTCAAGGTTCTGCTGAACTTTTGTTTGGTATACGGTAATCCTGCCATCCAATGCAATGCAATTTTAAAGCCTTTCCCTTAGTTGCATACTTTAAGGTTAAATGTTGGAAACCCTTATTTAGAAAAAAGCAAAGAAGCTAAATTCTAATTTTGAAAATCACCGTGGATTATGCCTGTTGGATATACCACGTAAACGGGCCTCCAGACTCTACCTGGTGGGTGATGGGGAAGAGAGTCATTAATGATTTATTAATAAATTATAATGATTTATCAATAATAAATAAAAACGATCTACAAAAATGGTCTATATCTATATTTTTATTATTATGATGTAGTGCTAACAGCAATCTGCTCTTTGCCTTCGAGGCAACGCTGTAGTTCCTTAGCAAACTTCCCTCTTAATGAAGTCTGACGTTACTAGACAACCTGAATTCACTATTTAATTGCAGCATCCGTTTGTATCCCGAGTTTATTGCATGTGTTTAGAATATTAAATGTAAAACTTTAAACTTGTTGATTAAATGTTACTTCACTTTGAAGAAAATTATATTTTTAAGGTTCAAGAGTACTCGAGTATATGTGTATGTATGAAGAAAATGAAAAATTTTGAAAGTGATATGTAAGGATTGTGACAGTTTGTGATTGTGATCTGTCTACCTAGTCAAGGATCATGCGTGAAGATGTGATAATACTAATAGCAGGTATGCACGATAACATACTACTAAACAAGGCGTGTTTTTTTAATACACACGTCTTTCCCAATACTGGTTTATATTCGAAAAGTCTAGAATATGTAGTCATTTAGAGCTACATTTCAACGGTCTGGTTTGCACCGAAAAAGGTGATAAATGTTAGCTTCTTTAGTGTCCATGTTGACAAAATAAATCGTAGATAAGTTTCGAAAAAACTTAATGTTACAAACTTTCTTTTTTACTTTTCATTGGAGATTTTTTGTAACGCGACGCGACGTAATCGGTGGTAAACTTGTCACGGTAAAAGTGTCTAATTATTCCTTTTAGAGACAGAACTTGTGATATTGTTATTATGCTGTAACCACATGGTATACAATAAATTTATACCTTGACCAATTTGACAAAATAACTATGCAATATTGCAAATTTAAGTTGTCATGGTTAATAATTGGTATTTTAATTTCAGTTTATGCTTTTCTGTAGAGCAGTAACGATGTTGAAGTTAACAAGCTGAGCGATTTTACAATAGAATTGACTCGACAGCATGTTGATTAAGGGCCGATGGCTTACGATAAATACATCAACGAATAACGTAAAAGCTTTTCGAAATAGTAATTTCAATGCGCGTTGTAAATTAGAGATGAGTACGTTATTGTGGTAAAAAATATAACGATAATAATAAAATCGAGTTTTACAGTTGAATTGATTTCTCAGATATTGTTTCTCTCGAGCGTCGATGAATTTTCGAATATCACATCAAAGGAGAGTAACTAAACTATGGAGTATCAATAACTCGTCGCTTCTTTCATCTCACGATTTTTATTTAAAGATTTTGCTGTGAAGTCATCGCTTTATTAGTATGAGATAAATAGGTCAGTACGTTTGCATTAATTAATGTTAATATTTGACAACTCCTCGGTCTAGTGCCATTCATTACTCCTAGAGCATATAAAGTAGCCAAACCGCTTTTATTGTAGAATGAGAAACAACGAATTTACCTCAAATTGCGCAGACCAGGTACAATATAGAAAAATGGTTTTCTACCTGCCCGGAAATAGAATTAAAGACATCAAAAATTGCGACATCTTGAAAACCGGCGTGGACTACTCGTCCATGAAGGTCGTAATTTTTATTTTCTTCACGAATTTTCTCTATATATCAATATTATTGTTTATTAATAAAGCTGAAGACAATAGATGAAAATGCAATAAACTATCAAATAACAAAACAATGTAACCTGATGTAAATTTAATAGAAATAAAACATATATAGAATAAAATGCATAATAAATTTTAAATGTTAATCTAGTTAATAATATCATCTTTGTTATGGTGTGTGCATTAAAGTGTATAAATGTAAAATAAATAAATAAATAAATAGAAGTATGTTCATATGAAACACTCCCAAGTTCGGCTCTGTAGAAACGCAGCTTCATTAGAACGCACTGCCTCCATTACTCAAAACAATAGACTACCTAGATAACTGATATTAGTTGATCGGTTGTCTGGTTTTACTTAAATATTGCTACATAGTACATTGAGAAGTTACATTTGGGGTTTTTAGACATTGCGTTTTTTAGAGGAGGCAATTTTGTGTTTTGAATGTCGGAAACCCTTATTTACAAAAAAGCAAAGAAGCTAAATTCTAATTTTGAAAATCACCGTGGATTATGCCTATTGGAGATACCACGTAAAAAAACGGGCCTCCAGACTCTACCTCGTGGGTGGTGGGGAAGAGAGTCATTAATGATTTATTAATAAATCATAATGATTTATCAATAATAAATAAAAACGATCTACAAAAATGGTCTATATCATTTTTATTATTATGATATGAGAAATTATTATAACATTAAAAGGAGACGATGGAAACCGAGACTAATTTTCGGGGACAATGTGTGCAAATTGCTCTAAGTGGAGTGAGTCAAGGGTACTCGGATACCTAGACTTGTTTGTATGAAGAAGGTAGAAAAAAATGAGTGGTATGTAAGGATCTTAACAACTAGCGAACTGTTGTCTCTGGCTCCGTAAGGATTAATGCGTGAAGATTTATTATTATTACACTTTCCCTGTTAATTATACTATTTCCTTCGCTTCATAACTTTACCTCAAACTATATGACAAAAACCAGCTCCGAAGCATCGTTGAAATTGTACGTCAACGAAAAGAGCTGTCTTCCGTAAGAAAAAGTAATCGCGAATGCTATGCAATATGCGCTGAATCTCAACATTCTAAATTCGAAATTCGCATTCTGTTCAATTATATCTACCTCTGCGAGTACAATTCTTTATTTCATCCTCAAGCCTGCACAATTTTTATGCCAGTGTCACTTAGTTGTCTCAGAAAGGCCTTATGAATCAGTTCGGAATTAAAAATAAATAAATCACACGAAAATGTTCCGTGTCCTTATTTGAAACATGATATTTCAATTTAAACTTTGAAAATAGAACCTTCGTATTTTTACTTCTAAATTAATTTTACGTAACGATATAACTGGCTGGTGTTATATAAAATAAAAATCTATTTTGCGAAACTTTCTATACGTGGCCTGATGTGAATTACGATTTTATACCTGTCAGTTAGGAAGTGACACTCGTAAAAAAGTTTTAATAATGTTGGGGACAACAACGGAATATATAAATGTATTTTATAGATTAAATCATAGAGAAGTAGTCAAAACAACTATAAACACAACTTATCTGTGGAATAATTTATTTGGCAATCACTGGTCTGTGTTACAAATTTGTGTGTGGAGTACACACAGATGCACTTTGGAATTATAAGGATGGAAATTGTGATATAATGCAGACGCGGATATTTTATTTTAAATAAGGTGTTTAATTAATTCTTATGATGAAAGGCTCATGAAGAAAGGTGATAATGTTTTGGTAACTATATTTACATCACCAAAGAGTAACTCTTTACAAGCCAGTTACAGTTTTCCTTCTCCACTTGTATATTTGCGGAACTGGCATTAAGTAAACAAAATATCACTAGGACTGGTAAGGGTTTGCAATTTAGATTTCTTACTATTTATTTTCTTCAACTTTGCAGGGTATCTCAGAGCTGCAAATTCACGCGCAAACATTGAAGCAATCACCCTTATTTACCATCCCGCATCCGATGCTTTTGCTTTTAAATAGCGGAAATATCAAAGAGTTTCATCCTATAAGGGGTTAGATTGATATGACTGTATTAAATGTTATAGTAAAAACATTCACAACTACATCAAATCAAATCATTTACTTATCGATATAAGTAATATACAATTATATACATCAACTGTCAGTATTAATCTACCACCGTTCTCAAGTATCCCCCTCTTTTTAAATAACTACTTAACAGCTTCATCCGCGCGAAATTTTTTTTTATTTATTTTAGAATCCTTGTTGTAATATGCATATGTATTTTTTTTTACTAATTATTTATTTCTGTTTTAACCCAACAAATTCTTATACCCATAAAAGGGCTGGTGATAGCACCGAAAATCGAGTGTTAATAACTCGGTGTTGTGTGATATTATGATCTATTATTTGTAAACATATTTTACATGTAAACTTCCAATACGAATATTAAATTGCTTTTTATAGTCACGATAGCCGAGTGGTTGGATGATCGGAATTCGAGTCAGGACGCGATTTGGATTCCCTCCATTTGGTACTGCCACCTGGGGATCAAACTCGGGATTTTGAAATTCCAACCACCCAACAACTCGGCTATCGTGATTTTTTTTTTTCAAAATAGCAATCAGGACAAAGTGACAGTTGGTGAGCCTCTCACCATCTTAATGTTTATGATGGTTAGGTTAAACATGTGACAGAATTTATGACCAGACTAGTGCTATACTACTGACTAACTTATGACTATACTACAAATATATACACATATATATATATATATATATATATATATATATATATATATATATATATATATATATATATATATATATATATATATATATATATATATATATATATATATATATATATATATATATATATACATATATATATATATATATATATATATATATATATATATATATATATATATATATATATATATATATATACATATATATATATATATATATATATATATATATATATATATATATGTATCATCCGTGGTGCACACTAGTTTACTCATATTACAAGTTTTCCAGCCTATATTTTTTGTTTCTTTTGTTTTTAATATTGTGTGTACATGAATATTATATAAATAAGTACATACATTTTAAGTTATGGAAGTCACGATAGCCGAGTGGTTGGGTGATCGGAATTCGAGTCGAGAGACCCGAGTTCGATCAAAGTTTTTTTCAAAAACCTATGTACAATTCATATCGTTAGCTTGGATATAAAGACGGCGACGGTCTCACCTCCTCGTCACGTCTCGTCACGTTGTCCCAAAATGTGGGTCGAAAGTACTTTATTTGTTAATGCTTTTAATTTATTATTAATGCTTTTTCAGTTGTTAATGCTTTTATGTTATGATATACGTATAAAGTTCATTCCGAAGTTAATGTTATACTACTCCATTTTCTCCCGTGGGGGTCCAAACCGGCAACTAACGGAAAGGTCTTGAAAATGCAAAAGGCTGGCGACAGATGGAGGGAAACCAAATTCGAAAAAGGCCAAGCCAAAATTAAGTAAACCGGTGACGGTACGCATTAGGTTCGAGCTGTCTGAAACCGCTATCAGAATCCGCTTGGCAAGCGTGGCGATTATGGCAAATTCTATCCTACAGAGAAGGTCTATCTTCCACAGTGGTGATAGGGCCATTATATAGACTACCATTATGATAGGTGTAATTATATTTTAATTTATGTATTTAGATATGTTTAGAAATAGTTTAGTAAAATATTTTCTGTTTATCGACTATTAAAAAGAAATAAAAACTCGTAAAATAAATTAATATTGCACCCTTTAATAAACGAAGATATTTATATTTTGCTTGCCTACGTTTACATTGGGAGCGATGAATTGTGTCACTTGCGTTTAGTCGACTTAATTACTTTGCAAGCATTAGTAGAATTATTGTTATCAACGTAGAAATAAATGGCGGCCAGCGTCAAAAATAGTCTATACATTACTGTCAAGGGATATTAAACTTTATTTGGAATTTATTAAGAGTCTAGTGTATTAATTCAAATGATATTGCCAGACAGATCAAACGAATTGCTAAATTAACATTGGATTTGTGAAACATATGTGTCACGTAGAAGGAGTTTTAGATGAATTAGGACAAAATTCTAATTCGAAGGTGTTGTGTGAGTGTGTGTGTGTATCAGGACCTCCTTATAATCAACTGAGTGGTCAAGAAAGTTTTCTGGAATAACACTCTAAATGGGGATACTTATTGTAATAAAGCCCGAAACAACTATGAAAATCGTAGGCTATTAGGTAGGTATTTGTTAGTAAATTACAAGAAAAATCAAATTAGTCTTTATTGGAATGCATATCTAACTAGATGACTACAGCTGGTTAGGATGTTATAAAAAAATGGTACATACGTAAATGATGATTTGTAATCTCTCCCAATAATAGCAAACTAATCACAGATTATTATCTCGACATAGTACTTTTTTTTAAATCTAGTATGCTCAGTGTATAAGACTATGAGAGGAATTAATCATTTGTCATCTCTTTATTTCGAAAGGAAATAGGTGAAAGGTGAGTCAAGAAAAGGTTGTGCTATAGAGTTTGTAAGGTATATAAGGAAGAACACTGACGAGTATGTTCTCCACGATACGTGAGAGGAGATAGTTTGAGCGGGAAATCCGCGCGTATTTCTATCAGCGCGTGTAATCCGCACTGTCCGCGAATGTTTACTGAGTATGAACGCGAAGCTCCGAATGAAAACCGCGTCCCGACTTCAGGGTCCTCTTCACGCATGCGTTGTCAAATACATAAAACATCAGATATGTAAGTCGGTATTTAATTAATTTAAGTGTAAACGCGCACGGTTCATTTTCGATTAGCTGATACGATCATATTGTGACTGTAATGAAATACTATTTGTCTCAAAAAAACATTTGATTATTAGACAAATATAATTTAACTACAATTTGATAATCTGCGTGGTCGAGTGACGTGAACGCCGGTTTACTCGTGTCGCCTGTAAGGTCTCAGGTACCATTCGTCGGTGCATTGTAGGTAATCACTTATTAATATTGTGTCGCGTGTAAGTTTTTGTGGTGCCTTCCTTGTTTCTTCTTTTGAAACACAAGAACTTGAGCTACTTTAGTATCAGAGCAATGTATGTGATGATATCCGCATTTACGTTTTTATTATTAAAAATAAACAGCAGTCGGCTACATTTAGTACGTTACGTTATACGAAGATACCGTTTTATACCTGCATATGGATTTACTACTCTCTTTCCTCTCGTAGGTAGCATAAGATGCAAGAAAAATAAATCAAATAAATCAAACCTCAGTAGAAATAAAAATGTAAATATTAAGTAAACACTGTGACGATCGCACAATACAGAATATGTATAAATACAAAACTCTGTCTATCTCTGTATTGGGAATTGCGTGAAAAAAAAATTTATGTAAATACAATGTCCACCCAGATTACTTTGATCCCAAAGTAAGTAGCTAAAGAACTAGTGTTATGGAATCAGAAACCACGAAGGACCACACATATCCATTCTTTTTAGAGTTGGCGGCGCCTTGAAAATCGGTGTGTACGCTACTCGACTACAGAGCTTGTTCTTCTATCTCTTTTTACGTTATCTTTACCTAACTATGCTGTATTTAATTATATTGACCGCACTGTTAAATTTTTGCCATGTGGTTACTGCGTGAAAATAAACTTTTTCAAAAATTGCACAAATTACACTTTTTGTTGGTGTCGTAAGCTGCTAAGAGAAAAGCCCCAAAATGCACATGTAGAAATAAAATGGGATTATCTTCCTGTAAAATACAAGAGTAAATACATTTAACCTAGGGCATGAGCGGTGTCACAAAAACGTGGGCAGTACATATTGTTACGAATACTCGATAAATTATTCGGTTTAAGTCTTGATTGTGAAGGTTTGGTTAAAGAATATTTCTTCGAGATTTCAAAACCTATTCTAGTTTTAACTTCTTACTCTGTGGTAATGGTTTCATTCCGACGCTTCGTCCTTAATAGAAAATACTAAATTCTTATTTTAGGAGATACTAGAATTTTATAAAAAAACGATTGGAATTCAGCACTGTATGAGTCGCGCCTGAGTTAGAGGCGGTAGTATTCGAAATTTTATAAAATATATATGTAAGGAAAGGCATAGGCCTCTTATTTCAATCCCCAATAACAACAACAACAAACTCAAACCTTGTAACAACAATAACGGGTAAAATACGTACACATATATGTTTACGTGTAAACTATGTATCAGAAGAAAAGAATATATACTATAAGTACAAACAAGCTGCTTTATGCGAGCATTGTGTGTGCTTCAACGATCTTATTGGTAAAAGCATTTACAAAGTCCGCTTTTAGATTTTTCAAGTTCTCTAAACTTATATAAAGCGTAAATAGGATTACGGTCCCACGTTACATTTCACCCAGGCTTTTACTTTGTGCAACTGCACAGACTTACCAACCTAATAGCCTTGCATTTGGCTTATGTTCGAATCTGCAAACTGTAATATTTTCTTCGTCGTACTTGCAGCTTACGCTTGGCTTTATGCCGCAAGTAGGTTAAAATTTTTAAGGCATGTTATTTCATGTTCACAGAACTTTCTAAGCTTCTTTTATTCTTTTCAGAAAGTTGTTAAATAATTGTTTATATATTGAGAAGAAATTTTCTGATCTAATTAGTTCTTTAAGTACAAAAAAAACTAATTTTAAATTTAGCTTTCGGATTTAGAACTATTCGTACAGTCCCATACATAAAATATGCGAGAAGGAACTTATAAACCATAGTGACGTAGAAGACAAAGATTAAAAGTATCTTTTAATTGAACCTTATCATAAATTCAAACCAATTACAAGAAAGTATAACTCAACTCCGCTTGTACAAAGTTCGTGACGAATAAAACTTTTTATGAGACTTAGAAATTTCCAAAAAACCTAAACGAATCTTTATCGGTCAATTTAAATAAAAATAGAAATGTCAACAAAAAGAAATACTTGGCACCAAACATTTTTTTTATATTTGCGTATTGCCCGTTATTGGTGTATGCAGAAATTTACACAATTTAGCCTTTCGGTCCTTATTGTACTCGAGCCTATTTGTAACAACCTAACAGGTGGTAAGCTTGTCGCCGGCTTAGTGTTTCCATATTATGGTCTTGATTGTTGACTTTGATAGATAAATGTTTACAATAATAATTTAATTTAAACTAAATCAAAGCGATTAGAACCCACAATCCTTAGGTTAAAAGGCATACTTTATTAACATCTTTATCTTCACGCAATTCCCAATACAGGAGTAGACAGAGGTCAAGTCTAGACAATTAAGTCCCTTTGACCCACCTTCCACCGAAGATATTTTCGGGAATTAATTAACATCTTTGGTTATAAAATCGCTATAAAAGTTACATATTTACGGGTAAATTTCAAAATCTATAAGTACAGTCCCCAGGTGGTAGGCTCGTACCAATGGGATTTTCAAATACTTATGTACAAATTAATCGTTGGCTTGGACATAAAGACGGCGACGTACTCACCACGTCACGTTGTCCCGAAAATATCTTCGGTGGAAGGTGGGTCGAATGGACTTAATTGTCTTGACTAGACCTCTGCCACCCCTGTATTGCAAATTACGTGAAGATATTTATTATTATTTATTACAAACATAGAATTAATTCCGAAAATACTTCAAATACAGTTATTGGGTAAGTATTACCTCCATATTCGTTAGTGTTTTACCTTGTAACGATGCAACCGATTTAAATATACCAACAAATTTTCATAATGTACATTTCATGTTTACAATAAGAGGTCAAAAGTGAAAAATCAAGTTATTCACGACTACGGAATTTTTTTATACTTCTCCTTAATTAATTTTGTATATTAAATGTCACGATAGCCGAGTGGTAGTTTGGTTAGATACTAGTCAAGAGACCCGAGTTCGATACTCAGGCTCCTACCAATGGGTGTTTCAGAAAGTTATGTACGAATTATATCGTTGGCTTGGACATGAAGACGGCGACGGGCTCACCACCTGCACGTTGTTGCGAAAATGTCTTCGGCCGAAGGGGACTCAAAGGGACCTAATTGTCTAGACTAGACCTCTGTCTACCCCTGTATTGGGAATTGCGTGAAGATATTTATATTTAGTATTATTCAGGAACGTCTATTCTGTAAATATGGCAAGTTTTATCGTTTTTGTATTAAGTTTTATTATCTCAACTCACAAATAGCTCACGAAAAGCACTAAAATTCAAAATCAAGATTTAAGGTGAATTATATTTTTTTTTAAATTTAAAACTACTTTTTGATACATCTTTTAAATTTATGAAATTTAAAGCTTTTTTAGTCGGCTCCTTTTGATTGATTTGATTTGTCGTATTTCGTGAAGTTATCAAAGCTTTATAGGTTTAATAAATATTTAGATAAAAGTTATATTAGAAAAACATAATTAGACAAATATCCAATATAGCCCAGGATTTTCACATATTAAAGTAATTTTAGGTCGGAACTATTATAAATTTCAAATACTAAACACTGAATATGAGGGTAGAAAATATTTGAAGCATTTATTGACATAAAAAAATTGACAGAACGTGTAAGAGAATTAAAATGAAACTACTTATTGGTTGACATAAATATTTTTAATCAATAATTTTATTTCTAATGCTACACAATATAATTCAATTCGAAAAATCGTAGCGAATTATAAAATTAAATTAATTAAATAACTCGAGTGAAATTGCAGATTCTCGTGGTCTTCAATTATTTCATTGATTGTTTAATAGAGATCTTTGTAGTACTGTGGTAGACCCATCTCTTCGCTCTAAAAAGTGTAAGGTTTCAAAATTCTTAGAATTAAAGCTGAACCATAAGTTTTCATCATCTGCCTTTGTCGTAGATGAAGTTATTTTCTTGTACAATCGTATTGATAACAATTAGAAGATCTTGAAAAACTTGATTACAGAGCTCGATATATTAAATATTATGTATGGACTAAATAGCTATGTACTACAACACTCGCAAATAGTTATGTAAGGACTAGTTTTTTAACGATGAAGCTGTTGCTGTTCTTCAATTGTCTCACTATTCTTAACCCAGGATGCATTATTTTCTTTCTGTATCGTCGATTCTTCTAACTCAATTAACTTCATATTAAGCATATGCATGTGATATACTAATAATTCTTTCCTCACCTTGGCAAGTCTTTTATGACATTTGCAGGAGGCAAGGGACTTCTTGTTTTTTGTAGGCTTGGACACATTACTTGAATGTTGCTGATTTTGTTCACGTTCCTTTTTCTTAGCGCTGTGAGAATTCTTCTTAGTTTCGTATAGAGTTTTATACATCTCTGTTTCTGTAGAAGTGTCAGCAGCAGTTGAAATGTTCAGAGATTGGGTTTGCTCCGAAGCCATGTTCGAAGCTGTGCTAGCCTTCTCCACGGTGATTACCGCACCTGTATTATCAATTTTGTTTGGTATTATGGTACTGATGACGGACATTTTCTTCCTCTTGATATCGGTACCGGTTGTTGTTATTTATAAGAAATAAATTTTCTTCTTCTTAAATGAAAGGTGTTGCTCTCTCGGATTGATGATCGAGAATACGTTATCGCTCATGGCACTGCTCTATTTATACTAGTCAGTCCCCGACGCCCCGCGCATTTTCCCCTTTCCTCTTTGCCCCGAACCACGCAGTGTAACGCCTTTGAACGATGAGGGGGGAAAAGTTAAGGAACATTTTTTTAGGTTATTTTAAATACTCATGAAAACATTATTTATTATTTTAAGCAATATTAAGTAAAAACTATGTAAAAGTACTATTTTTGTTAAATAATTGCAATTTAAATCTAGTATAGCTAAATATTTTTTTCATACCTTTGGAATTAACGGGCCTTTGACAAATGATACTGATGGTGGGGGATTTATGATACTGATATTATGTACAAAAAAAAGCTTCACAATTAGTGAGCGGAAGTCTTCTATTTTCAAAAATAAAATTGATTAAATAATTTAAAACCGTTTTATATCAAATCAAGATCCAAACAGGAGACGGTGTTCAACACAAAAAAAACAAAGAGTACTGTTTACTAATAGTCATGATATATAAAACAGTAATCATAAGACAGATTCACCTCTCCTTAAACTGTTTCTTCAGTTTCGTAGAGAGATCTTCAATATCATTATCGTAACCGATTGCTGGCAGGATAAGCATCTTGAAAGATATAAAATCAAAAATAAGCAGACCCTTTAGCATAAAGCAGAACTTAAGGTGTGGGGTTTTGTGATCGCCAATCAGCATACCATGCGTGTCGAATGTGGAGACGCTTCCTTACCAGAGATGCTTATTTTTTGCCGTGAACTTAAACCCTTATGTGTGCATGTCTAGATATAAAAAGCGGCAAAAACATAGTATGTTATATTAAAATTTTTCCATGTAGGATATTTTATACAAACATCAGAATTTTTCGGACTCAATGTTCCGAGAGGAACTTCTTAGTTAAAAGGGACGACCTTGACTTTGAATGAGGCTCGCGCCGCCCTCGTTTTGGGAAGGCTAAGTCTCACATTTTGGTAAATTGGCTAACCGAACCTAGTCAATATTACTGAAAGCTTATATTTTACTCTATTTAGTAATAAAAAAAAGTATTGAAAGAGGTATTGTTATTTTATAATTCATATTTAAATCAAAACAGAAGGAGAAAAACTTCCGTTGATCTATAAATAACATAATTAGAGTAACGAAAATATTCTTTACAAAATCTATTTTCACCTTCAAACCTTATAATCTAAACTTTGTGAAAGTTTCAACAAGGGTTGCTAAATGCCGTTTAATTTCGGCTAACTGTATAAATTAAAAATAACTTAGCCGAACGTGAGTAACGAAAATATCCAGTCCCAATATTTATGACGACTGAAACCTTATGAACTTTCTAAAAGTTACAAGGGAATTTTTTAACATTTCGTGAAAACGTGGCCGATTGATTTAAAAATAACATAAGAAAACGCGGTGAAGCATAAAGCGAAAAAAATACGTCACTGAATACAGTGCAAACCACAATTTGTACCTACATATTAATTGCCTGTAATAGTCTACGACATATAGTCCTACAGATATAGGCCTATGTTCCTATACCTAATCCTTTCGCGTAAGGATCAGTTATCTCATAGATACGGAACTTTTTTCCATTACCGGTTCATTGTACAGTGGTAGAGCTGCGCATCAGCTTTTGTTGTTGCATGAATAGGCTGGCCCAACCGGGGAAATACCACGACCTCAGAGAATACCGGCGTGAAATAGAAGTCTAACAAACTCCTGATTTTCGTCTGGTAATTAATAGGCTGTAAGTAAATAATATAACAAATATCATCACGCCATTCCCAATACAGGGGTATCTATATACCCATCTCTATAGGTCCTCTATAGGTCTAGGCGATTAAGTCCTTTCGATCCACCTTCCACCGAAGATATTTTTTTGGTGATGAGCCCGTCGCCGTACTTATATTTTTTGATAAAACTCCTTGGTACAAGTCTGCCGCCAGGGAACTGAACTCGTTTCTATGGACTCGAATCCCGATCACCCAATCGACACTTGTAATAATAATTAAAGGTTAATAATGTTTTTTTTTTAACATTATAAGCTAGCGTTTAACGACAATCCCACCTGATCGTAAGTGGCGATGTAGTTTTTGTTGGTAGGCATACTAGCTTAGAAAAAGCCTATTCACTCTTCTCTTGAAGACACCCACATTGTAATCGGACGGAAAGACTGATGCAGGCAAATTATTCCAGTCCTTTGCTGTACGCATTATGAACGACGAAGCAAAACGCTTCGTCCCAATGCAGGGTATATCGACAACAAAATGATGGAAACCGGCCGTGCGTCTTGTTGTCCGATGATGGAAAGGGGAAGGGGGAATTAACTCATATAATTCCTTCGCACACTCTCCAAAATGTAACCTGTAAAACACCGAGAGACTGGCCACCCGACGTCTGTGTTCGAGACTGGACAAATTGGTAGTAACCAAGTCAGGATCACCGATTAGCCGCATGGCCCGTCTCTCCACCGAGGCCAAGGCTGTCAGTTGATATTTAGGAGCTCCAGCCCATATGTGGCAGCAATAATCTACAGCCGACCGGACCTGAGCTTTATATAGGGTCAGAAGCTGCCCAGGAGTAAAGTAACGCCGCACTTTTGCAAGAACTCCCAATCTCCTTGCAGCGGCTTTAGCCTTAGACTCAATGAACTGCCCAAAGTTAAGGTTTGATGTGATTTCGGCTCCTAATAACTGGAGGCGGTCGGTGTATTCCAGAGATACATTCTGAAATTTAGGAGCCAAGGTGAACTGGCTCCTTTTGGCGGAGAACAGACACGCTTGCGTTTTGGTGGCATTGAATCTCACAAGATTGGTAATGCCCCAGTTGGATACTGCCTGTAATTTAAGATTCATACGCTCTACCATGGCCCCCCGAGCACGCGCCAGATATCTCTCCACAACTGTGCTATCATTGCATACCCAAAGAGACCGGGCTCGAGCAGGTCGTTTATGTGCAGCAGAAAGAGAGTTGCGGACAGAACAGACCCTTGAGGAACTCCGGCATTAATCGCCATAGCCTCCGACGAGCAGCCGTAAACAACAACTCGCAAAGGCCGTTCCCGCAAAAAGTCTTCTATCCAGTCTATCAGTCCAGGGGATATACCATGTGAAGGAAGCTTATTGATAAGGCTAGCATGCCAGACCCTGTCAAAAGCCTTCGAGACATCGAGCAAAACCGCGAGTGCTTCACCACTGTTCTCGAGGGCCCCACCCCATAGATGTGTGACATATACTAGAAGGTCCCCAGTCGACCGATTTCGGCGAAACCCGTACTGTCGATCGCTAAGAAGATCGTTATATTCTAGGTATGCCAAGAGGCGCGAGTTCAATATACGCTCCATAATCTTACAGAGTATGGAGGTAATCGAATGTAATGGTAATGGTAAAAATAATGGTAATGTCAAAAATCTATGAGCTGCAGCTAACCATTGCGGGTTTTATCGCGTTTTGTGTAGTTTTTGCATGTTGATATTTATGATAGACCTCGGTCGCTTCACGGGAAGGAAATAGGTCCAAGTCTTAATATTATGGAGATGTTTACGTGGTTTGAAAATTATTTGTTGTCCACGGAATCACAAGCAGATAACGCTATAAATTATTACCATAGTATAACTTCATGCAGTATCTCGTACTGGGTTCCTCAGAGGTTGAGAGAGTTTAGTCCTTTCGACCCGTCGAAGCTTATTTGCGAGACATAACAGATGTAAGCCAGTATCTTAGTCTCCTACCTAACTACTACTACCTAACCTAATCCTACATAGATATATACGTATAAAATAAATGTTTATATAATTGTCTATTAATTTCCATAATGAGGACAAATTTTGTGTACATAATTGCAATGATGGAAAAATGGTTACAAATGGAGACAAGTAATAGTATATAGTACATAGTACATGGTACACCACACCACCTTGTTACTTTCCACGGCTGTAATAAGAGGCGAGTAAGGCTTTAAATGTTACTGAGGCTACCGACGGTAAAATACCTGACTGAATTTAGTAAAATATGAGAGAATTTCGGTATTTAGATCGAAATTTTTTATATTATACCTTAACCATTATCCTGATGTTTGCATAATTTTACATAGATTGATTGAAGGGGAACGGAAACATTGTTCCCCATCAATCAATATATGAATAAATGCACATTTTCATGACCAAGACAAATTGTTATCGATCTTACTTTATATGCACATTATAATAATATAATCGGCATATTAGATAGGACCATTTTTTTTCCTTGTGTTTTCGTAGTAACCAGGTTCTTTTGGATCTTTCTAGATAAACATATACTACACTCGATAAATAATCTAAAATATGGTGGGAGATTTAGAAAAAGGAAATTTTCTGAAATTAAAGAGGTCACTGCTTGGACTAAACTACTGTCAGTCCAACCGAGACGAAGGACGCCACCGTAGTGACAAGTGTTATTTTCCAAGCAACATGCGTCAATACGACTATGTACGCTGATCATATGCAATCACAAGTCCTCCCAGCATCTTTAGTAGACTTTTTTCTTATAGAAAAAGGAGGCAAACGGGCATGTGGCACACGTGGTGGTAAGTGATTATCGCCGCCCATGAACATTTACAATACCGGAGGAATAACAGATGCGTTGCCGGCAATCTTTCATCTCAATCCTCCGTCGACTAGAACTAAACGATGCTGTATCATTATATTACAGCGTATAGGCCTAAATATCAATGTACCTATCACATGCCAATATGACTCCACTCAACTTTGGCTGCAAAGTTTTGAATACGTTTGTAACACTAGTGACCAAATATACTATCTAAGCTTACATATTATAATGTAATACACAAAGAAACTAAACACTACTGATCACTACGTGTTAGGCCTAGCAATAAGACATATCGGTTCCGGGTCTACGTTTACCGCAGTCTCTATTGTATGAAAGGTAACACTCTATATAATCGTAAATCTTTATCGGACCCCAAATCTACCCCTGCTATTGTGTTTCCATCTTAGAACCTTCACATGTTATTGTTTTAATTAATCCTTTAGTTATTCAGTACTGGAGTCACTATTGACCTCCGTACTTATGTATGAAGAGCAGTTGTTCCCACTGAGTTAGTAACTTGGTAAAAAATTTCTTGATCCGATCTTTTTGGTTACAATAGACACCCAGAACTAAGAACATCTCTTAATAACTCTCACAATCATCTTAAAAACTAGGTTTTTTTTAGTTTTGAAAAAAAAAAATGTGAGACTAAATATTTGTAATTTGTTTTTGTAAATATGGTTATTTAGATATAAAAATCCTTATTTCTCTGAATTTTTTCTTCAAGAATCGATGATTACTACTACTGAGATTCCATATCTCATGTAATTATCATCACTTTGTAAATAAAAAATAAGTACAAAAATAAGATTACTAGATTACTTTCCAGTTTTTTTTTCGAAAGGGTTTGCGAAAGGAACCATAGGATATTGGAATTTACGAATAAAAAAATTTGCTTACTTTTACTAATATATTATAATCTATCTATAATTTTGTTTTAAAAATTACAAGATTAATTTTCTTATCTAATTATAATGGTAACATGAAGTTGTGAATGGATGATAGTATTAATGTTTTCTAATAATTCCAATAATCAGTGATGTGAAGTCTTCCTGAACAATTTTAGCCGTCATTGGTGGATTTCCAGTTCACACATATTTGTTCCCAATAATATTTTGTGGGATCGAAATCACTTATGTTCTTATCGATGTTCTTGTAAATAGTCTTATTCGCTTTCAAAAGCATTCGCTTTAAATTGCCTGAAGTGCTAATTAAGTGTTCACTTATTACTAATGATAAAGAAGTTGCTCTTCGCTGTTTTCCGATGAACGACGTAGCGAAGAATCAGCATTTAAAACGCATTAACGATTGTGTTGTGGTTCCTTGGTGAACAAGGCATGCTTCCGAACTGCGGCAGATTTATTTATTTCTCTTCTTACAGTCTCCTCCAGGTCAGCTATTCTGGAATTTATTACTTGAATTTGGAATATTATTAGTTCTGTCTTTGCTTCAGCCAGTTTCTTTCGGCAGATATCTGACGAAAAGAAACTCCTTGATTTGGAGTCCTCCGATGCGGCAGCGATTTCACGTTGACCCTGATGGTCTTTCGGCTTGAAACACGTGGCTGTCGTCGCATGGTTCAAATCGTTGCCTTTACGATGCGACACACAAAGTTTTTTAGCTATCCCCGAGGTACTTGGTGCGTACATTGAGTAGGGAAGCGTAGGGTCCACATCCATAGCTACTGCTATGTTCCTCTTTTTCGGGTTAGTTAACCCGACTTCTGTATATAACTGGGGTATATTCGGTCCGCTTGCGACAGACATCTTGAAATATTTTGTCCAGCACTGAGGCGTCCTCCTTCAAAGTCTATTAATCTATTAAGATTAATAACTTAAATTCTTTGAATTTTTTGCTTCTGATGGGAGATGTATCTCTCTAGAATTGTTGAAGTAGAATAATATTTCGTTACGACTCTGGCTCTTTTATACTAAAAATCAGGGAGATTCGGCCTTGTAAGTTTATGGTGTGCGAAATAAATTAACGTCACTAGCGTAGGGGAGGGCGGAAGTTTGAGTAAACGTGCACATGACTCTAAAAATAAATACACGTTTTACTTTTCACCGACGAATTGACGTATTTGTTACTCGGAAAAAACCGAAAATAGATTCCAAAAAAATCAGCATTGGGGAGGTATTTTTAACAACTCTGCAAAAACTTTGAAGTGATATAAAAATATTCTTTTTATATTTGATTTTTAGGTGACTTATTATAACAAAAAATCCGAGCCTAGTTGGTTGTGAGCCTGCCTTCGAAGCTAAAAGTTGGGGGTTCGATTTCCGCTAGAGACAAACATTATTGTGATGAATATGAATGGTTGTACTCGAGACATTTATTGTACATTATTACACATGTAAAATATTTTTATATGTTAATATAATTTTTTTTTATAGAATTGGGAGGTCGTTTGCAGATGGCTCACGTAATGGTTAGTGATTCCCGCCGCCCATGAACACCTGCCAGATGTACCAGAGGAACAGCAGAGGCGTTGCTGGCCTTTGAGAAAGGCATAGGCTCTTTTCTTGAAGGTTCCTAAATCGTATCGGTCCGGTAAAACCACTGGCGGCAGCACATTCCATAGAGTGCAAGTATGTGGCAGAAAATTCCGCGAAAAACGCACTGTGGTGGAATGCCAAGCAACAAGATAGTGTTGATAGAATTTTTGACTATGCCGTAAGGTACGATGGTGAAATTCGGCGGCTGGGATTAATTCGAACAATTCCTCGGCTGTTAATATATCGCACCGTTGGCTTGAACTTTAAGACAGCAAGCTTACAACATTCACACACTGTCAAGTTGTCCTATACAGGTTTCAGTGATATGCGGGTCGACATAAATTCATTGTCTAGACCCCTGCCCATCACAATATTGGGAAATTGCGATAAGATAAAAAATCATAACCATATCGTTTAATGGAGTCGAGGTCAGTCGAGTCACGATAGCCGAGGGGTTGGAGTGGAGTACCATCTCCAGGTGGCAGACTCGTAACAATTGGGTTTTCAAAAACTTATGTACGAATTATATCGTTAGCTTGGACATAAAGACGGCAACAGGCTCTTCACTTGTGACGTTGTACCCAAAAAATATCTTCGGTGGAAGGTGGGTCGAAGGGACTTAATTATCTAGACGAGACCTCTGTCTACTCCTGTATTGGGAATTGCGTGAAGATATTTATTTATTTATTTTATATCGTTTCATCAAGGAAGGGTTCTACTGGAAGTATCTGAGTAGATCTTGATTCTCCTAGTCATCCAGCAATTTGCACACATGTTTTTCAAAAGGTAGTGTCATTCTCTCGACTACTTCTTTTGTTAATTAAATATTAAAATTGCTATAAAATAGTAACCACACGGCAACTCAACTAAAAAATAAGGTATTCCCAAGCAATCCCCAATAAAAATTGTCACGATAGTCGAGTAGTTGGGTGATAGGAATTCGAGTCAAGATACCGATTTCGATCCCCAAGGCTCGTACCAATAGGTTTATTCAAAAACTTATGTACGAATCACATCGGTGGCTTGGACATAAAGACGGCGACGGGCTCATCACCTATAATGTTGTCCCATAAATGTATTCGGTGGAAGGTGGGTCGACAGGACTTAAATGTTTAGACTTCTGTCTACTCCAGTATTGCGAATAACGTGAAGATATTCTATATTTTATAAAAAAATATTTTCTTAATATTTAGTAAATGCTGTATAAATAAAAATGTACAAAAGTGTGGATGGAGTTTGTCTTCATTATTTCTTCTTCGTAAATAACAATGTCGTATGAGTACTGCGTCGTTTTTTAAGAGGCGACTAAGGGACAAATATTGAAAATGTAACGGGCTGTAGGGGGCGGTATAAATATCTAAAGCCTGCCAAATGAAAAATGAAAAGCATACCGGTAATAGGTCTGGTACTGCGATCGAGGCGATTACGGCAAAACCTCAAATACTGGAGTAAGTGCATATTCTTCTGATAGTTGTTATAATAGCCACGCTTGGCAAGCGGCTTGTCGCTCGCAGTGCTGGATAGCTCACGTTTTAGAAGCTGATGCCCGTCACTGACCTGCTGATCTCAGTGTGGTATCTTCAAGATATATATATATATATATATATATATATATATATATATATATATATATATATATATATATATATACATATATATATATATATATATATATATATATATATATATATATATATATATATATATATATATATATATATATATATATATATATATATATATATATATATATATATATAAATATAATATGATTTTCTAAAGACTTTAAGGCTTCCGTTTTTGTAGTGTATTTCATAATTGGATTAACGTAAATAAACCTTAATTACAATAACATGATCTTTATTTGCCTCTGACACAATTGCCAGACAAAATAAACTCCAAACATCACGATTTTCAGGCATCATTTCTTTTCAGGCGCATTGAATAATTGCAAATATTTATATGAGAGACATAAAGATTATACCTATTAAAATTCGTTAATGATATGTAAATATCTGTATCACTTCAAAACTAGACTTCAGTCTACCCCTATATTGGGAATTGCGTGAACACATTTATTTGTTTTATAAATATCTATAACTTTGCTTGCAAAAAATCATAGACAGGGACAACATCAAATACATGTGATACCATTTAACTTACTAAAGCACGTGTTTTTTGGAAAATGAAAAGAAAGTGGTTTGCAACATTGATCCGACCGGGAATTGAACCCGGAATCTAGAGCTGGCGACACCTTGGAAACCTGTGTACGCCTCTGGTCCACGGTGGTCGCCGATACCACGATATTGCTTATAGCAATCAGTATCTATGAGGAGCACAAATTCTCTTTATGTGTAAACTTGGTAAATTGAATTCAAAACAGTGTCGTTCAGAGCAACTTACCGTCACATCGCTCGAAATAGTCTGCAGTGAAAACTTAGTGCTCTCTTAGTATTAAATCGAACAAACTTAGTTCTAACTTATAACGGACAAAGTAAACAACATCTTAGTGAAGAGACTTGGTAGCAATTTCATGAATGATCTTCTGTTTCCAACTCGAAATATTTATTTTAGATATTTCGTTACGAATTTCCGGGACGACCCGGTAGCCTAGTTGTTAGTGACCCTGCTTTTGAGGCTAAGGGTTGCATGTTTGAATCCCGCTAAAGGCAAACATTTATGAGATGAATATGAATGTCAGATCATAGTAGAGTACTCCAGTCATGGATTTTTTTATGCGTTTTCGTACATTGATGATAATTTTCATTAGTGATGCGGCTTATGGTAGGTTTTATTCAGTCTTATCATACTTACTCTTACTTTCAAATGACATAACCTTGCACAACTTCATTTGATAAAAATATTACCACGATGGAAAGCTCCACAGGCAAATAGCATATTCAAAATTATTTGGAACTGGTTTTTCTTAAATGTTTCTGCTTTTACTTTAAGTTTAGCTTAAATTTATAATTAACGGACTTGTGTGGTTAAATGATGACAATGCGATTATCATATATCATGCGTAAGGCATTTGATAAAATTACAGTCACTATTTTTTGTGTGTACGAGTGAGGATGTGTGAGCGTATGTGTCTTTAAGTTTTTAAATATGTTTTTTCCAATTTTAGTGAATTCTAATGTTAAAAAAGTATTTTTAGGAAACGTGTTTACAATATCCCTTTATTGTAAGAGAACCCTAAAGCAAACAAATCGTGGAATTTCGCGCACTGACTTAACGGTAGGCTTGCCGCGGAGGCGAGCTGGCGCGGCCGCGGTTCCGCGAACCTGGTGTTCTGGGAAACAGCGCGCCACAATGTTGCAAGCCCGCCGCGCTCGTACGCTCATACTCCTAGAGACCTAGTTTTCTAACAAGCTTTGGCTTACCACTTTAAATTAGACTTCGCGAGATAATTAAGAAATCACTCACCAACAATGAGTTTACACACATTACACATACATATAAACACGTATTCTTGTCGAAATTGTAATGGCCCCAGTTATTTATTAATGGAGCACTCAATCTGCAAAGAGTAGTGTATGCAGCATTGGCCGTGCCAGTTCGTCAGCCAGTCTGATTCCACAAAACAATATGCGACACAAGAAAATTTGTCAAGTCTTTTTGCCATTAGCACAGCGACACCTACGCTCGGTAAGGAATTGTGCGATTTTTTACTTCCGTCACACACGGAATGGAATATGAGCACTACAGTAATTAACTTACTTTAGCACATTAACGCTTTTAATACATAAGTTTTTTTTTTGAAATTTTACATAGATTGTACAAAAGTTTTTTTGAAAAAACCTATTGGTACGAGCATGCCATCTGGGGATCGAACTCGGGTCTGTTGACTCGAAATTCCGATCACCCAACCACTCGGCTATCGTGACTTTATATTTTTTACTATTATTTTATATTATATTATAATTTTATTTTATATTAAATATTTATTTCATGTAAATATTATAAAAAAATGTTCTTTCTTTTTTTCTTTCTAGATATACATCTAAGTAAGTATATTGTACCGTGGGCTTGAACATTAAGACGATGATTAGTTCATCGCCAATCACGTTGTCCCAATAAGTCATTGGTGAAATGCAGGTCTAAGTATCTAATTCTCTAGACCAATGTCTACCTTGATATGTGCAACATGCTTGAAGATATTTATTTATTTGATAAATAAATATTGATAAATATATCTTCAAACATGTTCCAAATATTCAACACTTAGGACGTCAGCGGTAACGAAGTACTTAGGATATTTTGACAGTCATAGTTAGTCTTGATAGTCACAGGGGTGAGCTTGGCGCTGTCTAAGTGTCCAAGAAGCCTTCCCTAAAAATCGTATAGAAACTTCGCGAAATATGTTCGTATGTATCTTCCTGTTTGGAGATCGAACTAACTCTCCCTTATGATTCGATTTTCAAACATCCAACTCGACTGCTTCGGTTTGGTATTTCTTTTTACTCCACTAATTTCCTGTCAGGGTCTTTATGTACGACCTAACAATATACTCGTAAGTCGCACAAAAGTTTTAAACAGTCGCCAAAAATAAGCTTCTGCTAATTTTTGTATACTCATCCTTGATAACTTAATTGAATCTGAGTGATACGTAACACAAGTACAACCGTAAATTTGAACAATCGATCTTCGAACTAGTTGTCTGATGTGTTTAGATGTATCCAAGCCCATTGCTCTATATGCAATATTGTTGGAATAATTTTCACACTAATTATATAAAAATTTCAACGGTTAAGTCTAATCATTCAACGTGTAAATGCAGCCAGCGTTCTTGATACGATACCGCGAGGACGAAGGTTTTAGCATTATTGTTATGTGTTAGGATTTCGTTAATAAGTAATTTAAATATAAATTTATATTTTTTTTTTTCGTAAATAAAGTAAAGAAGTCATCTTTTATCAGGCTAATATACTAAAAATAAAGCAGAAAACGTACTTATTGAGTTATTTTCTTTAATGACTACGAATCCCTACAAACTTAACTTTTAAATAAGTTTCTTAATGTCATTCAGTGAAGGTTTAGGGGTATTTTTAATAATAGAGTTACAAAAATATCCGGTGCTAAGTATAATATCGACGTGAAATCTTACAAACTTTGCAAAAATTTCCGTTCTGTTTCAAAATACCCCACGAAATATTGTCCGGTTCCGTTATTTTAAAAATAACTTATAAAAATAGATTATCAAAAATATTACTCTCAGGGTGTGCGATAAATTTGAAGTTTGTGAAACTGTCTATAAAGTTTCTACTGTAAACAAGTTACGATAGCTGATTGGTTGGGTGATCGGAATTTGAGTCAAGAGACTCAAATTCCGATCACCCATAGCTGGTGGGCTCGTACCAATAGGTTTTTTAAAAAATTTATGTACGATTTATTTGTCCGTCGTTATGTTCAAGCTACCGTTCCAAAAATATCTTCGGTGAATGGTCTTAATTGTCAGGACATAATTGTGGAAGGGCGTGAAGATATTTTTTTAACATAATATAGTAAGCCAAAGAGGAATGTAATGATCGTAACACTAGGCGATCTGTTAGTTTTGGCTATCTAATCAGGGACTGTGCGAAAAGATATTTATAAAAATTTTTGCGATAATCAAGTTGTTATAGAAATAAATATTTCAATTTAGAATTAATATTATTATCCTGCCCGTAAAATTCCACCTCACCTGTACATGAATGTTTACGATGATCCCTTAGTAAGTGGAATAGAGGCATAATACCGTACCAGATATACTGCAGCTGAAACGACGCTACCCGTTGTCTACCAGCGTTTTGGTCCCATATATTTCGTTATGGATATCTATCATTTGTGGGTATAGTATTTGTGAGATCTTAGTAATTGTGTGATCTTTCCTTTAGTCATCTTTGATGACATTCTCGGAAAAAGGGGGAATAAACTTCCATAATTTCCTTTAAATTTATTTCTACCTTTTTATTTCCCATTTAAAACATTATAAACATCGTAAACAAACTATCAATATTGAAATGTGTGTAATGTAAAATTGAAGAAAATGCAAATTGAAGCACACCTTTATTGGAGGAAAAATTTTATTGCCAGGTACTCAGATACTTTGTGTAAAGGACCGCACTCCAAAACATTTTAAAAGCTTTAAAATTCTTTGTTCATTTTATTTTAAGAACTGTTCACTTGTTAGTCCGAGTGGTTATGGCGCAATAATCTAATAAGAGTAGTAAGAGACCGCAAAGGGAAAAGCTTTCGTAATGTGAATAGTCACTAATGCCGAATGGTTAGGTGGTGGCAACTTCGAGTCAAGAGACCCGGGTTCGATCCCCAGGTGGCAGGCTCGTAACGATGGGTTTTTCAAAACTTATATACGATATAATCGTAGGCTTGGACGTAAAAACGACGGCGGGCTCACTAAAAGTATATAAGTATTGTAAAAGTGTTGTCGTTCTGTGAAGTTTTAGTTAGCTCTTGTTGCTAGCTGCCGAGTGATATCTGCTACATACGTCACGCTTTTGTGCAGGCGCTGGTTGTCAGTGATGATCATCATATATGCATATATATATATATATATGTATATATATATATATATATATATATATATATATATATATATATATATATATATATATATATATATATATATATATATATATATATATATATATATATATATATATATATATATATATATATATATATATATATATATATATATATATATATATATATATATATATATATATATATATATATATATATATATATATATATATATAAAGGTTATGGTGGAAAATAAAGACTTTTCATTTCCCAATTGTCAACAGTAATTTTTATATGGGAGCAGTATGTGTCCAGCACTGAAGGTCCATTGGTCGTTGCGATAATGAATATTATCCAAATATTATAACCAATTCTACATATATGTTAAAATTAATCTCAATAAATTTTCCAAACTCCCACCAGATTTTTTAAACTGTCTTTAACTACATATGTAGATAGATATAGATAGAGACAATATTGTATACGAACCCCAAAATATGGAGTTGAAAAACTTATTTAATGGAATTGGAAAAACACGCATTTACCACAAACATCAAGACCAGAGACAAAGTAGAAACAGATGGTTTTCTAAAGTAACCCGTCTGGGAATCGAACCCGACCTCATGGCGACACCATGAAAACCGACATGTACGCCACTCGTACGCGAATGTCACTACAACATATTCATTGTTTAAGTTTAAAAATAATATAACATGAAATGTAATCCATATATATCCATTTATATTATTTGTGGCGAATATGAATCCTAAGAAAGTAAAATTTCCAAATGAGTTTAAAAATGTGTTTCAAGAAATGTGGAATGGTTATAATTATTTACAGAAAACAAGTTCCAAATATATCCCTTGTCCCCTTATTTGTGACGTAGTTGAAACCCTATAATCTACAAATTCTGTGTTTCAATTGAAGTCTAAAAATATCATTCAAATAAGTTTGAATGTTACAAAAATAATTAACTAAAAAGTTCGTCCAACACATTCCTCGCACGTTTTTATGACGTCTTTGAACCCCTATAAAGGAAATTTTTCGAAAATTTCCAGCCAATAATAAATAAATTCCAAGTAACTTTTCCAAATATACTATTTGCAATGATTTTTTAAAATGTTTATTTTATGTATTTATGTACATACATTTGCAGGTATTTGTGTGTCAATGTATTTATGTAAATAATTTTCTACATGTCTAAGGACTATCGTGAGAGTCATCTGGGTTATTACCGCATTCTTTCCTATTTCTGTAAACAAACTTGCCAGTGTAAAAACTGTTGTGTTCATAAAATCGTTATGGGCTTATCTATCATAGCCCCCGGGTGCAAAAATTACTGTGTGAATATAAGAATTGTGTATTGTAAATATAAACAAAATTATGTTTGTATTTACAATACATGTTTACTAAAAGCTACAATAATCAACCACATCACAATACAACCATGCCACAAGAAGTAGGGCTGAACCTACTTCTTGTGGCATGGTATCCAGAACGCTGGCTGCGTTTCCAAGTTGAATGGCTATGTTTAACGGGATTAAATACCCAGACCCCTAGTCACCAGCGGCTACAACTAGTCATACAATTCCTTTACAAACTGCCTCGCGCGATTGCCCCAGATCCCACGGACCGATCGTCTCGGGTGAGCAAATGGAATAAATATGTAGTCTCCTTTCAAAGACACACATTTATGCTACTAAATAATAAGCAAACCTGTTTGTTCTAATGGTTTGTTGAATTGGTAATAGATTCTTGACGCAATATCCCAAATCGGGGTAGGAAAAAATTCAGACTAATTTTGATTGCCTAAAAAATTATATCAAAAAAAAAAATATCTTCACGCAATTCCCAATACAGGGGTAGACAGAGGTCAAGTCTAGACAATTAAGTCCCTTTGACCCACCTTCCACCGAAGATATTTTTGGGACAACGTGACAGGTGGTGAGCCTGTCGCCGTCTTTATGTCCAAGCCAACGATGAAATTCGTACATAAGTTTTTGAAAAACTCATTGGTACTGCCACCTGGGGATCGAACTCGGGTCTCTCGACTCGAAATTCCGACCACCCAACAACTCGGCTATCGTGACTTTAAAAAAATATATCAAAAATTATATCAAAAATTATATCAAAAAAATTATATCAAGCAAATTGAAAATAAATACCTAGTTTCAAACACTTCAACAGACATTTTTTGTAAGTTCACGCAATTTTCCATACTGGTTTGTTAGAGTACTAGGCAATGAAGTCCTTTCAACCCACATCAAAACGAAGCTTATTTGAGACAACGAGACCGGTAGTGAGGCCATCGCCATCTTAGTTTCCAAGCTGACGATACAATATAATTACATTTACTCAGACTTATGTACAAATATTCACCACAAAAATATTTGCCTTTAGCTAGAATTGAACCTGCTTCCATTTAATTTGAAGGTAGAGTCTCTACCAATTAGGTTACAATAAACAAGTTTCAAAGACGGCCCTTATAATATTTGTTAAAACTTTTGAATCCCTACAAAGAAACATTTCTGAATATTTCGACAGATATCTGAAAATATTGCTCAATTAAGGTCGATTGCTATAAAAATATATCAGAAATAACTTTGTACAAACATATTCCTTGCGAGTGCTTATGACGTCGCCGAATCTCTACAAAGTAAAAAATTAGGAAAATTTCAACAGACTTATGAAAATATATTTCCATAGGGGTTGATCGTTTGCGTAAAACTAATTTCGGGGTAACGATGTAAAAATATATTTTTAAAATACTTGTGACGCAGATGAATTCTCATAAAATCGAACTTCCAAAAGACTTAAGAGAATAATGATTTATTGTATTTACGTGAATACTACACATTTAAAATAAAACGATTTTCGGATTTTATCGCGTTTTTAGTTTTTACAAACTATTATTATTTCCCGACGTTTCGGATACTTTACAGCATTCGTGGTCACGAGGGGTCCCCCCGAAAATCCGAAAATCGTTTTATTTTAAAAGACTTAAGAGAATTCTAAAAATGCGATACGATTGCTTAGCTTAAAAATTTATTTTCATACATGAGCAAATTTATACTTAGAGAACCTGTGGAGCGATGTTTAATCAATATTTTTTTATTTTTAGGCATTTCCCAATACAGCCAGAAGTCAAAACAGTTTAGTATTTTCGACCAAACTTTCAAAGGAACTTATTTTGGGATAACGTGACAGATCATGAGCCTGTCACCATCTTTATGTCTAAGCTAATGATGTAAATGAAGGTACCACAAACATCCATACCCAAGATAATCTCGCTCTGATGTTTGCGTTGCCTTCATTGGTTCTGATTTTATAAGGCAAGTGCTTTAGCACTTAACATCTATCGTGCTTACTTTGCGAAGAGAACAATATGTGAAGTTGTCTTCATTTATGCATTTATTTTATTATACATATTGTTTGTTATTTTACTAAAAAAGAGTGTTTTTATAAATGTTAAAAGTAAAAATAACATATTGAAGCAATGTATTAAATAAATAATTATAACAATCACAAACAGAACAAATAAGGTATAAAAATCCTGAAAAAAGTTTCCGCCGTCTTTAGCAGTTACTTCATTAAAACTGCAGCGATGTCATGGGAGCCTTGATATTCTATCTGTGACTCGGAACTAATAACTAGTTTGAAACTGTACACCTGTCCTTTTGTAACGAGAAACGCAATTAAAATTAACGCTTTGCTAGGCAAAGTTCGTTCACAATTCAGTTACTGTGACGTGCCTCCGAAGTTTTAATAAGTGACTCCCTTTGTGTATTGAATGTTTGTGCATTTATTGACCATTTACTAATAAATGAAAAAAATCATAATTATAAACATGTACACTAGTTGAAAGGAATGTGGCGGAATAATTTTTTTGGCCTATGTGTCGATACAAATGTCTCATTTGTAAAGATTTTGTGAGAGTTGGTTGTTGTAGTCTAAGTAGGATGAATATCAGTTACAAAAGTAACCCAGCTCATCGCAATAGTGAGTTAGCTAGCTGTTACTCCGTTATTTTAAAACACTTCAGGCCTCGCAATTCTCAATTTGTTCTTCATAGTGTAACGTTTCGTCTCTCATCAATAAATAAATATATTATTTATGACATATCTCATGACCAAGACAACTTTTGATCGATCTTTTTTATGATCTTTTTTTTTTTTAACTTTTTTCTTTTAACTTTACTTTATAATGTAATCGTTTTGTAAATTAAGACCTATTTTACGTTGCGTTTCTTTAATAACCGTGTTCTTTTAGGCGTTACTTTGATGGATAAATACTCACTAGTGATGATGTAAGCCATAGACAGTACTAGAATGCTTTCTTATTATCTAAGGACAACTCTCTAGAGAAGGCTCAGAGTATAATATTCTCCCTTTTATCTCTTGTAAAGGGTTTACAATATTATTTAAAATTACCCCTTCTCGCTTAAAAAGGGCTGACATTGTGTTTATTTAACACCCGATAAAAGTTCTTCGCTCCCCCACATCTTTCTAAAAAAATGTGGGAAAGGCATACGGCTCCAATGACAACAAACTCACCATCGCCGTATGCGGTGAGCGCCATCCATTATTCATGCGCTCCCCCCGAAGAGGGACCTGAAGTTAAGGGGTAAGGTCCTTAGTCCATTGCAAACCTGGCGAACCAGTAAACGTCATACAAACCGATGACGAATCCAGCTACAGTGAATGTACGTTATACGGTTCGGGCATACGTCGAATAAGGTCGGGCACCCTGGCCCTTAAATAAGCCCACCATAAGAGCCACCTCCTCGCCAGACAGCCGCGACTGCAGACGCAATGTTAGTGTTTATTTTCGCATCACCACCAATCACATGGTCAGCACGACAAATTTGCTGCAGAGCGCGTTGTGAGTCTACTGCTCACCTCAAGGCACCCTTGGGAGTATGGTTCTCACGTTGAGGGGCTTTCGGCCGCGGCCTTGAAAGACTCCTCCCTCTAGCTACATTCCACATAAGGTAAACTCACATGCTCCACCAACCATCGTGAAAGCAGATCTAGCCTTTGTTGTTATAATTATATTTTTCCATAAGGAAGGTATGTATTTAATTGGCCATCAGATCGGATCAGTGTAACTGACGTTGAGTACAATGCATTTCGGTCGAGTTAGTCAACAGCAAGTTGCCTACATATATTCAAATGTTGGGAAATTCACGTAGGATTTCAAAAATGTTGTTAAATGAAATTAATGGAGGTCAGACAGCATACAGCCTCGTCATCAAGAGACCCGGCTTGGACAAAACTACTGAGACGTGAGTCCAACCGAGATGCAGGGCACCACAATAGTGATGACCGTACGTGCTGTGTCGCTAAGAAGCAACCACGCACAATACGGCTATCACCGGTCACACGCCATTACAAGGCCTCCCCACATCTACAGCAGACATTGAACTCTCAAACCTCCATCGACTAGAACGCCACGATTCGCCGATTTTAGATAAACACCGCCACATGACCGTCACAAAACGCATTACAGCGTATAGCCACATGCATCAAGATGACTATCACATAGACAGTGCACCCTCACACCTCTTCGCTGTGACCCCAATCAACTTTGGTTGCAAAGTTATGGATACTTTCGTATCACTAGGAGCACTCAACATACCTCTAAAGTCGAATGATAGCCGACGTATTTTCCTTTTTTTTATTTATTTTTTTTATAGGGAAGGGAGGCAAACTAGCAGGTGGCTCACGCGAAGTAAGTGATTACCGCCGCCCATGAACATCTGCAATACCAGAGGCATAGCAAATGCGTTACCGGCCATTGAGAAAGGTAAAGGCTTTTTCCTTGATGGTCCCTAAGTCGTATCGGTCCGGAAAAACAGCTGACGGCAGCACACTCCATAAAGTGCATGTGCGTGGCAGAAAATTTCGCGAAAAACGCACTGTGTTGGAAGGCCAAGTATAAAGGTGGAGTTGGTGAAATTATTGATTATGCCGTAAGGTACGATAGCGAAATTCAGCGGCTGGGATTAATCCGAACAATTCCTAGGAGCACTCCCCGTAGCAGATCTTATAAAAATACAAAGAGATGCAACATCTCTTCGCAAAGCCAGGGAATCTAGCCGATTGGGTAGAGTATGGTCATCAATGATTCGAGCCGCTCTTAAAATGGGTTTTTTTATCACGTATTTTTATTAATTCCAAGGCTAAACTACGTCTGCCGAAGTAACTATTAATTTCAAAGAGATAAATATAATATATTTTGATACTCAGAAATTTGAACGCTTGAATGTTTATTACTCAATGACGCGAAATCGACTGAGCTCGTTTCAATGGACCATATTTTATCCTTACTAATATTATAAATGCGAAAGTAAGTTTATTTGTTACATTTTCAGGACAAAATCAATCATGCGATTTTAATAAATGTCTGGAGACGATTATTGGATAAATTTTCCAGCGATAATTTCAAAAGTTTCCTTTGTGTCGGGTAAGAGCTAATATATAATCAGATAATTTCACTTGCATTAACATGTTAATTCTTGTATTAGATAAATGATTCTAGTTCATGTCGGGGAGATCTGATGTATGATTTTGCTTAATTGATTTTGGTTTTTAATAATAGACTTAGCCACAGCGGTTATCAGTTCTTCGATCCACATAGCTTGATGTACTGATAACCACTAGGGAAGAAAGGTTCAAGAGTGGCAGCCTCTTTTAGGCAAACGCAGTACATGACGAACCCGCAAAGGATGAAGTGGCGACCTGCAAAATGTTGCGCGGAGGCGAGGGATGCTAGTGGCTGAACATCGGTATTTTTGGAGAATTCTGGGGAAGGCTATACGCTATCAAGGATGTCGCCATTTTAATGTCAAAGCCAACCTTACAATTTGTATAGAGTGTAAGTGTGACCATGAACCTAGAGGAACACATATGTCCGATAACGATATAATTCGTACACAAGTTTTTTAAAAAACCCATTAGTAAGAGCCTGCCACCTGAGGATCGAACTCGGGTCTCTTGACTCGAAATTACGACCACCCAACCACTTGGCTATTGTGACTCGTTACATAAATAAATATTTATATGTTCAAATAAACATCCGTGACTCAAGTCAAGCATTAATATTAATCGCCCAAATGTTTGCTCCTAGCGAAATTCGAACCCAAAACCCCTAGCTTCGAAGGCAGGGTTGCTGTCAACTAGGCTATCGCGTCGTGATTTGGAAGTTTTTGTAGTTATATTACATATAGCCGTAGGTTTTCTAATTATTAAAATCACACAAGCGTAATATACGTTGATGGGACCGGCGAATAATCGGATGCCAAAGAACAATAGAGTTCCTAGCTGGACAAAGTAGGAACGAGTAAATTGTAAACGATTTCACGCTCTCTACTTGCTCTATGCATTCCGGTGACCCTAACTTTGTTGATACGTTAATGATCGTCTCGACTATTATTCATAAAACCTTACATCCTTATATTACTCATGGACTTGTGCAGGAATAATTCTACTCCATGTTTTGACCAATATATAATGTCAGTTTATTTAAATGGCATATAAACCAATATAACATTAATTGACACTAGTTTAAAAAAAAAAAAAAAGAATACGTACGAAGTTTCTTTCACTTGTTTCTTCTCCGTTAGATTAACATCATTATGAAACGGCGGCAGATTAAAAGAATTACGATCGATGGATGTAAAGATGGATATAAAAATCCGAAAACCGTTTTATTTAAAATATGAAAATAAAATTAAATTATTTGTTTATAGACATAAGTAACATACTTATGTCTATAAACAAATAATTTAATTTGATTTTCATATTTTAAAAAAAACGGTTTCGGATTTTATCGCGTTTTTAATTAGTTTTTAAAAACTATTCAGCACCCGTGGTCATGGGGGTTCGGACGCTGTAAAGCATCCGATACGCCGGGAAATAAAAATAGTTTGTAAAAACTAATTAAAGACGCGATAAAATCCGAAAATAGTTGTATTTAAAATGTATTAATATTCTGTAAATGTATAAATGTGTAATATGTATTCGCGTAAATAAAAGAAATCGTTGATTTTAATATGTCCAAATAATTTCTGTCTTGATGAGAAAGTAAACGATAGTCATTTACATTCTCATCAAGCGTCAAGTTCATTTGTTAACTTACTCTGTTTCCTTTTAAAATAGGTAGGGTGTTAGTATATGCATTACGTTACATGCGAATGCATGAAACCTTATGCATATATAAGAAAATATATAAAAATATAGAAAATATATAAGATATGTATATATAAGAAAGTGTAATTAGTCGGAGTTAACTCCATGCTTATTGATAAAATCAATATAATTGTACACCTTTACAAACGACAAGTCAAAGTGTTACTTCTGACTATACTTGAAGTAAATGATTTTTATTAATAAGCGTGTCATATTTCCAGTTGAATTCACTATTAAATAAACGTAGAAGCGTTGTTAACAAGATTTGCTGAGAGCGAAACTCCATTGGAATACAATCTCAAATAGATATCATTATCTGTTTCCAGTCCAACGCCCGTATCCATCTAACGTTTTCCAACAATCCATAATTGGAGTTAGATTCGTATAAAGCTATATACTGATCTCACTCCGCCTGCACAACAGTTACCATATTACTAGTGACGTCCCTTATTAGATTCGCTCGCGTGGAGCACCATTAAATGTTGTTATGTATCTCCATGGAGATTATTAATGTAACGTCAGTTCTGTATAATAGATCTGTGTAAATGATTTGTAATAAATATAAAGCTGCCTTGTGTTATCAGAATAAATATAGAAATAAATAAATACTTACATACATAAATACATATATAGATAAAGATAACGTCACATACATTGCTCCGATCCCAATGAAGAAACAACGAAGCTACCTTAAACACCCAGATGGTTTTCCTACATTGATCCAACCGGGAATAGAACCCGAGAACTCTAGATGGCGACATCTTTAAAACCGGTGTTTACGCCACTTGTCCACGGAGCTCGTCGATCGTCATCGGTATATCACTCCCTTTCTCCTTAGGCATTCGTCAAAGACGATAACGACTATGAAAAAAGCCTTGAAACTGCAATTGTCAGGCGGCAGATGGCAGGATTACCATCTCGAAAAATACCAGACTTAAATAAAGCAATCGGTGACGTGCGCAGCGTTTAATCTGGATTTTCTTTAGTCGTCTTTTTGATGCCCGCGGTAAGAAAGTGGGTGGTATTACCTTGCGCTGTAAGCACACATATATACAAATTGTATATTTTACAATACTCACTCTTTTTTTTCTCATGGCTAAAGATTTAAAAGATCTCGCGATTGGAAATAGGCTACCATGATATACCAGACCTTCATATAATGGGATAATCATCGCAGAGACACCAGAGCAGACAAATATTTAATATTGAAATGTAAAAAACTTATGTTGAGAAAGGTTTTTGCTAATGAGATTTTCATGCACATATTGTGTCTTTGGTTCTGATACTTCGTCGGCTCACGATACCAGTATTACGTAAACAGTATTTTATTACTATTTTATTTTAAATTTTTGTATAAAAAAGCTAATAAGGAGTTGCTCCGAGGTTTGCAGTAATTTGCAAATGATTAAATGAATCCACTTTTGCTTCTCCGCTTCCTCGCCTGCGATGACTGCGGCTAATTCAATTTAGATCTTCTAATCCTTTTACGGCTCAACGAAGCACTAATCGAGTCTTGCTATGCATTTAATAGATAAGAAATTGACTGGATTTCAAGACTTTACATTTAAATCCAACTCCCTTTTCTTAAATTTTCATTAGGATAGCGTAGGAAATTAATGGGACGACCTCAGTAGCCGAGTGGTTTTCAAAGTATCATCTCCAGTTCTGAGATCTCGAGTTCTATTGGCGAAGGCAATGTGGATGACAACTTATTATTCATGTGTATAAGATATAACAGGGTATAATCACGATAGCCGAGTGGTTGGGTGATGGGAATTTTGAGTCAAGAGACCCGAGTTCAATCCCCAGGTGGCAGGGTCGTACCAATGGGTCTTTCAAAAACACCGCCACGGGCTTACCACCTGTTACTTTGTCCCGTAAACATATTCAATGGAAGGTGGGTCAAAGGGATTGTGTTTTCTAGACTAAACTTCTGTCTACCCCTGTATTTGGAATTGCGTGAAGATATTTACTTATTTATGTCTAAGGTGGTAAGGTACCGTCGTTGTTTTCGATTCCAAAACACAAGTGCTTTAGCTTTTAGTTACTTTGTGATCAAAGCAATGTATGTGATGTTGTACCTATATATGGATTTGACAATAATTATTGTAAAATATTTTATAATATATTTATTTTGTATATGTTTTATTCACTGCTGGTATTTTGACCACCCGATAGCGATAATGTCTACGAAATTCGGGCTCGTGGGGTCGAGTCCTCCTAGGGACTAATATTTGCAGGATGAATAGGAATGTTTGTAATCATGGATGTGGTGTATACATATATCAATATTTATTTATATAAATATAAATATGTGTTTATATTTTGTTAGCTTAGTCACTAACATGGCGATATGCACACAACCAGTCACGTTATCCCAAATCATATACATCATATGCTCATTGAAGAATATGTTAAAAAGCTGTGTATTTCATAACATATTTTTCATTTATTCAGCTACACCAGCAGTTATAACTATATGATCTCGTTTTTTATCGTTCGCTTAGACGATAGATATAAAGACGGTAACAGGCTTACGACCGAAGATATAAAAAAATATCCTCACACCATTTCCAATAATGGGGTATATTGAGGTCAAGACGATCAAACTTTTCTTTCGTTTCGTACGTCCCACCTCTCACCGAAGATATTTTTTGGGTTATACAGACAATACACAGGCTCACACTCAACATGTTAAGTGTGAGCCTGTCGCCATCTTGTGCCAACCAACGAAAAGGCGCGAAAAGATATACAAAAATACGGTAAATTGGTACTAAAATATAAAGTTGTATTTTAAATTATATACTAAAGAGCGTATGTATGCATAACCAAGTAACGTTCAATGTGGTAACGAGCTCTGTGCATGTATTAATACGATTTCCGACCAGCAGGGCTAAGCTCTGCATCAAAGGGATTTCTCATTAGCCGATGAAATACGAATGGATTAATGCTAAATTGACTGATTGAAATTTAATGGAAGCGGTAAGATAATTACTAGTATGTTGCTGACTGTTGCCGCCTGATTTTGATGTGCGACGTTATTATAAACAGAAATTGAGCGGACGGATGATTGGAGAGGTGTCGTCGAGCTACTTGCCCAGCGGAGCTATTACAACTATAACTAACTACACTACTACTAGTCAAGAGAGTTCGATCTCTAGGTGGTGGTGTTTATTTTTACAAAACTTATGCTCGATTTATGTTGTTTGCTCGAACATTAAGACCGCTATGGTCTCAGCATCTGTTACGTTGTAGCAAATAATCAACGACTAGACTAGATCTCAGTGTACTCTCGTATTGTAAATTGTAAAATGTAAGTAATTATATTATACCGTAAGCATTCGCCATTACGATAATGGGTGAGTTGGTAATGTTTAGACGCCTATATTAATATTTTCGACGTTGAAGACAGCTTTCAATTCTATATTTCTTTTTTTAAGAACTACGTGATATTGACTACAAAGGCAAGCACCGATTTACTATAATCTGCCTTCTTTTGAGCAGAGCTCAAAAGAAATCGCTGTTAAGCGATAAGGCCGCCCTAAGTACAACCATTTTTTTAACCTATTTAAATTTATACTTTTTTATACTTATTTTGTTATAGTGCGTACAGTATGAAAAATATATACAATGTTATAATTACTAAAACAAACAATAATAACACACTAGTTTCAAGAATTTTGCTCAAATATGTTTTACATGTCAATCAATCGTCCCGATATGCTAGCTGGTAGTGAAACTGCCTTCGAAGCCAAGGGTTGCGGGTATAATGAAACTCTTGCCTCGATATAACGGGAGAGTAGCAGATTACAAGCTTAAGGTAAGTCAGGACATCTCCTCTCCAAGTCACGATCACCCGATCTGGTGAGTAGCTACCATTTTCCAGCTGTATGTCAAGCGTCACAAGTGTACTTACTCACTTACTCCTGCTGCTGTTCTGTTTCAGGATGCTAGAAACCAAACTTATAACAATATTCGACAAAATACAATCATAGAGGTACGTGGAAAATAGATCCCGTATATTTTTGAATATCTAATAATACCTGTAATCGAATACCCTGTAATGAAAATCGGGTAGCTACAAAATCTCCGTTGCAGCAAACACAACCTTGCAGTATGTAAATTTATAGGTGAATAATAACGAATTTCATTCTCCTTATTAATTGCTTATGGGAATATAGTTAGGCGAACAACGTTAATTAGCCCCAATGAACGTATTTACACTGGTCGCACGGGAATAGTATGTGAAAAGCATAACTGCCCTGATACTTTTTATTTTCAAGTATTTTCCCAAAAGTGGGGTATTCAGTAGTCTAGACTTTCAACGAAACTTACTTATTTACTTTTTTCAAATAAAATTTATCCACAGTGTCACTTAGAATGTTAGGATTTTAAGAATCCCCCAATACCACAAAAGGTTAAGATTCCTTTTGAGACATATTTACTCAGAAATAAAAAAAATAGACATAAGTTCACCTGGAAAACACTCCACTTATTTTATGGGCAGTCACGTAAAAAGCAATGTAAACAAAGACTACTATAGTTTCAGATTCTAATATTTCCTACAAAACTTTCTCATAGAAACATAAATCAAACAAATTTTGCATTTACATTTGACCGTTGATATTTTGTAAGCTTTTGAATGCAACACGAGTTACCGGAAATGTAATATAATTTACAAACTCACTGATAAACTTATTCAATTCACTATATCCGGGGTCACCTGCACTACGTTTGAGTAGGAAAAGTTTTGCTTTATACGTTTTATTCAGTCAGAAATAGTGCAAATACTCATGGAATGAAATATTTCGGAGTACACCATGGTGGAGTAACACGTGAAGTTTTAATAAGGTTTACATATAATTGCAATGATATTTAATTAAAATTATGACCGAACCAATGCGGTAATTTCGATAAATCCGTTTTTTTTAATAACTTGGCAGTTTATAAGCATATCTAAAAATACGTTTTATAATCAAAAATTAATAACATAGTTATAAAAAGATAAAATAATTAGTCATGATATTGTGTTGGGTGATCGCGATTCAAGACACACTATTATACTTTTTTTTAGCTACGGAGCGTATATTTTTTCAAAAATTAATTTATTGTATTGTATAATTTTAATCAATCACCAAAGAATATGGATCAAAATTATAACTTAAAAATAAAAACTTGCAATCAGTGAGTGGTAACATGTATAGGTATATCGAATCAGCCAAATGATAATGTGGTCACTGTCTACTCTGTGGAGACAGGCGTGAGACTTTATAAATAAAGTCAATCAAAAAATACATCATCATAGATAGGGATAGGAAGACAGTTACAATAAATACCCGAGACCGGAGAGTTTTTTCATTGACTCGCCTGTGAGACGAACCCTGGACTTCAGGGTAGGCAACACTTTAAGAAACGTGTTCGCATCTTGCCAACGGTGTTCCTCGTTTATGTACCTACAATCTTAGTTCTATTGCTTAATATAAACTGTGTTTTTTTTCAATGATTTTGTTATTCTTTTACGTGTTATAAAAGAACCAAAAACTTTTCTTTCTTTTATTAATTCTTGTAGAAACTTGTACCCGCAGAAGGCATAAAAATGAGCGATGGTAAAATAATACTATAAACTGTGCTGCACCATATTTATGTTCGCATTAGGTATGTAAGAACAAGTAGGCGCTAAATGATGAGTCAACGTCATAGCTTTTATTCAATTCAAATCTATAACAGGTAAGCTCTAAAAATAAAATCTAGAATCTAATCTATTATAACTATAGTAATATAGTCACGATAACCATCCCCCATCCGCTGGGTTATCGAGTGGATGGGTGAATGCAATTCGAGTCAAGAGACCCGAGTTCGATCTTCAAGTGACGGGCTCATATTAATGTTTTTATTTGAAAATAAAAAAAAACTTATGTATGATTATATGTGCGGCTAGGATATAAAGACGCCGACGGGCTCACCACCTGCTAAGTTACTAATGTGCTAAAGTATCTGTTTTATGGAATCTACGAAGAAACTACCACAAACATCCCGAAGCAGAGATTGTCTCGGGTCTGAAATTTTGTGATACCTTCCTTTATATCATTGGTTTAGATGTAAAGACGCCCTCACGATCTCTCACGTTGTCCCAAAATATGTCTTCGGTGAAAAGTGGGTGGACTTAATTGTCTAGACCTCTACCAACCCTTGTATTGAGAATGGCGTGAAAATATTAAAAATGTGAAGATATGTATTTACATATGTTAATCATAAAATTCAAAAGTAAAATATCATTAAATTAAAATCGCGAGTGGTTGAGTCCGTTGTACCATAAAATGAATGCTTTACTACTCATGAAATGTTGGATATTTTTAGCAAATTGCACAGTATTCTTCTTCGGTTCATAGCAATGTTTAAAGACTTCTGTGGGATTCTCTTTACTTTGGTTAAGGACATAGCAATGGATACAGTTCTCTCAAAACATTTTGCCCGTAGTACATTTTGAGGTTGGTAGTCTGACAAGTACGAGCAGTAAGCTGATTTTAAGTGTAGAAGTGTTTCCACACACCAGTGCGTTCCATTTATTGATCGATTGTATACCTTTTGATTACATTTGTATGTAGAATTGTATGGGGTGAGGTTTTATTATAAAACTTTTGTATACAGTTCCCATAGAGTATCCCGTAGCTAAGAGCTAAGATTATAATATTAGCTATACACACTAATTTTTGTATAAGAAAATTGTTATTTATTTTATTGACAAATGAAATTAAAAGTAAGGGATCCTGTATCCTCATGGCCTCAAAATTATTTACAAGATACAGAACAAAGTGTAGAAATTAATACCATAACGAAACTTAAATAAAACATAAATATTAGATCGAAGTACAAACAAAACCAATTTGGCATACCGCAGGGAAGTATTTTAGGGCCATTATTGTTTAAATAACAATATGAAATAATCATGTTTGCTGATGACATTTCAAAATTAATACCTGGCTGCAATAAAACCACGACACATGGAATCGCTGCAAATACAGCAATCACGACGGATGTTTGTTCGTGGTTAGAAAGCAAAAATTTGTATTTGTACTGGATGAAATTTTCAAATTACAATGACAAAACCGCTGACATTAAAACTGATTACAAGGAACATATTACAAATCGAAAACACAAACTTCTTTATATTAGACAAGCATTTAAACTAGAAATTGCACGTTGAACATGTATGTAATAAACGAGAAAAGTTTTCATTTGCACTCAGGCATTTAAGACATAATGCTGCTGAAAATCTTACTCTGTGATAACTATGTTGTGTCTGCGCTTAGATATGGCCTAAATGTTTGGATAACTCAGGAAATCTCTATAAAGTTTTTATAATACTAAAAAAGTGGATTATTGTGATATCCTTCTGAATTATTTAAACCTTTATTAAAAAAATGCGGACTCCTAACTCTAGCAAGTATTTACGTTCTAGATCCTGGCTGTTATGTATAAACGCATCCAGATTTATTCCAGAAAGCTGATTCTAACCCTCGGCTTAGAATAAAAGACCCATATCAACTAATTCATAATAAATTAATAGTGGATAAAAATATTAAATTTAAAAACATTTAAACAGTCTCTTTTTTCTCTCTTCGCAACTTTTAGACGTTAAATTATGTTATGTTGTAATATTATTATATTAAATATAGTAGCAGTGACTATGTTTTATTCGTGATTTTCAAATTAAATCAATCGTGTTGATTGTGATATTTTAGTGTGTTTTATTTTTGATGTGGCGATTTGTTACAAATTATTCTCATTTAACAGTATTCAAATAGTTTCAAAGACGAGTTCAAAGATTAACACATACATTTATAATAGTCTTTAAAAGTCCACTCTATGGCCTATCCTGTAAGGAAAAGTTTGCCATAATCAACCCGCTTCGTAAGTAGATTGCTAATTACAGTATAATATACCTTGTTAGAGACAACGTAGCAGATGGTGAACCTATCGGCATCTTTGTATTATTACCATTGCCATAATATACTCACATAGACAAACATTCAAATAAACTTCCACGGTTTATGTACAAATATTCATATTCATCACAGAAATTACCCCAGCGTTACTTGGGGTAAATATGCTAAGGGATCATTTCTACTTGTTAACGTTTTGGTGGCCATAAGCAATGTTAATATGAATGGGAAAGGAATAGTGTGTCCAGCGCTGTAAATTAATTTTGATTAAAATATACTATTTGGTGTTGGCAATACTACTAACAATATAAAATAAATAAATAAATATCTTCTCAACACAGGGGTAGACAGAGCTCTAGACAAATAAGTCCCTTCGACCCACCTTCCACCGAAGATATTTTCGGGACGACATGACAGGTGGTGAGCCCGTCGCCGCCTTTATGTCCAAGTCAACGATATAATTCGTACATATTTTTTGAACAACTCAATGATACGAGCCTGCCACCTGGGCATCGAACTCGGGTCCCTCGACTCGAAATTCCGACCACCCTGCCCACACGGCTATTGTGACTATTAACAATACGAATTTCCAAATCGAGTATTAAATACATTTCTTTATATTTAATCTATTGTGACCCTCTAAGTATTCCCAATATTGGATATTTAGTCAAAGATCTAGTAATTTTAGTAGACACATTATTCCGTTTCGGTCTACTGATATTATTAATAAATAATCAATTACTTCAATTTAATTATAATGTAATTTCTCTCCTGTCTTAAATACCGATAAAGGTGAGCGCTTCTATTAGCTGATCTCAAAGCTACTCTTCTCAAGTGTTTCTGAAAGCACTTGCGTCGAGAACCTTAAAGCTAGAAGGGCTTAAATGACTTCAACGTACCTTTTATGTTTCGTTTACAGAACTAACAAAGTCGGTACATAACAGTTTTTTATTCCTTTTTAAACTGTATCATTTAATAATTTCCAAAAAAACATATTTTTATGTAGTCCATAACAATGCTTCTAGACTCGGGATTCGAACTCGCAACTTATAGTTTCGAAGGGAGTGTCACTAACTGGGCTATCGGGTTATAAATCATTTATACAGCTTTTTTTAATAATAAAAAATGAAAAATCCTATAAACACTATTGTCAGTCACTTGTTGAATAATCTGTTGAGATGTTGCGAACTATAAAAAGCAGGACCGCGGAAAAGCTTATATAAAAATGTTATATTCACCTTTATTTATTTGCGATAATGGACGGATTTGATATGTGCTTGCCTTTTCTAGAAGGTAAGAACCGAATTGAGTAAGGTCTTTGTAAAACAGCGAGAGGTCGACATCATTGAAAAGGAAACATATTTATGAAAGATTTTTCTAACAGTTTACAACTCCGGGATAATAACTACATACGTTTTAGTAAACCTGTAAAAGCAGAGTTATATTGTAGCTATATATACCCGTTTGTAAAATTTTTGTGTGTAGTGTATCGATTTATATGGTAATAAATTACTAACTTAAAATTAAATAGATATTTTATTATATTATAAGTAATTTACCAACAGCAATGAATGTTCATTTTGTATATGTTATAAATTATGCATATATTTGTATATACTTATTAAGTATTATCCACGTAATCTCTATTAGTTTCTACTCTGTTATATTCTTCATATTTTCTACTTCATTTCATCGCTGGCTGGTTCTTTTCAACTCAAGATTCAATGGTAAAGAAAACCTCAGGCAATCAATCCGTGTACTTGTGTGTATGAAACTTTAAAATATAAATGACATAGTTGTTTTGAACCATCACAATCATCACCTTGTAACGTTTCGTCTTTTATCAATAAATAAATATATCATTTATGATATATCTCATGACGAAGATAAGATCTTTCAAAGGTTATGACGTTTACTTTATAATCTGATCGTCATGTAAATGGATGGATAAATACTCATAAGTGATGGTGTAAGCCGTAGACAGTGCTAAAGTGCTTTCTTATTATCTAAGGCCAACTCTCTCGAGAAGGCTCGGAGTTAGTAAGTGTACTCCCTTTTATCTCTTGTGAAGACTTTACAATATTATTCACAAATTACCCCTTCTCGGTTTATTTTTAATACAAGATACAAGTTCTTCGCTCCCCCATATCTTTCAAAAAAAAATATGGGAAAGACATACGGCTCCAATGACAACAAACTCAACATCGCCATATGCGATGAGCACCAGCCATTATTAGCGCGCTCCCCCCGCAGAGGGACGTGAAATTAAGGGATAAGGACCTTAGTCCATTGCAAAACTAAATAAGTAAAAGAGGGCTTGGCCCTTGGTAGTGCGTAAGCACAAACTCCGACTGAAGTCTCGCATGTCAATGGGTGTATACGTCATATAAAACGACGACAAATCCAGCTACAGTGAATGTACGTCATACGGTTCGGGAACACGTCAAATAAGATCGGGCACTCTAGCCTTTAAATAAGCCCACCATAAGCGCCACCACCTCGCCAGACCGCTGTGACTGCAGATGCAATGTTAGTGTTTATTTTGGCATCTCCACCAATCCCATGGTCAGCACGAAAAATTTGCCGCAGTGCGCATTGTAAGTTTACTGCTCACCCTAAAGGTATGGTTCCCACGTTGAGCGGCTACTTTGAGAAGGCTGCGGCCGAAAGCCGAAAAGGGAGAAGACTGAGAGTCATCTCCCTCCAGCTACCATCCGCATGAGGTAAACACTTATGCTCCACCAACCAACGTGAAAGGGAGATCAAGCCATAGTTGTTATTGTATTTTGTATGTGTATTATATTTTGCCATGATACAATCAATGTAACTGACGTTGAGTATAATGAATTTCGATCGAGTTTGTCTCACCCACTAGCAAGTTGCCTTCATATATTCAAATGGGTGGGAGGTGGGAAATTGACTCAGAGTTTCAAATATGTTGTTAAATAAACTTCATGGAGGTCAGACAGCCTGCAGCCTCGTCATCAAGGGAACCAGCTTGGACGAAACTATGCAGATGTGAATCCAACTGAGACGCAAGTCATCACCGTAGTGATAAGCGTTATTTTCCAAACCACCACCGTACGCACTTAGTCGCTAAGAAGCAAACAAGCACGGCTATTGCCGCTCATATGCCATCACAAAGCCTACAGCAGACTTCTACGTCTCAAACCTCCATCGACTAGAAACACACGATCCGCTGATTTTTGGGAAAACACCGCCACATGACCGTCACAAGACGCATTACAGCGTATAGCCATAAGCATGAAGATAACTATCTCATAGACTGCACAGTGGACCACCAACTAAATGATATGTCTAGTAATAAGACTCAGCGGTTCCGAAACGTTTACTGCAAGCTCTAATTGGCGGAAGATTCGCAACTCTTATATATATATATATATATATATATATATATATATATATACATATATATATATATATATATATATATATATATATATACATATATATATATATATATATATATATATATATATATATGTATATATATATATATATATATATATATATATAATGAGCGGCAATAGCCGTGCTTGTTTGCTTCTTAGCGACTAAGTGCGTACGGTGGTGGTTTGGAAAATAACGCTTATCACTACGGTGATGACTTGCGTCTCAGTTGGATTCACATCTGCATAGTTTCGTCCAAGCTGGTTCCCTTGATGACGAGGCTGCAGGCTGTCTGACCTCCATGAAGTTTATTTAACAACATATTTGAAACTCTGAGTCAATTTCCCACCTCCCACCCATTTGAATATATGAAGGCAACTTGCTAGTGGGTGAGACAAACTCGATCGAAATTCATTATACTCAACGTCAGTTACATTGATTGTATCATGGCAAAATATAATACACATACAAAATACAATAACAACTATGGCTTGATCTCCCTTTCACGTTGGTTGGTGGAGCATAAGTGTTTACCTCATGCGGATGGTAGCTGGAGGGAGATGACTCTCAGTCTTCTCCCTTTTCGGCTTTCGGCCGCAGCCTTCTCAAAGTAGCCGCTCAACGTGGGAACCATACCTTTAGGGTGAGCAGTAAACTTACAATGCGCACTGCGGCAAATTTTTCGTGCTGACCATGGGATTGGTGGAGATGCCAAAATAAACACTAACATTGCATCTGCAGTCACAGCGGTCTGGCGAGGTGGTGGCGCTTATGGTGGGCTTATTTAAAGGCTAGAGTGCCCGATCTTATTTGACGTGTTCCCGAACCGTATGACGTACATTCACTGTAGCTGGATTTGTCGTCGTTTTATATGACGTATACACCCATTGACATGCGAGACTTCAGTCGGAGTTTGTGCTTACGCACTACCAAGGGCCAAGCCCTCTTTTACTTATTTAGTTTTGCAATGGACTAAGGTCCTTATCCCTTAATTTCACGTCCCTCTGCGGGGGGAGCGCGCTAATAATGGCTGGTGCTCATCGCATATGGCGATGTTGAGTTTGTTGTCATTGGAGCCGTATGTCTTTCCCATATTTTTTTTTGAAAGATATGGGGGAGCGAAGAACTTGTATCTTGTATTAAAAATAAACCGAGAAGGGGTAATTTGTGAATAATATTGTAAAGTCTTCACAAGAGATAAAAGGGAGTACACTTACTAACTCCGAGCCTTCTCGAGAGAGTTGGCCTTAGATAATAAGAAAGCACTTTAGCACTGTCTACGGCTTACACCATCACTTATGAGTATTTATCCATCCATTTACATGACGATCAGATTATAAAGTAAACGTCATAACCTTTGAAAGATCTTATCTTCGTCATGAGATATATCATAAATGATATATTTATTTATTGATAAAAGACGAAACGTTACAAGGTGATGATTGTGATGGTTCAAAACAACTATGTCATTTATATTTTAAAGTTTCATACACACAAGTACACGGATTGATTGCCTGAGGTTTTCTTTACCATTGAATCTTGAGTTGAAAAGAACCAGCCAGCGATGAAATGAAGTAGAAAATATGAAGAATATAACAGAGTAGAAACTAATAGAGATTACGTGGATAATACTTAATAAGTATATACAAATATATGCATAATTTATAACATATACAAAATGAACATTCATTGCTGTTGGTAAATTACTTATAATATAATAAAATATCTATTTAATTTTAAGTTAGTAATTTATTACCATATAAATCGATACACTACACACAAAAAATTTTACAAACGGGTATATATAGCTACAATATAACTCTGCTTTTACAGGTTTACTAAAAACGTATGTAGTTATTATCCCGGAGTTGTAAACTGTTAGAAAAATGTTTCATAAATATGTTTCCTTTTCAATGATGTCGACCTCTCGCTGCTTTACAAAGACCTTACTCAATTCGGTTCTTACCTTCTAGAAAAGGCAAGCACATATCAAATCCGTCCATTATCGCAAATAAATAAAGGTGAATATAACATTTTTATATAAGCTTTTCCGCGGTCCTGCTTTTTATAGTTCGCAACATCTCAACAGATTATTCAACAAGTGACTGACAATAGTGTTTATAGGATTTTTCATTTTTTATTATTAAAAAAAGCTGTATAAATGATTTATAACCCGATAGCCCAGTTAGTGACACTCCCTTCGAAACTATAAGTTGCGAGTTCGAATCCCGAGTCTAGAAGCATTGTTATGGACTACATAAAAATATGTTTTTTTGGAAATTATTAAATGATACAGTTTAAAAAGGAATAAAAAACTGTTATGTACCGACTTTGTTAGTTCTGTAAACGAAACATAAAGGTACGTTGAAGTCATTTAAGCCCTTCTAGCTTTGTTGTTCTCGACGCAAGTGCTTTCAGAAACACTTGAGAAGAGTAGCTTTGAGATCAGCTAATAGAAGCGCTCACCTTTATCGGTATTTAAGACAGGAGAGAAATTACATTATAATTAAATTGAAGTAATTGATTATTTATTAATAATATCAGTAGACCGAAACGGAATAATGTGTCTACTAAAATTACTAGATCTTTGACTAAATATCCAATATTGGGAATACTTAGAGGGTCACAATAGATTAAATATAAAGAAATGTATTTAATACTCGATTTGGAAATTCGTATTGTTAATAGTCACAATAGCCGTGTGGGCAGGGTGGTCGGAATTTCGAGTCGAGGGACCCGAGTTCGATGCCCAGGTGGCAGGCTCGTATCATTGAGTTGTTCAAAAAATATGTACGAATTATATCGTTGACTTGGACATAAAGGCGGCGACGGGCTCACCACCTGTCATGTCGTCCCGAAAATATCTTCATATGTCGCATATGTCTAGTAATAAGACTCAGCGGTTCCGAAACGTTTACTGCAATCTCTAATTGGCGGAAGATTCGCAACTCTTATATATATATATATATATATATATATATATATATATATATATATATATATATATATATATATATATATATATATATATATATATATATATATATATATATATATATATATATATATATATATATATATATATATATATATATATATATATATATATGTATATATATATATATATATATATATATATATATATATATATATATATATATATATATAACTATAACGATTCATGATATAGGCCTCTCCTATAAAGGAATGTTTGGTACGCGGATTGGCGACCACTCTATATCTTTATTTTATCTCCCGTATATATTTTTGTAGTAGTTTTCGAGATATTGGAATTGAAGTGGAGTGGATCTTTACGTGTCTAAGGTCCTAGTCGTAGTTATCTTGAGGCTTCCGCAAATGGTTTGAAAAAATCCGAAAAACAAAACAATACAGACTTCAATAATACGTTTTATACTACAAATTTCCACGCAAATGTATACCTAAATGAATTTCGACTCATTGGAATAAAAAATACGATAAAGAATTTATGGGCAGGGAAGACGCTAGCATTAATAATTAAATATTAGATTTATTATGTTTATTTAATAATAATACAAAACAAAGAATTAATAATTTTCTCTGGATAACACACACTTAGACAAACTTTCGAACATAAAACACTAGCTATATATGAAATAAATAAATAAACAAATATCTTCACGCAATTCTCTACACAAGGGTAGACAGAGGTCTAGTCTAGACAATTAAGTCCCTTTGATACACCTTGCACCGAAGATATTTTCAAGACAACAAGTTAGCCCGTCGCCGTCTTTATGTGCAAGCCAACGATATAATTCGTACATAAGTTTTTGACCCACCACCTGTCACGTTGTCCCGAAAATATCTTTGGTGGAAGGTGGGTCGAAAGGACTTAATTGACTAGACTACACCTCTGTCTACCCCTGTATTGGAAATTGCGTGAATATATTTATTTATTTATTTTGTTTAGAATTGTAATAATAAATAAATAAATAAATATCTTCACGCAATTCCCAATACAGGGGTAGACAGTTCCCGAAGATATTTTCGGGACAACGTGACAGATGGTAAGCCCGTCGCCGTCTTAATGTCCAAGCCAACGATGTACTTCGTACATAAGTTTTTTGAAAAACTCATTGGTACTACCACCTGGGGATCGAACTCGGGTCTCTTGACTCGAAATTCCGACCACCCAACCACTCGGCTATCGTGATTTTAGAATTGTCGAGACTTAATAAGTTAACATATTTCTAAAATGTACTGCAGAGGTCTTCTCTGTCTACCCCTGTGTTGGCAATGGCGTGAAGATTATATTTTTATTTTTATTATAATATTTTCAGCAGAATCTCTGACTTGTAGCCAATGAAAACATCAGATATCGCCAAGTGTCACGATCCTTATGTACCTCTTTCGCGTCTTTCAAATTCATCAATTTCTTCAGTCACGTACGTCTAGGTATCCGAGAGAGAGTCTAGATATTCTTGAACTTTAACGCTTCAAGCAATTTGCTCACATGGTCTGTTGTTAACTTTTGCTCTTTGTATTTTCCTCGCCATTCGATTTTCATTATTAGTAGAACGTGCTTAAACCATCGATGCGCGCCCTTATCTATTTTATTGTTAAGATCGTCTTTCGTACGTGCAATAGTGCAGCGAATATCTTAATTTCGTTTTCGTTCGACGGGGGCAATGCCGTACAGCTTACGAAGAGATGGCATTTATGCTGCATTCAATTTGCTTTTATGCATAAAGATATTTAAAAATCTTTCAAATCTGTTTGAGCATAAAAGTGATTTTAAAAATAACTAGAGTACCTTAATGGCTCTGCTGAGATAAACAAATGTAAATATTTTAACGTAAAAAGGTTTTCCTTTGTAGAAAAATAATTTCGTATGTCACATTAGCTTAAAAGAAACGGTAAATGACATTGCTCTTAGCGTATAAGCAAAAATAAGAACCTGTTACTATAATGTCATATCACAGACTTTTTAAGACTTGTCAAACGTAATATAATCAGCAATGAGTTTAATCTAAATAGCGAAAGTATGTAAAATCTCGAGTAGCATATTAAACCTCTCAGGACTGTTTATTTTATGAGAGAATGTGGCAGGTAGTGAGCTTGTCGCCAAAAGTTATAATTGTAACCATAGATATAATTAAAAAAATTTTGCAGACTAGCAGTGAGTGGTTACTAGAAAAAAATTGTAGAACGATTTGTGAATAATAATGATAAATATTAATTGTTATTAAGTATAATCTTTTGACATTTTTATATATATTCGACAATGACTAATTAATCACGATCCCCGTGGACCAGAGGCGTACACACCGGTTTTCAATTTGTCGCATGCTCTGAATTCCCGTGTTCGTTTCCCGGACGAGTAAATGTAGAAAACCACTTTTTCTGAACTATCTCGGTTCAGGGTGTACCTTTTTGATTCCTAATTCCGTAAGTCCTCTAGATACTTACTTTGGTATCAGACCAATGTATGTGATTTTAACTCTATTTATGTATTTGTTTATGTAATGTTATTGATTAATCTGTAATCATTTGTTTATTTATTTCTAAATTCTGTATATGTTTCTGGGACTCAGATTTTATTTCCACTGTTTATTTAATCAAATAACGTAGTAAAAGTAAACGACATCGTATATTTTTGCAAACTCAAATTTTAATACGTAGGTACCCGTTTTAATATGCAGGTTGGTTTTATTTAAGAACGTCAAATGTCACGCTTTATCGACAGCAAACATGAGATACCATATTTTTAACGTGAAACATGTAATAACTCGCCTTTGTGGCGAGAAATGCTAATAAAACATTTACCATCGATCCGTTGCGGTAAATATTTTTTTGTTGTTCAGCGGTTCAATTTTAAGTATAGTATGTAGTTTTTTTTTAATTAATGTTGGTGGTTATACTAATGTGTTTACAGAATTTTGTACCTAAGAAGGCTATTAGTATTCCTTTTAAAGTGCGGCATCATCCTAAGAATTTGTCACGCCCTTTTGTATCATTTATGGACGCAAAGGTGACATACTACTATTGGTTGGAAACAAGAATATTTATTTAAAACGAAATTTAGCAGACCGGTGACGGAAAGCAGCAAGGTGCACGGTGTATAGTACCGCGCGAAAAATTTTAAGTATATTAAAGAGATCGTATGGTGTCTTCATAAGAAAGGCGTGTTGTTTTAACAGTGGTCGAGCCACGCATCAGCTTTTGTTGATGTATGAATGGGCCGGCTCGACCGGGGAAGTACCACGACCTCACAGAATACCAGCGTGAAGTAGAAGTCTAACAAACTTCTGCGTTTCGTCTGGTGAGTGCAGGTAACCGGAGGCACACACAATTCTGGGGGAGGGGGGGAGGGGGGGGGGCACTCTAAGGCCGGCAACGCATCTGCTATGCCTCTGGTATTGCGGGTTTTCATGGGCGGTGGTAATCACTTACCATCACGTATGCCGCCAGCTCGTTTGCGGCGACTAAGGGAAAAGGCTTCCTTATACCCTCTATTTCTTTTTCATAAATTTATGAAACGATTACGAATAAATTCATTAATGTAACTATTAACAATTGTCTTGTTAATAGTTATATTAATGAATTGACGGACCGCGTATTCTAATAAATAGCTACGAATATTGCAACTTGATATAGTTTTAAAAAGTTAATACTAAGTAAAAAATAATTATCAGAATCAATAATTACTGAAATTGTAAGCCCGATTTGCAGTACAGTAGTATAAAACAAATATTACAACCCTTCAGTTGTATATTGCATACCAAAAACACCAGCGAACATATATAATTAAAAACAGTTGAAGTGTTTGTTCCATTTCTATAAGGAGAATTGCTATAATCATCACGATTGGCGATCTCAGTACGAGTCGAACCTTAGAAGCTGCTTCCCGGCGTCAGGTCTGTTTATTATCCACTTGGGTATATCACGCGGTGACTGCATCGTAATGTGTAATTCTTATCAAAGTAGTAACTGACACTGTTACGGCTTTCCTCTTATCTCTTACGATACTAACGAGAAGAAAAGTGGTAAATACTTATGCAAATACTACATCTAAAGGATTGAAGCATTAAGAGTAATGAAGTAAAAAATATCTTCACGCTGTTCCCAATACTGGGGTAGTCAGAGGTCTAGACAATCAAGTTTTCTCAACCCAATTTTTACCGAAGACATTTTTTTAGAACAACGTTACAGGTGATGAGGCTCAAGGCAACGACGTAAATCGTACATAACTTTTGAAGCCTGGGGATCGAATTCGGATCTGTCGAATCTCAAACTTTGCTGTGAAATAAATGCCTGAAATTATTTAACTTGACCGTAAACCGAATTAAAAAAATTCATATGTTGTATGTGGCTGGAAATATGTATCTTTAGGTAAATATATTTATTTAATTGGGTTAAGATAATTTTAATATAACTTTAATTTTATTATTCTTTTACTGAAAAACCAAAAAAAGTATTCTTATTTTAATTTCAATTAAGGTTCGCAACTAAAGCAAGTGTTAAAAAAGGGCTTTCATCTAAAAGGCGATTTAGGTATTAAAGATCTAAAAGAATTAAGGATTAAGATTAAAGTACTTATTTCATCAAACAATTTTGTTAGAAACATATTTTTAAATTGTTTAATTTGAAAGAATATTAAAAATACTATTAACTTAATTTTTTAACGAGATTAAGGTAAAGACTGGCAAAAGAAGGTACCACAAACTCCTAGACTATAGAAATAGAAAAGAAACTTAACACCATTCCTAATACAGGGTAGACAGAGGTCTAGACAATAAAGTCCTTTTGACCCACTTTCCATCGAAGACATTTATTGGTGCAACGTCACAGGTGGTGAGCACGCCGCCGTTTTGTTCATGCCCAAGGCAACGATATAAATCGTACATAAGTTTTTGAAAAAATGTATTGGTACCAGCCTTGCGAATCAGACTCTGGTCTCTTGAATCCAATTCCGATTAGCCAACCATTCGTGACTATATCGCTATCGTGACTATAGAAAATATAGTAAAAGTGGTTTTCTATGTCTACCCGTCCGCCGTCAAACCCACACCCGACAACCAAGAATTAATTGCTCAGTGCTCATAATTTCATGGGATCTCTGGACTATTCAATTCGTAACACAATATATGTAGCACTGCTATTTAGACGCAAAAAAGCTTGCTAGGCAGATAACTACCACCTTACAGTATGAATTCTTGCTCTTCACAAAAATATTTCCACACAATATTTTTTTGGTTTCTTCATAGCAGTTATTTTAAGTGAAAAGGGTTTAATGGAAATTGGATTTGGTAATACTTTAAAAAGTTTGGCACAAAACATGCTTGAACTTCAACTTACTTGGTTTCTCATGCGTCACAAGCATGCTATTTCTGATATTTTTCCCTTAAATTTTATATAACTTTTACTTTAGCAATATTTTTAGAATAGCATTGGACCCTTCGCAAATTTTACTTTATAGAGATTCTTTTACGTCACAAGAACTTTCGTTAGTTAACTCTGATAAAGAGTTATTTTAAATCAACACAGTATACTTCACCGATATTTTTAAACTTGTTTCGAAGTATCGAGGAATTTTACTTTATAAAGCTTCTTACACGTCACAAAACTTGTATTGAAAACATTATTGTTTTCTAATAATAGCTATTTTAAGTTAAATTCAAAAACCAAAGCAGAAAAAAAATGTCTAGAAAAGGAATGTCTAGAACAAGTCAACGAGATTGTATAATTGGGCATTGCGTTTAGCCGGGATGGAAGATGTGAGATAGATGTGGACAGGCGAAAAGGCGAGAAGTTAATACTAAATATAAAATAATTATGAAAAACAATAATAAATAAATAAATATCTCCATGTGATTCCCAATACAGGGGTAGATAGAAGTCTAGTCTAGACGATAAAGTCCCTTTGAACCACTCTCCACCGAAGATATTTTCGGGACACAATGACAGGTGGTGAGCCTTTCGCCTTCTTTATGTCCAAGCCAACGATATAATTCGAACATAAGTTTCTGTAAAACCCATTGATACGAGCCTGCCACATGGGGATCGAACTCGGGTCTCTCGACTCGAAATTCCGATCACCCAACCACTCGGCTATCGTGACTAAAAGAAAGTCGTTCTACTATTTCTGGTAAAAACACAATAAACTTTTGAATTATTTCGTAAGTTTTCGTCAAAAAATGTCGGATGACTTATAATATTAGATAATTTTTGAGAATTCCAATAAATTTTTTGCAAGTTTTTATTATCCCAAAAAATATCTTCGGTGGAAGGTAGGTCGACAAGACTTAATTGTCGAGACCTCTGTCTACCCCAGTATTGGGAATGACGTGTAGATATTTATCATTATTATCTGTTATTTATGTTAATTTTTAATTGTTTTTGGAATGTTTTACAATGTTGATGGAGGTATCATCATCCTACATCACCATCCATAAAATCTGTTAAAGTCTACTGCAGGACGTAATCCCCTTCCGCACAGGAGGGCTAAGTATAAGCGTGGTGGCGCTTGGCAAGTGGATTGGCTATTGCATTACTCTGCCCGTCTCAGGTCTGCTGAATCTTTGCCTGGTCTTTTTTGAGATATTTATCCCGCAATCTGTCGAAAGCCTAATGAATTTTTAAGGCTTTTTTGTCTTTATCTTTTACGTTACCCACGGGGTAACGTAAAAGATAAAGACAAAAAAGCCTATATAGGGGTGGTATTATATATACCCACGGGGTAACGTAAAAGATAAAGACAAAAAAGCCTATATAGGGGTGGTATTATAGGGGTGGTATTATAGGGGTGGTATCTACTTACGCCACTGCCCTATGGCAAAAATAAGAAGGTATAATATCTGAATATTTTAATAATAATCTTAAAAACATTGTCATATTTTAATGAAATAAATTTCGTATTGTACAAAATTACGTACGTATCAAACATGTGTATCGGTGGCAATCTTTCCGCAAATATTATGCATCAATGACGAGGTCAGGAGTCGTGTGGTAACGGTGTAAAAAATTGCCACTCCTTTTCTTCCATATTTTTTTTCTTCCATATTCATACCGAAGATGGGCAGCAACGTCTAAGGTGCGAGGTGTCTGATACAGCGATCGCTAATCCGCTTGCTAAGCGTGGCAGTGCTTATTCCTGCAATGGACTTTAATAGGCCGTTATGTATGTATGTTATGTGATGAAGTCAGAAATGATATCTAATACACGACTGGTATAGGTATTGATTTTATATATCTTAATTAGGTCTAGACAATAAAGTCCTTTCGATTAACTCTTTACCAAAGAGCGTATACCTTAAATAATTTTGTTAATTAATAAGAACGCCTACGCCTTGCGTAAAGCTTTGATTGTTACTTACACGTAGCTCCAATTAATTTGTATTAGTATTACAAAGTAATCAGGAAACGTAGAATTATTTAATGTACAATTTAAGACGTATACCGCTTAGTGGGAATTAATGTATAAAGAAATTTTAAATCTGAAGTAGCATATTGTAAATTTTTGGAATAAACATGGAATTTTTCCGATAACTTCGCTTGTTAGTTTCCTAGCGTCTAAGGTGCGACGGAAATTTACAAAGTTATAATCCTGTTATAGAAAAATGAGTTTTCGAAAGTTTAAAAGAAGCGACCAAGAACCCGTACAACTTTGCTCCAATAAATACATCTACACTTGAATACCACTTGCATTTTTCTTACAAAGTTACTTAAATTATTAAATGTGTTTCGTGTTAATGCTACGCAGAGTGCAAATGGCCTGTATTTTGTTAATATTTATTTCTCATCCCCTGGTATACAATATTTTTATTTGTATTTTTTTTACAGAAAAAGGGAGGCAAACGAGCAGGTGGCTCACGTGATGGTAAGTGATTACCGCCGCCCATAAACACCCGCAATACCAGAGGATTAGCAGATGTATTGCCGCCCCAGAATTGGGGGAGGGGGGGTGTGTGGGCCTCCGGTTACCTGCACTCACCAGACGAAACGCAGAAGTTTGTTAGACTTCTACTTCACGCCGGTATTCTGTGGAGTCGTGGTACTTCCCCGGTCGAGCCGGCCCATTCATGCAACAACAAAAGCTGATGCGTGGCTCTACCACTGTAAAAAAATTCTTTTTTTTTGTTCATAAGGTAATTCTTTCCATGTACCTCGGTAGGTATTTTGGCAGATTTTGCTCGACTCCCTGTTAAAGTAAGAAAATATGGGATTAATCAGAAACAAAAAATTTAAAATATTATTTTTGTCTGGTTCAGAGATTCTCACCTTTTACAACCAACGGAAACCTTTGTCGTTTAAAAACCAGACTAATACTTTTAAAAACTTATTTCAAATCTTGAAACAGAAATAGAAGAGCGACGTTGAACAGAATTTCTAGTACGACGCGATTATTAACCTTTTAACGCCCACTTTAGCTTATGTGTATGCTATCTTTTACTAGCGCTTACTGGGAAATTTCAACATTACAAACATGAGCTGAATAAATAGTATCTTCAGAAGTTTGAGACGCTGTAATAGCTACACATTCAAGTACAAGTATAGTATCTTTCAACAATGTTTTTATTAGCACTTAAATAACAAAGTATAGTGTATAAAATCTTAGAAGTAAAAATTTAGCCTGTTTCTAATGGTCACTTTGAACTATGTATGCAGGTATAGTTCGGATGACAATAATGTGTTGCCATGCCATCTTGGAGCTGAATTGATGATTGTGCCAGGAGGAGGATAGTTGAACTATTCAGTCCAAGCGATAAGAATATTAGAGATATACTTAAGTTTTGGTTGATATGATTTGGTAAAGTATGAAACATATATTTAGAAGATTGAATAATATGACAGTGAATTGAAAATGTAGAAAAGTGCTTTGTTATTTTTTTAATTAATAAAATTTACAAACACCGCATCAAATATTTTTAATTAATCATAAAAATTAAGTTATAATATTTCAATTTGGGAAAATACTAGAAAAGAATGTAAAAGAAGTGACATGGTTACTAATAATTACATAAAGTAGCTATAAAAAGTAAATCTCCGTACAATTAAACTGCTGTACAATTAAAAATTGAGAAGGATCAGTAAGTGCCAAAATGTTTTATATTAGCTCTTACTTCGTAGCTGCTAAAAGACGATTTAATTGTTGTGTTAGTATATTCAGCTCATTCTAAATATTTGCCATTTCTAAATGTTTGATTTTTCATATTGTAATCATAAAAGAAAACTATAACAGTATGTGATAAATATGCATTTTGTCTAGGAATACACGATATTTATAGTCACGATAGCCGAGAGGTTGGGTGATCGTAATTCGAGTCGAGAGACCCGAGTTCGATCCTTAGGTGGCAGGCTCGTACCAATGGTTTTTTTTTTCAAAATCATGTACGATTCATATCGTTGGCTTGGACATAAAGGCGTCGACGGGCTCACCACCTGTCACGTTGTCCCGAAAATATCTTCAGTGAAAGGTGGGTTAAAGGGACTTAATTGTCTAGACTAGACCTCTGTCTACCCCTATATTGGGAATTACGTGTCTAGTTATATTTATACAAACGTTTCATGCTGCCCCATAGAGGCTTTGGTGAAATTTGGGTTGAAACAATAATGGTGAAGATATCATCATCACATCTATGTAAGTGAAACTTACACCTACCTATTGATTACTTGAAACTAAGATGAAAGCCGAAAAAATATGAGTCAATAGGACTAAATTATCTATAGTCATGACTAGCAAAGTATTGAAGATGCGTGTAAGAAGATAGAAGTTGAAGTAAGAAGTAAGTAATCATTTTGGACACTTTGCCATTAAAAAAATAACTTCGAATCATAATATTTTGTATCATATCTTATTTAAATATAATGATCAATTAATAATCAATTAAAACTCTAAAAATAAGACGCAAACAAGAAGATTCCGGAGAGTGACAATAACCGTATAATTGTTTTATTTACGTAAACAAGCGTGAACAAGTCAGCAGACGCTGACAAAGTACCCCTGATATGAATGAACAAAGGGCAAACGCCCATTGCGTAACCGCCCCGCATTTCTTACGTAATGCGTAAGAAAATTTTCCGGTGCTTGTCATGTTAAGATTTAGAAGCGTCTTGCTGAGGTTTTGTCGGATTTCTGATTTTAAAATTCTGAATTTTGTTTTGTAAAAAAACTTCTTAGTATATAGACATCTTGTCTAGGCAAAACAAAGAAAAAAAAAGAAAGAAATATATATATCGGTACAATCAAACGCTTGCCTTTTGATATATATTATTATATAATATTAAAAAAAATCAAAAACTAAACTTCAATTATGAATATTAAGTTGTTACTACAACTACAGCTTTGGTTTGCCGGAACCTTGAATATATAATAATAAATTGTCAAATCAATCCGAGAGCAGTTGCCCGACTTTAACATAATTTTATTAATAGTGTTTTTATTATTAAAATGAGAGAAAATTGAGATATTCCTGACGTCCGTATGTTTGAAATTACTAGTTTTTATTTCTGAACTACTTCGTTATTAATTGACGATTCTATAGCCCAGTTGGTAGTTACACTGCCTCAATTTATATAATATAATATAAACAAATAAATAAATATCTTTACGCAATTCCCAATACAGGGGTAGACAGAGGTCTAGTCTAGACATTAAAGTCCCTTCGACCCACCTTCCACCGAAGATATTTTCGGGACAACGTGACAGGTGGTGTGTAATAATATATGTAAATATTTATGTATATAAAATACATATATGTATATATGTTATGGAAACTTCATCTTCACGTTGTTCAATATGTTTCAGTGAAAAGTGAGTCTAGGCCTCTGCAGAGAAATTATGTAAAGATAAAAAGAAATACTAAAAATAATCAGAAACCCAGTAAAAAAATTCACAATTTAAATAAATAATGAATTTTGGTTATATAAGATTTTCTCGTCAAGCGAATGCATGTTGAAATTTCTAAGCGCATCTCGCGGAACTAATGCGTATAATACCCAGCGAACATCTGGGACTATGCCAGGCGTTGTGCCAAACACGATGTCTAAGCTGTAGGAAGCTTCCACATGGGACTACTAACGTTCTAATAAAGTGATGGTACGTAAATCATAAAATCCTGACTGCAGTTGACAGTAGCAATTTGGCAAGCTACTAAAGCGATGTAAAAGTATATCATGGCCAGTTACACACACACACACACACACACACACACACACACACACACACACACACACACACACACACACACACACACACACACACACACACTAACACACACACATACACATGAATTAATATAATAAAGTGTAGAACATAGACTTGCTGTATCTCCCGTGTCGGAGGATTTACCATAGTCGCTATGTTTGGCAAGAGGCTTGACGATCTCAATAATAAACACTTCGTACCTTACGAGCTTTCATTAAAGATTTCAAGGCTTATACAAATTGGTTTTTCCAAAACTTATGTACAATTTACATCTTTCGCTTGGGCATAAAGCCGGTGATAGACCTTTTCACGTATTCCGAAAAGTCTTTGGTGAAGGTTGGTTCGAAAACTAAATTGTCTGGACATCTCTCTGCCCCAGTATTGGGAATACCGTGAATGTATTTTCCTCAGTCTCCTCTTACCACAACCATGAAAAAAGTGTGTGGTTCTTCATTTAAGTCCGTTCTCCAAACATATATTAAAAACTCTCTGAACTGGCACAATTTGTAATTTATAAAATTGATACTATAACATTCCGTGACACAGATTGACTCCATCTGTTACAGGATCATTCACATTCGAAGAAGTACTCGTTCCTAAAATCAAACTTATTATCAATGTTTCTACATAAATGTTTCTATGTACAAGTCACGATAGCCGAGTTGTTGTGTGGTCGGAATTTCGAGTCGAGAGACCCGAGTTCGATCCCCAGGTGGCAGTACCAATGAGTTTTTCAAAAACTTGTGTACGAATTTCATCGTTGGCATGGACAGGCGGCGACGGGCTCACCACCTGTCACGTTGTCCCGAAAATATCTTCGGTGGAAGGTGATTCAAAGGGACTTAATTGTCTAAACTAGACCTCTGTCTACCTCTGTATTGGGAATTGCGTGAAGATATTCATTTATTCACATCTAAATATATTATACCATCTAAACTAAAGTAGATGTCTACCTTTGGTTTAGATGGTATTATATATTTAGATGGTAGAGATATAAAGAGATGGTAGAGGTAGAGAATGCCTTTAGGCATTAAGTACGCCCTTTCTTGCGTTTTTATATTGTGAAAATAAAGTTTAAATAAATAAATGTATGTAAAGTATCTACTTACAAAAAGTACGTAAAGAAATTTTTAACAATAATACAATCCTCGCTGATGTCACAGTAAGCAGAATTACTCTGAAATGATTGAAATCGTCTCACCCGACCGCGGCTGGAAATTAGCTATTCCATCACTTTGATGCGATGAGAAATGTTACTAGGTATTTGAAAATCGAACGTTATGCAGCTCTAGTATCTACCCAGTAGGTAGATACTGGAGGATGCTATTAGTGCTAGGGGAATCGTGTTTATTAAACGATTTTTACTCGAATGCTGCACATTTAAATGTGTAATAATAAAAAGTAAATACTTCATGTTAACTTGTATAGGCGTCATTCCAACATATCCTTTTAAGTCATTAAATTAATAAATAATATCTTCACGCCATTCCAAATACAGTAATAGACAATTTAGTCCTTCACGTGTCCCAAAAAAAGGTTACCCACCTTCTATCGAAGACATTTTTTTTGAGACACGTGACAGGTGGTGAGCCTAGAGCCGTCTATATGTCCAACGTAGCGATAGATTTCGTACATAAGTATAATGAAAACTCATTGGTACGTACCTGCCACCCGCATCCCGAACACCTAACCACTCGGTTATCGTGACATTAAAGTAATAGCTTTACCTTTATGACTATGCGACAAGCAGCCATATAAAACACGTGTTACATTGTCCGAAAATTTTTAAATGAAAATCTTAATAGCCCACATGCACATATTCCTTTCATTAAACTGAAATAAAAAAAAATTTCGTGACCAAATGAAAAAAAAATGTTAATACTTTAAATATACTCAGATGGGCGATAACGACAAATGCTCCTAATGTAAGTGACCAAGGTTTTGCAGTATATTTATCTAAGATTGAGACTGTAAAGTGTTTATTAGTTGACGTCCCAATAGTCTAGTTGGTAGAGACCCTGTCCGCGAAACGAGGAGTCCTCCTAGAGGTAAGCATTTGTGTGATGAATATGAATGTGTATTCGATTCATGGATGTCAGTATGTACATATATTTATTTGTCTAAATATGTTTGCATCTTATTATTTATGTAAGTACATTTCACCTTTGTGCAAGCCAATAGTAAAATATGATGGTGATATGATTTATGACATCCAGTCTCAAAAAAGATTCAGTGAAAAGTGTGTCGAAGTAAATTGTCTAGAACTCTAATTACCATAGTAGAGGAAAATGCGTGAAGAAAATATATTAAAAGAGTATGCACACTCAAGTTGTAATTATATAATAAACTTAGGCTTATAATATTTATTTTAGTACATAGCTTACAATAAACAGTGGTAGAGCCACGTATCAGCTTTTGTTGTTGAATGAATAGGCCAGCTCGACCGGGGAAGTACCACGACCTCACAGAATACCGGCGTGAAGTAGAAGTGTAACATACTTCTGCGTTTCGTCTGGTGAGTGTAGGTAACCGGAGGCCCACACATCCCCCAATTTCGGGGGGGGGGGGCACACTAATGGAGGCAACGCATCTGCTATGCCTCTGGTATTGCGGGTGTTCATGGGCGGAGGTAATTATTTACCATCAAATGAGCCACCTGCTCGTTTCCGGCCATTGAGAAAGGTATAGGTCTTAGAGTGCCAAAAATAACGCCTCTTTCGTTCACGTAGGTATCGTAAGAGACGGCTGTGGGAAAATCCTAGAAAATAGAAATGGCTACTGATAGATAGCGGAATAACAACCTCGTAACATAGCTGACTAAAAATAATCAAATCGGCGACGAACATCAGTTTTAGTCGTTTAAGATAACTCATGGTTGCGACAGCCGGAGTGGCTGAGTGATCGGGATTCGGAGTCAAAAGACCTGAGTTCGAACACCAGGTGGCAAGGTTTTCCATAAACCTAAGTACGAATTATATCTTTGGCTTGGAAGTCGGCGACAAATTCACCGCTTGTCACGTTGCCCCAAAAATGTCTTCGGTGGAAGGTGGGTCGAAACGACTTATTTATCTGGACCTCTGTCTATCCCTGTATTGAGAATGCAGTGAAAATATAAACTCGTATAATGCTGTGATGATGGGCGATATAGATAAATTCTCCTAATGGAAGTGGCCTAGGTTTTGCAGTGAAATTTCCTCTTTGGCATCAGTAGAGCTTAAAAGTAAAGTGTAAACAATTGAGACTGTGAAGTGTTCATTAGTTGAAGTCCTAGAAGTCTAGTTGGTAGAGACCCTGTCCGCGAAACGAGGAGTCCTCCTAGAGGTAAGCATTTGTGTGATGAATATGAATGTGTATTCGATTCATGGATGTCAGTATGTACATATATTTATTTGTCTAAATATGTTTGCATCTTATTATTTATGTAAGTACATTTCACCTTTGTGCAAGCCAATAGTAAAATATGATGGTGATATGATTTATGACATCCAGTCTCAAAAAAGATTCAGTGAAAAGTGTGTCGAAGTAAATTGTCTAGAACTCTAATTACCATAGTAGAGGAAAATGCGTGAAGAAAATATATTAAAAGAGTATGCACACTCAAGTTGTAATTATATAATAAACTTAGGCTTATAATATTTATTTTAGTACATAGCTTACAATAAACAGTGGTAGAGCCACGCATCAGCTTTTGTTGTTGAATGAATAGGCCGGCTCGACCGGGAAGTACCACGACCTCACAGAATACCGGCGTGAAGTAGAAGTGTAACATACTTCTGCGTTTCGTCTGGTGAGTGTAGGTAACCGGAGGCCCACACATCCCCCAATTTCGGGGGGGGGGGGCACACTAATGGAGGCAACGCATCTGCTATGCCTCTGGTATTGCGGGTGTTCATGGGCGGAGGTAATTATTTACCATCAAATGAGCCACCTGCTCGTTTCCGGCCATTGAGAAAGGTATAGGTCTTAGAGTGCCAAAAATAACGCCTCTTTCGTTCACGTAGGTATCGTAAGAGACGGCTGTGGGAAAATCCTAGAAAATAGAAATGGCTACTGATAGATAGCGGAATAACAACCTCGTAACATAGCTGACTAAAAATAATCAAATCGGCGACGAACATCAGTTTTAGTCGTTTAAGATAACTCATGGTTGCGACAGCCGAGTGGCTGAGTGATCGGGATTCGGAGTCAAAAGACCTGAGTTCGAACACCAGGTGGCAAGGTTTTCCATAAACCTAAGTACGAATTATATCTTTGGCTTGGAAGTCGGCGACAAATTCACCGCTTGTCACGTTGCCCCAAAAATGTCTTCGGTGGAAGGTGGGTCGAAACGACTTATTTATCTGGACCTCTGTCTATCCCTGTATTGAGAATGCAGTGAAAATATAAACTCGTATAATGCTGTGATGATGGGCGATATAGATAAATTCTCCTAATGGAAGTGGCCTAGGTTTTGCAGTGAAATTTCCTCTTTGGCATCAGTAGAGCTTAAAAAGTAAAGTGTAAACAATTGAGACTGTGAAGTGTTCATTAGTTGAAGTCCTAGAAGTCTAGTTGGTAGAGACCCTGCCCGCGAAACGAGGAGTCCTCCGAGAGGGAAACATTTGAGTGATGAATATGAATGTTTATTCAATTCATGGATGTCTACATGTACATATAAATTTATTTGTCCTAATATGTCTCTGTGCTAGCCAATATTAAAATATGACGACGATATGATTTATGGCATCCAATCCCAAAAAAGCTTCATTGAAAAGTGTGACGCACTATATTTTCTAGAACTCTGACTACCATAGTATAGGAAAATGCGTGAAGATAACATATTAAACGAGTATGCACACTCAAATAAGTATATAATTATCCCTTGGCATTTAATTTATTTAAAAGTCACTTAACTTAAGCTTATGATTATTATTTTAGTACATCGCTTACAATAAAATTTATTTAAAAATTATTTAATACGTACTCAAGACTCTTACCAAACCAAGCAATTACAAGCATTCAACCTTTCATTATTTAATTCAATTCATCGAAATTAAATTCTAAGACAACTTAAACTATCTCTAACTAACTAATTTAATTCTATAATATTATATAAATATCGTAAAATTAAAACTTATGTTCTAAATAATCTCGGTAACTGTGATTGAATAAAGGGTTCCTTACATCTTCGTTGCCAAAAAGCACCAGGACATATATCTTCTTTGGAGTGTATCATGGGGATCACAAATAGGAGCGTAATGGGTAATCTTTGGAGTTTACCCACCTCATTCCATTTTGTGATGAGTCGTATACTGCATTTGACACAAAGTTGGCATTCGAAAACTTTTCTTTCACAGTGGTTGCCACTACAGCGCACATATCTTGACGCCTCTGTCGGTTACTTTGCTGCTACTGCGAATGTCTTCATTAAAACGCAGCGAAACATCGAACATAGACCTTATTGCAGATCGTTAAGCAATTTTGTGCTGTCTCATTTGGCAGTGAAAGTCCAAGACTCAGTCCTTCAAGTTTTTCACAATAGTTTATAACTTATGTGTCTAAGACAACTCTGTTTTATTTTGTTCTAGCATCATTGACATAGTTTTCACTATCTGTTGAAGAACAGGTGAAATAGTCTTTATATCAGATAGCGTCTGTCAGTTGAATTTGCATGTTTGGTACTTATGGAGGTGTTGAGTGTCATATTGTGAGTGAGTGACTCGACTATAACCCCAGAGTCCTTTCGCTGTAATTCGGTAAAAAGTTCGGAACTCTTGCCCAGCATAGATGAGTATTCTCTGGAACGATGAAGATGAACGATTCCCTTGTTACGATCCGCCATTCTGCGTTTCCTCTGTCTTTATGAAGGAGCTCGCATGGAACTGTACTTATTGATGTAATTTGGCACGATTGGTGCGTAAAGTTTTTGAAATGATCGAGTTCTCAAGACAGGCGATAAGTTTAGGAAATATATTATAAAAATTTATACTTATTTCTTAGCTAATTAATATCACTTAACATCACAAACTTTGTCTTGAGTTATCATTATGAGAACGAACAGACAGAATCGCATATAATACCAGACCAAAATAAGCAGATCGCAGAGGGGCAGCAGCATCTGAGGTGCGAAATCCGCTTCCCAAGGGTGGCGATTGTGGTAGATCCTCCTTTTTGGAGAGAGTACATAAGTTTTGAAAACTTATTGGTACCAGCTTACCACTTGGGGTTCAAACTCGGGTACCTTGATACGAATTCCGATCACTCGGCTAACGTGACATATATACTTTTATCCGTACAATTTATACTATACTCTGACATTCATCGAACTTTCGAGATGCACACTATACCACACAAAATTACTTAAATTAACTAATATGTATATTGTAATATATTATTATATAAAACTTATTATTAGTTATTAGGTATCATGAAAATGTATTTTATCTTAATATTAGTATTATTACATATTATAATATTATTATTATTATATTGAATAATCTCTTAAAATACACTTACGACAGTTTTAATTACAACTTATATAATTAACAATTCTAACATTAGCGCTAAAATTTATAATAATTAATAATACTTACTGATATCGTTATATTCACGCAAAATCGCTTACGGGGTAGCCGGAGAGAACACATCGGCAAGTATCACTATCCTTACATATCTCTTTTTCAAATTCATAATTTTCTTAACCTATGCACGTCTATGTATCGGAGTACTCTTGACCCTCCCTTATTCGACCAATGTACTGACATGATCTTCGTTAGAGAGCCGAACAGTTACCCGATTTGGCATATCTTTGTTATTAGTATTTTTATTATGAATGTGAGGAAATTGCTCAGATATGCCAATGTTCGAATATTTAACGACCTCCGTGGACGAGAGGCGTAAACATCTGTATTCAAAGTGTCGCCATCGTGTGGTCCCGGGTTCAATACCCAATCGGGTCAATGTAAAAAAAACACTTTTTCTACATTTTTCTCGTGTGTTTGTGGTGCCTTCGTTTTTCCAATTCCTGTACCAAAAGTGCTTATATATATACTATTTTCGTGTATATTCCACTGTCGGGTAAAAATAACGTAAAGATATTTATTTAAGATATTGATATTCTATTTCCTAGTTCTTCTCTTATCACTCACGAAAAATAGAGTATGACATATAATTAATCAAAGTCCGTTCATCCAACATACATTGACCACTGAACTGGAACATTTTGTAATTCCTAAAGTGGACACTATAACATTCCGTGATACAGGTCGGCCTCATCTAGTACAGGACAATACACATTTATTTATGAATGTGTCAATAAAAATAAATTAATTTTTGATAGGTTAATGCACTTTAGCACTTACAAATAACTTGAAAAGGGTGACGATAGCCGAATAGTTGGGTGGTCGGGACTCGATTCAGGAGACGCGAGTCGATCATCAGGTGGCGGGCTCGTATCAATGGGTTTTTCAAAAAACTTTATTCAAACTTTATTGTTGGCTTGGCCATAAATACGGCGACCGACACACCGCTTGTCACGTTGTCCAAAAAATGTCATCGGTGGAAGGTGGGTCAACACGACTTACTTCTATAGATCACTCTCTTCCCCTGTATTGAGCATGCCGTGAAAGTATGAATTAACTCGTATAATTCTGTGATCGTCAGATGGGCGATAACGACAAATTCTACTAATGGTTTTGCAGTGGAATTACCTAATCTTTGGCATCAGCAGAGCTTAAAAATAAAGTGTAAATAAATGAGACTGTGAAGTGTTCATTAGTTGAAGTCCCAAGTGACGGCGGTATGATTTATGATATCCAGTCCCAAGAAAGCTTCAGTGTAAAATGTGTAGAAATAAATTGTCTAGAACTCTGACTACCATAGTATAGGAAAATGCGTGAAGATAATATATTAAATGAGTATGCACACTCAAGTAAGTATCTAATTATCCGTTGGCATTTAATATATTTAAAAGTAACTTAAATTAAACTTATGATTATCATTTTAGTGCATCGCTTACAATAAAAACTTATTTAAAAATAATTTTATTCGTCTTTAACTCTCTTAACAAACCAAGTAATCACAAGCATTCAACCTTTCATTATTTAAATCAATTCATCTATATCTAATTCATCCAAATTAAGTTATAAGGTAACTTAAACTACCTCTTACAAACTAATTTATTTCTATAATTTTATATAAAGATCTTAAAATTAAAAATTATTTACTAAATAATCTCGGTAACTGTGATTGAATAAAGGGTTCCTTACATATATCCCCTTTGGAGGGGACATATCAAGGGGATCACAAATTGTAGTGAGATGGTTAATCTTTGGAGATTACTCGTCTCATTTTGTGATGAGTCGTATACTGCGTTTGCCTCCACGAAGTTGGCATACGAAAATTTTTCTTTCACAATGGTTGCCACTACAGCGTACATATCTTGACGCCTATGTCAGTTACTTTGCTTCTACTGCGAATGTCTTCGTTACGGATTATAACTACTAAAGCGCGTTGAGCAATTTTGTGCTGTCTCATTGGGCAGTGAAAGTTCAAGTCTCTGTTTCTCTAAGTTTTCCACAATAGTTTATACCTTGTGCTCTACAAGCCGTCTAAGACAACTCTGTTATATTTTGTTCTAGCATTGCTGACATAGTTTTCACCATCTGGTGAGAACAGGTGGAATAACCTTTATGTCAGATAGCCTCTGTCAGTTGATTTTGCACGTGCAGTGTTTATGGTGGTGTTGAGTGTTATATTTTGATTGAGTGCTAGCGCATATATGCTCTCGGCTCTAACCTCAAAAGGTTCCTTCGCTGTAACTCTGTAAAAAGGTCGGAACTCTTGCCCTCCATAGATGAGTATTTGGTATATTATGAGCAATTTCGATTCGGTGAGCGATTCGGTGTTACGATCCGCCATTCTGCTTATCCTCTGCTGATGTTTTCTGGTATGTTTGGTGGGTAACATTTTTGAAACGATCGATTTCTCAAGACAGAAAATGAGCTTATGATATCTATTTAAAACTTGTACACTTATTACTTTCGTAATTATATCACTTATCATCACAGAATTTGTATTCAGTTATCATTATGGCAACCAACAGACTGCGGGTTCGCTTAAGATACCAGACCAAAATAGGCAGATCGCAGAGGGGCAGCGGCATTTGAGGTGCGAGATACTGTGTTGACCACTCCACTTCCCAAGGGTAGCGATTATGCAGATCTTCCTTTTTGGAGAGGGTACATAAGTTTTGAAAAACTTATTGGTACCAGCTTACCACCTGGGGTTCAAACTCGGGTCCCTAGACACGAATTTCGATCACTTGGCTATCGTGACTTATAATATATTTTTTATTCATTCAATTTGAACTATACTAAGACACTCATCGAACTTTCGAGATGCATACTATACCACACAAAATTACTTAAAGTTAACTAATATGTATATTGTAATATATAATTATATAAACTTTTTATAATTCATTAGGTATCATTAAAATATATTTGATCTTAAAATTAGTTAACTATTATTATTATTATATAAAATAATATATTTATGTTCATTTACGTCAGTCTTAATTACAACTTATGTAATTAATTATTCTAAAATTAGTGCTAAAATTTATTATAATTACTGATACTAACTTACTTACTAATCTTCATGCACAATCCCTAACGGGGTAGTCAGAGAGAACAGATCGCCAAATATCACTATCCTTATATACCTCTTTTTCAAAGTCATAATTTTCTTTATACATGCACGTCTAGGTATCGTAGTACTCTTGACCCCCCTTTCTTCGACCAATTTACTCACATGGGCTTCGTTCGTCTGCCGAGCAGTCACCTGAATTAAGCATATCTTTATTATTACAATGTGAGCAAATTGCATAGATATCCCGGCATTCATATATTTAAAATCACTATTTTTCATTTCTAAAATACTACGCTATTAATTGACGACTCTATAGCAGAGTTGGTGATATATATAAATATTTATATTATTTTAAAATTTATTGTCCCACTGCTGCGCAAAACTTGAATTGGCATGAATAACGTGAAGATATTTTTTTTAGATATTTAAAAGCTTTTCTCTAATTCCTTTCTTACGCGTATTTCTCTTAGGCGTGAAGATTACCTTAACGACTATGCAAGAAGCAGCTATTCTAAATTCGTAATCGCATTCACCGCCAATTTTTACATCAAATTCTTAATAGCCCGCATGCACATGATATTTACTTGCTAAGGACACGTGAATTTAATTAAACCGAAATAAAAAAATATTTCGAGACGAAAAGAAAAAATTTGTCAAGATAGCCGAGTGATTGGTCGGAATTCTGAGTCGAGAGACCCGAGTTCGATCGTACCAATGGGTTTTTGAAAAAATCATGTTCGAATTATATCGTTACACATTAAGACGGCTACGGGCTTACCATTTGTCACATTGTCCCAAAAATTTCTTCGGTGGAAGGTGGGTCGAAACGACTTAATTCTATAGACCTCTTTCTACCCCTGTATTGAGAATGCCGTAAAAATATAAAATAACTCATACAATGCTGTGATCGTCAGATGGGCGATGACAACATATTCTCCTAATGGAATTACCAGAGCAGTGGAATTATCTAATCCTTGGCATCAGTAGAGCCCAAAAAGAAAAGTGTAAACAATTGACACTGTGAAGTGTTCATGAGTTGAGGTCCCAATTGTCTTACTGGTAGAGACCCAGCCGCGAAACGAGGCGTCCTCCGAGGGGTAAACATTTGTGTGATGAATATTAATGTTTGTACTCGAATCATGGATGTCTATAAGTACATATCAATATTTGTCCTAATATGTTTGCATCTTATTATCTATGTAAGTACATTTTACTTTTGTCCAAGCCAAGAGTAAAGTATACTATAACGGAGAATGATTTATCCAGTCCGAAAAAACGTTCAGTGAAAAGTGTGTCGAACTAGATTGTAGAACTCTGACTACCATAGTATAGGAAAATGCGGGAATATAATATATACTTAGATCATACATGCATCCAAGTACGAGTGAATATGTCCACTCAAGTAATTATATACTTATCCCTGGGCATTAAATTGATTTTAAAGTATCTTAAATTAAGCTTATAATTATTATTTTAGTAGACTGCTTACAATAAAAACTTATTTAAAAATAATTTAATTCGTATGAACGTCTCTTAACAAACCAAGCAATCACAAGCGTTCAACCTTTCATTATTTAATTAAAATAATCTATATCTAATTAATCCAAATTAAATTCTAAGGTTACTTAAACTATCTCTTACTAACTAGCTTAATTCTGTAATATTATATAAATGATGTAAAATTAAAATATACATACTAAATAATCTCGGTAACTGTGATTAAATAAAGGGTTACATCTTCGTCACCAAAGTGCACCAGGACATATATCCCTTTTGGAGGGGACGTATTATGGGGATAGGAGTGAAATAGGTAATCTTTGAAGTTTACCCATCTCTTTCCATTTTGTGTCCATGAGTCGTATACTGCGTTTGCCACAAAGTTGGCATTCGAAAACTTTTCTTTCACAGTGGTTGCCACTACAGCGTACATATCTTGACGCATGTGTTGGTTACTTTGCTTCTACTGCGAATGTCTTCATTATGCGGATTATAACGCAGAGAAATATCGAACATAGATCTTACTGCAGCTAGTTGTGCAATTTTGTGCTGTCTTATTTGGCAGTGAAAGTCCAAGTCTCAGTACCTTCAAGTTTTTCACAATAGTTTATACCATGTTCAAGGTATAAACTAACAGAAAAGAACAAACAGACATAGGAATCGCTTACAATACCAAACCAAAATCGACATATCGCAGAGGGGCAGCGGCATATGAGGTGCGAGATCCGCTTCCCAATGGTGGTGATTGTGGCAGATGCTCCTTTTTGGAGAGAGTATATAAGTTTTAAAAACTTATTGGCACCAACCCACCACTTGGGGATCAAACTCGGGTCCCTTGACACGAATTCCGATCACTCGGCTGTCGTGACTTATGTATTTTTTTATCCATTCAATTTCCACTTTCCTAACGACATTCATCGAACTTTCGAGATGCATACTATACCTTTCGAGATGAATACTGTAAGTGAAAATATGCACGCACACACGCGCATATGTACAAACGAGCGTCGCGCGTTCTGTATTCATCAAAAATTAACAAGACAATAGTCAAAAATTACTTAATTTTTTTTAAACTATTAGATACGTTCGATATATGGACTTGGCGACCTATTAAATATAATTTATCATTGTTAAAATAAAAAAAATGGGTATGCTAATAAAGGTGCAAAGAATTGCGGTGTTGAATTTTATGTACTTAATTTAATATGAAAAAGTCACGATAGCCGAGTGGTTGGGTGGTCGGAATTTCGAGTCGAGATACCCGAGTTCGATCCCCAGGTGGCAGGCTCATACCAATGGGTTTTTCAAAAACCTATGTACGAATTATATCATTGGCTTGGATATAAAGACGGCGACGGGCTCACCACCTGTTACGTTGTCCCAAAAATATCTTCGGTGGAAGGTGGGTCGAAGGGACTTAATTTCCTAGACTAGACCTCTGTCTACCCCTGTATTGGGAATCGCGTGAAGATATTTATTTTAATTTAATACCAATAATAATACTTTAAACTGTAAAAATTTATATAAGGATCTATTTAAATTTAAATCAATTTGAATAAGATTTAAATCTAATTTTGACAATTTTACTTTTCTATTTTTATATTAAAAAAATTAGGATTAAACTTTTTCCAACATGTAAATAAATTATTACACGGGTGGCCAAGCAACTTTATTACTTTAGGAGAACTGTCATAGTTCTCTGGTGTATTTCAAAAGTAATAAAGTCCAATGAATCCGTATTATACGGGCTACAAAGGAGAAGACTTGTCTGACAGACTACTAGATTGTCCGCCTGTAATGTGCAATGTGCGCGGAATTAAATAATACGGATTCGCTTTATTCCTATCATGTGAGCAACGTGCAGTCTCTGTTGCAAAGATTTATCATACACTGACCCCTGCAACAAAGACACCCAGCTTGTAATGGAACTTCATATGAGACTTAATCTTTCGCTTTGTGTATTTAAAATTTAATATAGTTTTTTTTATATTATATTGGACGTTTTGCAGTATTTTTATGGGTAAAAATTATTTTACTGTCCATCTGATGGTTAGTGGTTACTTCTGTCCATTGATACAAAAGGTTTCAAAAGAAATTTATAGATGTCACCCCCAATTTCATAATAACGGCGTGTAGAAGTTCTCTGCTGGTTAGGCCCTTCAGTATTCTTATTATAATTATGGAAGTTTTCACCATTACATTGTCATACATATAAGACCGACGTTAAAATTCTAATATTTGAAATATAATTAAATTTACATTAATTAATTGTATTGTGTTTGAAGTGCGATAAGCGCTGCCATACAAGTACATAACACTAATCTTATAACTGCTCGTCTAGCCAAGTTAAATGATTTCAGCGTAAATCAAAGTTAGTTGAATTTATATGAGTTCGTACTGTTGGCGGGCTGTTCGACATTTGGCAACAAGTTCACCCAATATCCGAACAGTTCAAGACTTAAGGTTGCCCGGCGTCCCGGAGTTTCATATTTTTGTACAATATTTCGGTAAGACTTTCTTGAAAGTTTTTTTTTTATATAAAAACTTATACTTCTCAACTAATGTTATAGACACTAAAATGTTTCTTTTCTTATTAAGCTTTCACGTCTTAAACACTGAGCCGATTTTGATTAATTTTGGTTTAGAAATAATTCTGAGCTTTAAGACGGTTATGAGCAACATTATGACACGAAAAATTTAAACGTAAGCTTTTAAATGTTAGCAAAGCAAGTACACGATATTTTAATTTGTTCAAATGCTATTACAATACTAAATATTCTACGGAGAAACACCCACTAATCACTACAAGTCTTATGTGAGACGTAAATGGCGAATCGTCTCAATACATTACGTAATGGTGACAGTGATTTAAGAAGAGCAATAACTCAAGCAACTCTTGCTTGTGCCTATTTTACAAGAAAAATTTTATTTACTTTTGTAATCAAAGTAAGTACAAAAGAGTAGTTTGTACGCGCTTATCTTTGAAATTACGATGATCACTAATCAAACATTTTCTCATTAACAATTGATATCATAAGTTTCTAGGAAGAATGTAGACAATGTATAGTTACATATTTAGATTAATAAATACATATAGGCCCATCATCACATACATTGCTTTAATTCTAAATTAAATAGACAAAGCAAGTAATTAAATCGGAGATAACTAAGATACCCTAACACTCAAACCCGTGAGGTTATAGGAAAAGTGATTTTCTGTATTGACTCATCCTAAAATCGTACCAGAGATAACTTGAAAACCGTTACAATTGTTAGGAGACATGTATAAAAAAGCGGGAGAGAGATTACAACGTTTTTTTTTCTTCAATTGCTCTAAACTGCTCGTGATTAATGCGATCGTTTAATAATTTAACTTTATATATCTTTTATATATCTTTATAGTATCTAAAACTAATAGAAAAATAGTTAATAATGTGAGCCCTTAAAATACCTCTTTTAAAAGGAAGCGTCTATTAAATTTATGAGAATTAAAAAAAACCGACACGGGCAGGATTCGAACGCTGCCGTATCGAGTCAATGCTCATAACTCCGAGCCGACGTGTCTTACACAAATAAATATAAATACATATCTTCACGCAATATCCAATACTAATAGAGGTCTAGTCTAGACAATTAAGGTATAATTACATAGAATTTTGTTCGTTAGCCACACCGAGCTGCTAGAAAAAAAGAACTTGTACAGAGCCTCGGCATAACTCTACATTTCAGGAAACGCCAAGAAAATAAACGCATCAAAATCGTAAAAAAACATCATAAAGGTGTTAACGGTGTTATCGTATTGATCATAGCTGTTATAGACATTGAGCTGAAAGTTAGAATCATTAGACAGATATCTATATAATTTTAACGGACACGTGTAAAAGTCACGATAGCCGAGTGGTTGGGTGGTCGGAGTCAAGAGACCTGAGTTAGATCCCCAGGTGGCTCATGCCAATGGGTGATTCAAAAACTTACGTACGAATTATATCGTTGGCTTGGACATAAAGACGGCGACGCGTTCACCACCTGTCACGTTGTCCCGAAAATATCTTCGGTGGAAGATGAGTCGAAGGGACTTAATTGTCTAGACTCGACCTCTGTCTACCCCTGTATTGGGAATTGCGTGAAGATATTTTATTTTTATTTTTTTTTAAATAAATAATGCACTTTAAGGAACAACATCACATCATAGATTGCTCTGATCCTATAAGAAGTAGGTAAATTACTTGTGTAATGAAATCGGAAATAAAGATGTGACCCCAAACACCCAGACCCGAGACAATGTAGAAAAAGTATCTTTGTTAAATTAAGCCGTCAGGGTATTGAACCCAAGAACTCAGAGTTGGCGTCACCATGAAAGCCAGTGGGTACGCCACTCGTCCACGGAGGACGTCTGGACATGTTTCAGCTAAGTCTATTAAGCTAGTCATAATCCTGCTCATACAGTATAAAGTACCTATTTTTTAACCTGTAAGTATACTGGGTAGGCCAAGGCTAATAGGAAGAGGTTTAGTCTAGACAATTAAGCCTAATGATTTCTCACTTGATCACGAAGATGGTTCGGCCAAGTACTCGAATGGCTAGATGTTCGCGTATGAAGAAACTGATGAATCAGAAAGAAGCGAAAGAGTAAGAGAACTATGTAAGTGTCTTGCCACTTAACTATCTCTTTCTATTTTTTTCTTACGGGTGAAAACATAGATAGATGATTTGAAGTTAACATACATGAAGTACATAGTGTGATTCTATTTTTGTAGTTATATAATTGCTATGCTTGCCTATATAACATTGCCTTATCGTAACATTCCTAATATTACCAAAGCAATTCATACAAGTACACTAAAGATTATATCATAAGCGATTCAATCTTTTAATTAGTCTAAACTTGTATGAAGTTTGACTGTCGTAATTCAGTAAATGTAAGTTGAATACCTACACAATCAGCGAGAAAATGTTTCGAAGAAAGCAATACATTTTGATTGGAAAATAAAGCTTCCACAGGTGTTTAGTTAATTAAAAAGTTAAATCGACCTAAGCTCAAAGTCGAATATAATTAAAACTAATATTGCCATCGCAGTTTATAAATGACAGTAAGTCTCAAGTGTCTTGATAATCCCTTTAAATCTTTGAAGTTATTTATGAAAAAGCTTTTATAGATAAAGCTTTATTAGTTTTTATCTAATTTAAGAATGAGGAGCAATATAGCGATACGAGTACGTTAATAACATCGTCTGCGCATTAAGAACGGTCTGTTCGTTTCACTTTTAACTAATTATATAGACGTTAGTACGTACATAGTAATAATAAGCCACCCCCATTTTTCTCGTGGGTGTCAACTATGAGAAAAGTCTCAAGGAGGTAATAAAGAGCAGTCTTAAAAATTATACACTCAACTCACGATACGTCACGATAACCGAGTAGTTGGGTGATCGGAATTAGAGTCATGAGACCCGACTTCGATCCCCAGGTGGTAGACTCGTATCAATTGTTTTTTTTCCAAAACTAATGTACGATTTACGTCATGGGCTTGGACATAAAGACGGGGACGAGCTTCCACCTGTCATGTTGTCCCAAAACTGTCTTCGGTGGAAAGTGATTCGAAAGGGCTTAATTATCTACGCCTCTGTCTACCCCTGTACGGAGAACAGCGTGAAGACACATATTTCACATTTATAACTTAAAGACAGTAAGGTTATAGGCTATTAAAAATATAGACCATAAAAATGAGAATCAGACTGGTAGCAGCGTCCAAGTTGCGAGGTGCATGGTACTGCGTTCGCAAATCCGCTTGCAAGGTGCAGAATTTTTTTGGCCAACGTGACAGGTGGAGAGTCCGTCGCCGTCTTTTTTGTGTTTTACATTACCACTTAAATCGTATATGAGTTTAAAAAAAACAAATGGTACGAACCAACCACCAAGAGATCGTACCCGAGTCTCTAGGCTCGAATTCTGATCATCCAACCACTTGGCTAGCGTGACTTTTATGTGTTAATGTAACTTATGTGTTAATAATCATAATATTTTAAGCTAAGGTTCACGATAGCCGAATAGTTGGGAGATCGGAATTCGAGTCAAGAAACTCAAGTTCGATCCCCAGGTGGCAGGCTCCTACTATTGGGAATGGCGTGTAGTTATTATTGTGCTGAAAATTCTCCAAGTATTAATTAACCATAAGTTGTGATATCAGTTTTTCACTAATTTAGTACCTTTTAACTTAATCTTATATTTTTCATGAGAAATGCTCAGCATGGATAAAAGCCAATCAAGTATTCTTGAAGAGTTAGCTAAAATGCATCATAATAAAGGTGTAGCTAGGGAGATGTGCAATATTTTATTTTCAAAGATTTTAAGAAAAGTTACCTGTCATCATTGTTATTTTAGGTTATCCAAAGTTGCCTGACACAGATAACGGTCTTAAGCCACCAGCCTTTATCCGAAATCCTACAAAATTGAGCGGGTCATCTACCTGCACAATCTTGCATGATATTAGGAAGAAAAACGACTCTCACAGTTCACTTAATAGTAAGTGATGTTCACATTCAAAGCTCAGGGCCATAAAGCTTAATCTTAGGTTACTCTTTCACTGACATCCCCGAAAGATGGAATAAGACAAAGATGGAATACTTGAAGTAATCGATCATAGTCCTAGAGAATATTTTTTTTCTCTTTCTCCTTTTCTCTTTTATACAAACAAAATTCCAAAGCAATACTTTTGTTATTCGATTATTTAGGGACAGAAGGAGAAAGAATATGTAGTACTCACCATGACGACTCCTAGATAGAAGATGATTACCAATTTCATGATAATATCGCCAAAGAGAAAAAAAGTTCCGCTGATGAATATTTCAATTTACATCTTTTTGTTAACTGTTGAAAGTTAACGAAGTACCGAATAACTGAAAACTCATAAATGCATGACTTTGCGCAAACTCATAAACTTCGGCAAAACATTTCTAGAAAACTTATGAAAAAGTTATAATTTGAAACGGTTTCGCAAGGTGATAGGCAATACAATACTTTTACAATTTTATTATTTGTGACCATATAAATAATAACCAATAATTTTCCTCAAGATATTTATTGAGGAAACGCAAGCGACGGGTTGAGTGGGGAAGTTCGGCGGATCGCTAGCCGCATGTTTGGGAATTCAGTCGCAATGAAGCGTTTCACAGGAGCGGATCGTGCGTGTGCTGTGTTCGCAAATTTCGCAAGCACTACAGTAACAGCGCGAGAAAAAGTATTGTATTGTTTTTTAATTTCCTCATGAAAATGATACACTGAGTCATCAACTCGTTAAATCATGGATATGAATACTTGAAGAGAATGGAACGAAGTTGCGCAAACCATCGGGGCGAAGAAAGTTATCGAGACACGAAGAAAATGTGGATAGTTTACGTAAGTGAGTTCGAGCGAATCCGCTCTCTCTCTCTCTCTCTCTCTCTCTCTCTCTCTCTGTTTTCTAAAAGATAAGTATTTTACGTGTAATGTATATGTAGCATGTTCCTAAAAGTTATGTATAATATGTATAAAGACTTGTGCCTCTACCCAAAAACCAGTTGGTTCAAAAGATAAGAGTACAGATGACACCGAGAGACAAAAACTCGTCTTTGTTCTTTAACAAATGTTTGCTATCAATAAGGAGACTACTTGGCCTGTACATTTTTGCTGATGTAAGATGTTAATGTTGATTCAGAGTAATATGTGTACTTTGATAAATACGGCTCTCCAATAACTTTTGACTTTTATTTAATCTGATGGTTGCAAAAAGAGCTTATTGTCAGACGTCCAACTTGTCTATGTCAGTTGATGGGGAACTTTTTTCTGGATACTTTGTATCAGATTTGATACCGATAGATTTTCTCAATTTTTATATTTTGTATCAAAATATACTTATATATTTTTTTTGTATCAAAATATAAAAATTGGGAAAGCGATCAGGAGCCTCGTTTTGTTTAACTACATCGATGATCCCTTGTCAGTGAAGTGAAAAAGGGCTCCACGGGAGTTCATGCCAAAAAGCGCCAGCAGACTGTCTCATCATGGCTCTTTATATGAAATCATTAGAAGAGATTATTATAGCCATAAATGTTCAGTCGGTTCAGAGCCTTGTAGACTATTTAGAGAAGAGGCTTGATGGCTTGACTTTAATCCGTTCGGAGAGGAGAAAAACTCTTGTGTGGGATGCTACTTGGGTCGATACTCAAGCTCACCACTCACATCAAGTCTACTTCGATAAAGACTGAGGCTTTAACAAGGGAAGCTGAATCGGATAAGTGCTACAAATATGAGTCTTTGAAGGAAGACTAAACATTTGTTCCATTTGCCGTAGAGAACATGATCGGTCCATGGAGTCCTCAAGCGATGCAGTTTCTAAACGAATTGTATCCGGGTCTGGTCATACCCGCTGGTGATAAGAGGGCTAGTTCTTTTCTCGCTCAACGGCTAAATCTAACCATTCAGCATGGAAATGCATTCAGCGTTTGTTGAAGGGCTGATCGATTACTGTAGTTTTTAGATAATATTTCTCAAAGGAAAATTATATTATTATATAAAAATAAAGTATTACTTTTTCGTGTTAAGTCAAAGATTTCGGAAAGAATCCTAACTCGTTTGGTAAATTAAGAGAAAATATTTGAGAGGAAATGTTATCGATTACGGCGTAAACGTGCCAGGCAGTTTTGCGAAACTTTGCTTCCTGTTTTGAAATGTGTTACCAAAATAGTGGATCACATTTAGTATGACGTAACATTCAATAAAACATTTTTGAGGAATAGTACTTATTGAAAAATAGCGAGCCACCTTGAATCTATTTTAATATAGGACTAATTAGTACATAAACAATGGTTTCAGAAACGTAAAAGAAATCTGGTGGAAAACTAAAAATTAAAATAAATAAGTATCTTCACGCAATTCCCAATACAGGGGTAGACAGAGATCTAGTCTGGACAATTAAATCCCTTTGACCCATCTTCCACCGAAGACATTTTCGGGACAACGTGATAGGTGGTAAGCCCGTCGCCGTCTTTACGTCCAAGCTAAAGATATAATTCGTACAAAAGTTATAAAACCCATTGGTACGAGCCTGCCATCTGGGGATCGAACTCGGGACTCTTGACTCGAAATTCTTACGACCCAACCACTCGGCTATCGTGACTTTATCAAAACTAAATGTCTAAAATTTTTAACCTGATTACATACGTTTATAAATACATATTTAATATTTTATAAACAAAATAAACATAGCGGAATTAAGACTTAAGGCCTTAAGGCTTAAGGCATTCTCTCACAGTCAACGATTAGGTTAAAAAGAGATATATGTGTAGAAGTCATCCTTGTAATTTGTCGGATGCAAGTATTGCATAATAAGAAAAAAAACGTTAATTATACAATACTTGTTTTCCTTCGAATATTGAAATCATTTATGTAAACTGTAAATTAAAATGAAAAGATTAAAAAAAAACACTCAGATCGATTTCTAAACATGCATTTCTAGTACGATTGCAATTCGTAGCGCAATATTTGTCTTGCTAACTCCGTGTGAAATGCGATCCGAGTTCCGCTGAACAAATCACAGAGGAGAAAAATCGAACGCATACATGTTTCCAGTTCGCTTGTTTCGAGAACCCTTTGAACGTAGAGTTCTGCAAAAAAATAAACGTTGCAATACTATTTACAATTATGTATTTCACCATTAAATACATAATTATTTATTCAATTCTGTATTGTTAAACTTAATTATCACCATTAACGTGTGACTTATATTCCCGGCTTTAGATATCCCGGACGAGAGTCTGTCCGATGGCTCTCAAACCCCTTAAAACGGCAGGGTGCCGGGTTACGACGGAATTACGGCGGAGCTTCTGAAGGCGGGTGGAGAACCGGTATTTGTAGTCCTTCAGAAACTGTTTGATCCGTTATCCAGGGCGGTGATACGCCGAAAGAGTGGATTCTAGTGTAGTTGTCCTGTTCTTATAGAAAGGGTACAAATGCTTATTGAATAACTATAGAGACCCAGCGCCTCTAAGCCGCGTTTACGTACTGTTTTCGTAGTCTGACAATTCGTCTAGCAAGCAGACTTGACGGCTACCAGCCTCTCAAATAAGCCGGTTTCGGAAAAGTAGACGTTCGGTTACACATACATACTCATGGCCGGATCGTACAGAGGATGGAAGAGTACAGTATATCATTGTGCCTGACGTATGTGGACTATGAGAAAGCCGAAATTTGTGCAGTGCTACACAGTCTCTTCAGCGATGCCAGATAGACTCTTGAGATATCGAAGTATTGAGATGTCTATATGATGAGGCTAAGATGTGTATTAGAGTACAGAAGCAGAGTACGAAACCTATCCAATTGCAGAAAAGTGTAAGACAGGGTGACGTTATATCCCCGAAGCTCTTCACCGCTGCGTTGGATGATGTTTTCAAGCTGCTGAACTAGAAAGGATGCGGTATAAATATCAATGGCGAATACATCACTCACATTTGGTTTGCCGACAACATAGTCTTGATGGCAGGATCGCTGGAGGTGCTTTGCATTATGGTCAAGGACCTCATCAGTGTTTCTCAACAGGCTCAACAGGTTCTCTAGATGAACATGAATAAGACTAAGATCATGTCTGAAGTCCATGCTAGACCAATGCTAGTTGTTGTTAGGAACACTAAGTTCGAAGTTGTTGACGAATATATATACCTGGGATTAATTGTCAGACTAGGTTAGTCCAACCCAGTTAGTGACCCAGAGGTCAATCGACGGATCCAACTCGGCTGGGCAGCGTTCGGGAAATTACGCTTTATCTTCACGTCGAGTACAACCAGTGCGTGTTACCAGTGATGACCTGTGGTACCGACGTTTTTCACTGGAGGCCGAATGAGAAACCTCTAAGTTGCTCAGTGTGGAAGGTATGGAAAAAGCTGTACTCGGTGTTTCTCTGCGTCATAGAATCCGCAATGAAAACATTACACAGCATAACTATGGTAACCGACATAGCAGTAAAGATCAGCGCGGTGAAGTATCAATGGGCCGGCAACGTACCTCAACGACTTTAAAGAAAAAAAAAATCCACACGGGCCAAATGTCTTAAATTTTGACATAATAATAATATACACTGGAGCCGTGGCAATGGTCGAGGCACATGCTTTATACGCGACTCTGGTTCCACTTTCGAACTGTTGCCTCCAAAATAATAATTGTTAAAAGCAATATTAAATGCAAAATTTACCTCAATATCGGTGGCCAAAAAAAAAACATAATACGAAAAACTTAGAAAAAAAAATTAAAAAATAAAATAAAAGATGCGATAGATATACCACCAATATATCTATCTCAATTTTAGAGAAAGCGTTTGCCTAGCAGTGAACAATTACAGACTACGAGTATTTCTTTATTATACTTAATATTATCTTTGTGGAGTAATTAAACCGTTCAAAATACTTATAACAATAAGTTAATCTTTACTATTTGTACTTGTCCCACAAAAGAAACTTTCACGATTTGTAATAAAGTATGCAAAGCGTAAAGTTTCTACAGACCGAGAATAAAATTTTAAGAGGAACGATTTAAAGATTTCAAATCCCAAAAATTGGTTGGGAGTGACCCAGCCTTCGAAGATATGTTGTGACGAACGAAGACGGTTAGAATACGCTAGGGGCAATCCTTTGTGTCACGAATGTGCTTAAAAGCGAGTCGTGCATGTTAACACATATATATGAATATTTATCTCCGTATATATTTTTATTTACGAAAATTATTATACCGTTAGTTTGGACTCACCAACTGAAGAAGAAAAAGGAAGTGGCTCACCAACTGTAACGTTGTCCGAAATAAGCTTCTGTGGTTAGTGGGTTCAAAGCACTTAATTCTCTAGACATCTGGCTAACCCAGTATTGGGAAAAGATAATGAAATGAAGTAATAAAAATTAAATATGAAGTTAATCCACCCTCATAACAACTAACTAGATACTAAAACTTATAAGTACTTATTATTGATCTTAATTACCTGATGTTGAGCGTTGGAACAACTAAAATTAAATTAAAATATTTCTGCAATATATACGTTTTCCTTTTCTTTCACTAACTTACCAAGTTTTCGCAATAAATTACGTAATAGCCGAGCTATAGAAGACTCACCAATACCGTCTATTGTGGTTACAAATTAGCAACTCTATTCAAACAAAATTTAATAAGATTTTCGTAATAATTATGTTATATGGAATAACAGTCACGATCGCCGAGGGGTTAGGTGATCAAAATTTGAATAAGGAGAACCCATATAATATAATCTAAAATAAGAACAAAGTTCGATTCCCGGGAGGATGAAAGCAATGAATTTTTCGGAACTTTTGCCCGATTTAATTCGTTTGCATGAAGACTGAGATGGCGACTGACTCACTGCCCGACACTATGTCACAAATAATATAAATATTTAATATGGATCCTAAAAATTACTACCAAAACATATTATGCTTGGTTAAAAACAAAGTTGGTTAGTTTCCAATAATTATAGAAATATGAAATTTAATATAGTTTGAAAACCCGAAATTGTTTGTTCCTTTTTTGGGTGTAGTAAACACATGTACTTTACATGTGCTGTATTGTTATACTTAAGTTAAAAACTTTTTCGCCAATGCTTTTAAAATTCAATACTTTTAAAGTCACGATCCTTACATACCTCATAAGTTGCTTTGAAATTTATTAATTCTTAGATATATTCATGTCTGGTAACCGAGTACTTTTGACCCTCCTTCTTTGAAAGTTAGTCTTGGTCAACCATGACCCATTTTAATTTTAACTTTTACGCTTTATATTTAATTTACAATTGGGTCTACACTCATTCGCTCATGATCATTATATTGGTATAATATGTTTAGATTTCAAGTTACCTTCACCCAAATCAGATATGGCACTCCATTGAGTGTTGGAAATTGTGTCAGTACGTTTGTTACTTGAATATGTATGATAGCAGATTGATGTAAAAAATTATGTATTCCCTCTCTAAAATTGCTCAGCCCTGAGTGTTCTGCATCTAGCAATCTCTCGCAACACTGAATAGGGCGTTAATGTATCTGACGTATTAAACTGATTTTGAAGTAAATTTATTTAAAAAATTTCTACTAAAAAATGAAAGAAAGTGCTAATTTTTAAAATTATACAATATTTTTTGTTTCAATCAATCTGTTAACGACGCTTAGCCTTTGCAGCTTAGGGTTGTGGGTTCAAATCACGTTAGCGGATTCAAATCATATGTGTGATGAATATAAATATTATTGCTCGGATCATGCAATACATGAATATCTACATAAATAAATGAATATCTATGTAAGTATATTGCAACGTTAGCTTTGACACTAAGACGGCAAAACGCCCACTAAATGTCAGTTTGACTAAAATATGTTTAGGTAAAAAGTAGTAAGAAAAAACTTAATCGTCAAGATGACAGATCTCCCTCACTCACTCTCTCTCTCTCTCTCTACACTATTATAAGGAAAAATGCGTGAAGGTAAACAAAAACTCTGTAACAGATTTATACATTTAAATTGAATAAACTTTTCAGACAATCTGTCTAAGGTAGCGGGCGCTGTGGTTAGGGACTGAGGTCGTGGCAGAGGTGAGGTGAAACTTGTTCGACCCTTCTAATCTTAATGGTACAAAATAGGCCAGGGAAGTGCTAAACAGTAATTACTTAATATTGAGTATTACTTTAATATAAGAACTATGTTCACAGGGACCTCTGTACTATTATTTTTAACAAATGACAATAGCAGCCCACGGTTTGAAGGAAAATTTTTGATTTCTTGGGTGACGTTATTGTAATTTTCGTAGGGATCATTTATTTAATAAATATAGCCTATATTAGTAAATGATTTTTTTAAATCGTGGTTTAGGCGTTAAAGAATAAATTTACGCGTTTATAATATTAGTGAGGATTAAATTACAATGACCACAGTCGTAAGAATGTAATATATTTTTTTAGTATTTTATTAACTAGTCAAAACAGTCACGACAGCCGAGTGGTTTGGTTAACAGAATTCGTGTCAACGCCCAGTGTTCGATTCCCGGGTGGAAGGCTCGTACAGAGGAGTTTTATCAAAACCTACGTACGATTGATATCGTTCTTAACGTTTTGGACATAAAGAAGGCGACAGACTCACCACCAAACCCAAACCAAAAAATGTCTCCTCTGAAAGGTGGCCCGAAAGACTTTATTGTCTAGATCTCTGTCCATCCCAGTATAGGGAATAGCGTCAAGATATTTTTTTATTTACTACTTTCTTTACGTTATATGTAATCGAATTTGTTACTAGATGTTATTTTCTTAGTTTAAACTTACATCAAAATATAATGCAAATGTGATTTTCTTTGACTCTGATATTTATGACTTACTCTATTTAATGTAATTTTATTATACTCAGCTTTTACTTAATTTTTTTAGTTTTCCACTTGTTAGTTATAATTTCTAACGGAATATTTGATCAAATTCGTTTTGAACTCTTTTTATTTTTAGCTTTGAAACATTTCTCTTTAAAGTTGTAAAATTTAAGTCAATCAATTTAGACATCCAGTATTTATTGAGTTCACTATACATTAATGACTTTTTGCATCCGAAAAATATTTTCGGAACAACACTGATAGTTTTTAGAACAGGCTACTTTTAAAGAATTAAAAAAAAAAATTTGAAAATCTTTGCTAATATTATTGAGTACTAATTTCATTCATTAGTCATTTGTTTTACGATTTATCGACTAATTGAAATTTGTCTGTGCCTCGCACATGAAATTCACGCGAGAAAAATTTTGTATTATGTTTTTTTTTTTTTAAATTTCGGTATAATTTAAGTCAACAAGAATGTTACGATAGACTTCGATTGCCCTTTCACGATTAAGCCCATTTTGGAGCCACTGTTTCGTCTGGTGAGTGCAGCTAACCGGAGGCCCACACCCCCCCCTCCCCCAATTTCGGGGGGGGGGCACACTAATGGAGGCAACGCATCTGCTATGCCTCTGGTATTTCGGGTGTTCATGGGCGGCGGTAATCACTTACCATCACGTGAGCCACCTGCTCGTTTGCCTCCCTTTTCTGTAAAAAAAAGCATCGGTGTGATTCAAGTGCACAAAATCCTCCACAAACATTTAACCATTAGGACTATTTGTGCCCGGTGTAAACCTCATTGTTTGACCGAGGCCCAAAAACTCCGTGGTGTTGATTAGTGCCGTGAAATGACATAAAGATTTGACGGAGGTGACTCAAAAGCTGTGTTCGTCATACTTAAGGGTGACGAAAGCTAGATTTATTGCCATATCCGGAAACCAAAAGACAATATGCACAACAGGTGTCCTTCCGGGTAGATGGGAACTAAATTGGAGAGAGGTGAAAGTGTAGGAAAAAAGATGGTGGCCTTATCCTTCGGAAGGACCAGTCATTATGCGATAATTGTTACAAAAGTCAGTTACTGGCAGAGTGGTAAACTTACAAATTTTGCCACTAATCTTGGAAAAAACTTCAAGAAAAATTACCCCGCAGTAGAATCCTCCTTCACCACGATAACGCCTCCTCGCACCCCGTCGGGCGAACGATCGACTATTTGGTGGAGTCAATCGTAAAATTGTTCGATAACCCGCAATATATCTCCGGACTTGCACTTTGAGATTTTTATTTATTCCAAAAAATAAAAGAAAAATTTCGAAGAAAACATTTGATGGACGCCAAGGAAGTAGTGACTGTGTTCCTGAAAGTTATCGAAGATACCCCTAAGGACAAAGTGCTTTTCTCGATGATTCTATCGAATGCAGCGACGATGTCATATGAAGTGACGATGTGCCGGCCACATAGCTCGACAAACGACAAAAAAAGGTTCTCGAGAGGCAACCTCGTACAGGCAAACGCAGTGTGGGACGATCCCCCACGAGATGGATTGACGACTTGCAGGATTTTGCGAGAAGTCGATGCATTCAGGTGACTGGAGACCGTTTATTTTTATCATCAATATCACAACAGCGGCGCTTGGCAAGCGGACTTTAATTTAGACTATGCTGCCAAGTGCCCATGATCGGTGTGCAGAATTTTCGTCTGAATTTTGAGACGGTTTAGTCACGATAGCCGAGTGTTTGAGTGGTTGAAATTTCGAGTCAAGAGACTCGAGTTCGATCCCCAGGTGGCTGGCTCGCACCAATGGGCTTTTCAAAAACTTATGTACAAATTATATCGTTGGCTTGGACATAAAGACGGCGACGGTCTCACCACCTGTCACGTTGTCCCTAAAATATCTTCGAGGGGACTTAATTGTCTAGACTAGACCTCTGTCTACCCCTGTATTGGGAATTGCGTGAAGATATTTATATTTATTTATTTGTAGGTATAGGGTGAATTATTCTAAGGGCATTGTCACACGGGATTTTCTTTTTGTTGTTTGTTGTTTGTAACTCACAAATCCTAATTTACTATCTGCAAATGTTTATGTATAAATTATGATATCAAATATCAAATTATGATATCATAATTTACATAGTGCAATTTATGATATCAACTGTGTGTAAATATCTTCACGCAATTCCCAATACAGGGGTAGACAGAGGTCAAGTCTAGACAATTAAGTCCCTTTGACCCACCTTCCACCAAAGATATTTTCGGGACAACGTGACAGGTGGTGAGCCCGTCGCCGCCTTTATGTCCAAGCCAACGATGAAATTCGTACATAAGTTTTTGAAAAACTCATTGGTACTGCCACCTGGGGATCGAACTCAGGTCTCTCGACTCGAAATTCCGACCACCCAACAACTCGGCTATCGTGACTTCTAAACTTTATATTTATTTATTTATATTTATTTATTATTTTAACTGTGTGTAAAATATATCATTAAATAGACTGAAAATCTGTAAGACGAAACCAGTCGGTTTAAATAAATATCTAACTAATAATGTGATTACATAGAAGTGTGCATCAATGCATATTAATTTAAATCTGTGAAGACCTTGTGGTTCACAATAAAATTAACTTATTTCACTATAATATCCAATATCACATTATGCAAATTAAAAAGCGGACTTCGACCTGATGTACTCGTAAGATGGCGACAGGTTTACCAAATGTGACATCGTCTCAAATAAAATGAGGAGAAATAAGTGTTTAAGAAAAATATATTTTACTTCAGACTCCAATGCACAATTACAACAGCACTGATTTAATTTAAAATAAGGAAAAACGCAAAATATTATTTATATTATAATCAAGTTATCTTATGGTTCATCGTTTTACATCAAATATTCGAATAGTAAAGAAACATAGCCCTTGGTAAATCCTACTACTACGCAACATGGTTTTCCTTTTCCACATAATTTGCAATTCGTTAAAATTTCTTAAATTAAAGTTTTTATTAAAAATTTTGGTGATTCAGGATTCGAGCCTGTGTCCTAAAGCGAGCACTACTACCACGCTACCGCAACTCTTTTGAATAGATCTAGCGGACTATATTTAATTAGGCCATTTATTAATTACCTATTGATATTTAAACCTAGTTTTTATAAAGCTCATACTTTTCACTTATTAAATAATAGTCTTTGAAACATTATTATTATAACACTCGAAGTTTTATTTTTCTTTCATTACGTAATCGAGCAAATTTCTTCACTTATATAACTAACAATGTTAGCTTTATAGCACCATTTTTCCTTCGCCGTAATAATTGTGATTTGACGCGACATACACTAAATGTAAAACGGCTAAACGAACAAATGTCTGAGTTAAATAAGAGTGTTACAAAACATTTTTAATACAAATATAAATTGTAAATCGTTTTCCAAATCTCTAAATTTAGGCTTATAATGTATAAACCATTAATAATAATTATAATAATAATATTCAAGATTTTTACATAATATTTCCTCGGTTAGAAGAAAACAATTTGAGGTACTAAAAACATTTATTATTAAACAAAATACTGATGTTCTATAATATACGCATACCCTGATGATACTGTAAGGCGAAACCGGACGGTTAATTAATAAATAATTAAATAAAGTGAATTGTGTACAAATGTTCAACAATAAATTCTTATGATGTTCTGCTGAGCGCTGCTGTAAAAGTAGTAGTGCCTGGACTCAAGATACAATCGATAATATATATAATACCATAATAATAACCTGACGTCTTTTTTAAATGTATAGACAACCATAGAACGAGAGAGAGCCAATGTTCACACCAACAATTACTTGAAAATAAATATACAATACCTGTCACGTTGTCCTAAATATTAGTCGGTAGAAGGTGGGCCGAAGGGTCTAAATTGTCTAGACCAGACCTTTGTCTACCTCTGTATTGGGAATTGTGTGAACATATTTATTTTATTTATAAATATACAAAAAAAAGTAAACATTTATTTAACTATAACGGAATACGCAATTTTTACCTTTTCTTATAAGAAAGTTACTTGTACTAATTTCACAATTTATTTTTCTTTAGTCTGTCTGGTTTATCTTAATAGCATTATTAAAAGTGTAGAGCAAAGAATTTGAGTTGGTTTTAACATGAGGTTCCAGTAAGAGACCACAATCTAGAGATCAACAGAGTACCCATTACACCAATAGGTATTCATAAATCATGATTGTCACCAAAGGGTAAACACATACACTTTTTTTTATATCATATTATCCTACGACTCACTTTTAAAATTATGTGTTCGTCTACGTATACGACAACGCTAGTTACAGAACCTTTTAGCTTAGCACATCTTTTTACATCGCCAATTTTGTGTCACAATTATCACATTACCTACGTGCAATTGTTACTTTCCCATTAAATAAAAAATAACATAAAATGATAAGAATTTAAAAAATTAGACATTTTAATAAATGTCTACTTCTGAAGGAAGCAACACGACGACAACATGCCTACCTATTCGCATGCCACGGTTGACCTTGTTGCGGAATCACGAACCTCACGAAAGCGATACGAAGATAGGAATCACGGAATCCGAAACGGAACCTAATTCCTTTTCACGTAGGTAACAAAGCCTGTAATTGTGCGGCAATTATTTAAAACAGTCGCCGATTTGTTGTTTATAAAGCAAAACAAACAATGGCAACATATTATTATAGTCAGGAAATAAATGCAAAGATGACAGAAATTTTGTTTTAGTCAGTAAATAAGCATCAATATCCTAATAGTTTAGGATGTGGACCGTGAAACATGACGTCGCTGGTTCATGTCCGCCGTTTGACTATTGTCGTAAACAACTTCAGACAGAATTATTGCAGCTAAGTTGGAGTGGTAACAGGGGTACTAGTAAGACCGTAGACAATTAAGTCGTTTTGACCAAACTTCCAACGATGATATTTTTTGGGGCAAAGTGCCAGGTGGTGAGCCCGTCGCCGTCTTACTGTCCAAGCCAACGATATAATTCGTACATAAGTTGTGGAAAGTTTTAGGGGAGGCCTATGTTCAACAGTGGACTCTTGATAGGCTGTAAAGAAGAAGAACAATTGTCTCAAAACACCGCCTACAAGTGACAGGGATACATTGCGGGTAACATTAATTTATTTACTTATCTTCACGCACAGTCCCTGACGTGATAATTAGAGAGAACAGATCGCCAAGTGTCACAATTGTTACATACCTCTTTCGATTCTCTCTGATTCATAATTTTTTTCATACATGCACATCTAAGTATCCGAGTACTCTTGAACCTCCCCTTTTCTAACAATTTCCTCACATGGTCACGGAAAGTGAGTCCCGGCCAACATTACCGGCCATACGAACATTGACTAGAAAACGCAATGATAATGAAAAATGATGAAGAGTAAAAAGATATTACTCGTAGTATGATAAAGAGGGAGAGGTAATTAAGATACTTTAATCTCTAAAGTTTCTGGGTAAGTATGGAAAGTAGATAGTTGCTCTATGTTGCATGTGCTATCTACTGAATAGATTACGATGAAACTTTACATTCACATAACTTCAATATTTTATAATGTGTCGTGTAATGTCGTGCTTACTGTTATTTAATTAGTGAGACATTTTATATGATAACTAACACTGACAGGATATATTGCAGGATATATTACTTATACCGATAGGATATAAGGTAACTGCCTCACGTAGTAATCTTACTGATTAAGTAGCAATTGATTTTCCATTCAATTCTTCGTCGTTTATAAAATTTACTACAAAAAAGATCGTACTTTAATATTATTATTTTGGATTATTGGTATTTCGTTTAGCAATAATAATCATCGATAGGCTCTACGACGTCGCCCTAAATTCGACTTCGGTTAAAGGTGAGTCTTAAGTGTTTAAACTCCGTCCACTCCAGTATTGGGAATATTATCAACTAACACGCAATAGTTGTGCCGTCCGTAACGCCAATAAAAAGACTTTTTGGATGATTGAGACACTGTCAAAATACACGTGAAGACAACACTTTTTCGGCACAATGCATCAATCTCTGTTAACTGTTTGTACTACATAAACATGTAGATACAAATATAGATATGGACAACATAAAATACATTGCTTTGATCCCAAATTGACCATTTTGAGCCGATTTTTTATGGAATCAGAAAAAGCTAAGGTATCATAAATACCGAGACTCGAAATATGCAGAAACAGTGTTTCCTACATTGACCCGACCGGTAATCGAACCCGGGACCTTAATGCTGTTGACACCAAGAAAACCGGTGGGCACGACAGTCGTCCAAGGTGGTCCTCATCTATTCGTATATCTATTCTATTATTTTAAAAGGGGATAATATTGATTCAGCTAGTAGATGAGATTTTAGTTTCTAGGCTTGGATTCTCGAATTCTCCGATAAATGTTGCTTTAGGCTGTGCAGTAACGTGATTATAAATTCAGGTTACCTGTGCTTAATCAAATTTTCGTGCACGTTCTGGAGAGAAGCCATTTAAATAGATTAACATGCACTTAAGGACCGCTACGAGCTATCGTTACAATTAAATGATATCACACCGTCTTGAGCTTAATGGAATCAAAATATAGTCATTTTCAGCAGAATATAGAGATTTCCTGCTTGATAGTGACAGATGAATAACAATTTTTTTACCATGCTTGTATAATTATTTAACTATGTTGGAATATTTGTTAAAAATATCTTCACGCTATTTCCAATACAGGGGTAGACAGAGTTGTAGAAAATTAAGTCCTATCGAGCCACCTTCCACCGATGACGTTTTTGGTACTGTAATGGAATATTCGGTCTGATTCGAATTCCGTTCACGAAACCACTCGACTCTGATGCTTTTTTTGTCTTGCATTTAATTTTTTTTATTTATTTATCGTAATTTATTAATTAATATTTATATTAATTAATCGTATATTTATTAATTTGTATTTGAACAAAATTGTAATTATATTGACTATACTCATTCATTTAAAATTTACAATAATAGTACAATCCTATTTCTCGTGGCATGGTACCAAGAATTCCGGCTCTTACATGTTGGATCGTTAGACTTAACCGTTAAGCATGAAATGTACCAATTCTCTTGTTTTTCTTTTCTTCAAGTCTTCACAAGACTTGAAGAAAAGACAAGAGAATTGAGAAGAAATGAGTGTCTAGACGTGTCTGACGGAAGTCGTAGCAACAACGTTAATCATCAAATTTATAATTTTCTTCAAATGTCGTTTGTATATTGATAAAGTAGTAAACAGCAATTAAACAATAGAAACCTTAAATATGAATGACTTATCTCATGAAAGATATTACGTAATGGGCACAGCGTATTTCCAACATTAATTCCGTACGTTTAAAATAAATAAACATTGTTAAACGTTGGGAAAACAGACACAGTGATTCAATCAAATTCGGATGCACGCCAGCGTTCCTCGCCCGGAGCTTTACATTTCAAAATATTCATCCGATTTCGAACTACCTTCGAATTCTCTTCGCTCACGAATTTCCAGTTTAATCAACATACAATTAATATCTGATACGAGGAGTTCGCATTCATATGGATATTTAGTTGGATATTTGCGGTACAAATATCAACTTTTTATTGAAATGAAAATCAAACAATACATTAATTATTATGCTGTCAGCTATTTTATGTTATTAACCATTATTAAAAAAAAAACATTTTCCCCCGTATTCCCAATACGTTAGTATTCAGAGATGTTGATAGTTAGTCCCTTCAACCCACAATTACTATTATTACATATTAAGCTATGATATAAAGTGCACACATAACGGCCTGTAAGTCCAGTCCACAACGACATAGACCTCACGGGAGGGTTTAATATAATCACCACGTTAATTGCGAACGCATTGTTAGACATATTGAAACGTAGTCTCTGCTGACTGTCCTCAGCCAGCATTTTTGTGATTTTTATGATCGTTATTCATTAATATTATCAAGACTGCTCACTTAGTCACCTATTCCAAACCCTTTACAAAATTATGCTTTATATTCATTGCATATTCTTTAGCCGACGCCACCACGGCCAGCTGATTGTATTACTACGACATATAACTTAATTTTTTTTTAGTTTGATACTTACCATTTTGTTATACAACCCTAATCTCTTACTAAATTTCTTGATGTTTCCACCTAATTTGTTTTCCATAAAATGCGGTTAATGAATATTAAGGCATTAGTGCGAGAAATACGAATATTTATATTCTTTGCAGAATAAAAAATCATTAATAATATATTTTCAATCTTGAGTAGCCACAAAATTCAAAAAAAGAATTAATTTCCTCAAATGTGCTAAAGCTACATGCTCTTGGGATTTTGATACTACAATATAAGCTGCGTTTTTTCAGTGGTTGTAGGATCTACGTAATAATAGAGATATAAAACCGTATTGAGTTCAAATTCTGGTTCGAACTCAGTACAGTTTTATCATCATGAAGGAAGGTGTAATTTTGTCATCATTATACTTTTCTTACACTTTAGCCAGATTGTCTGATTTATTAATAAATATATAATTGCAGACAACGTCACATACATACCTAAATAAGTAATCAAGTATATAAATATTAGTGTTATGGAATCGGAAACAACGAAGGTACCACTAAAACCAATACACGAGATAATATGTAAAATAGTCGTTCACTATAATGACCCAACCGGGAACCGAACCCGAAACTTCAAAGCTTTACCAAAGCGCATCCGTATACGCAATGTCGTATTACCGGTAACACGCCGTCTTAAAGCCTCCCCGCATCAATATCAGACATTAACACTTCTGATCGCCATCAACTAGAATCACACGATACACTGATTTTACGTATAAACCACCCAAACAACCGTCACAGGATGCAATGCAGCGTACAGCTGTAGGCATCACATAGATTTTGCACCTTTTCGCTACACCGGTATGATTTAACGTTAGCTGCAAAGTTTTGAATGCTTCTATCACACTAGGAGTGCCTAAACTAAGTCGAATGAAAGACGACGTATCATTGCCTAATACGCTGAAACCACCAACGATCATTCGATAGTAATCCTAGCAACGACATATCGGTTCCGAGTCCACATATACTGCAGTCTCAATTTTAAAAAAGGTACCAAGTAACTCCACATAAATCTTTATTAAGAGTCAACTCAATTTATTATGTGATTAAATTAAACAGAAAAAAAATTAAAATTTCAACTGACACGGGCGGGATTCGAACCCGCGACTTTCACCAATCAATGGGGAAAGTCTATTCATTATAGAGGGTGGTCCAAGAATTCGTTAACATTTAAATGTAACTTACCGCGCAAACTATTGCCACGCGGGGCGCGGGCGCGGGCGGGGGCACTAGCTCGATTCTTGGAAATTTAGTCGCAATGGATCGCTTCACGGGGCCGCAACGCGCTTACTGCGTGAAACAGTTTTATTTAAACGACTTTTCGCTCATAACTGTGAGACGCTTATTTCGCGTTGAATATGGTTTACACGACTTAAGTCAGTGTCCAAGTGCTCCTTTAATAAAGAAATTGCTGAAGAAGTTCGAAGAGACGGGATCTACACTAAATGTGAAACAAACCGGCGGCCCACGGACTTCTCGGAGCGAAGAGAACGTGCAGCAAGTTTCCGCTTCTGTTCGATGTGATCCAGATTTATCGACACGCAAACGTTCGGCTGAATTAGGATTATCCCGCACATCATTACACAGTATTTTGAAATTAGATTTGAAATTACATCCATATAAGATACAGCTAGTGCAAGAACTAAACCCTAATGATTTAAATTTGCGTAAGTCATATGCCGAAACAATGTTAACTCGTTTCAGTAATTTTCACATCTTATTTTCTGACGAAGCCCATTTCCAAAGCAGCGAAAATCCTAAAGCTAAACATGAGAGGCCACTTCACTCTCCTAAGGTAACTGTATGGGCTGCAATTTCAGCAAAAGGAATGATCGGACCTTACTTTTTTGAAGATTCTGCGATTATTATTTAATTATTATTTATATATATATATATATATATATATATATATATATATATATATATATATATATATATATATATATGTATATATATATATATATATATATATATATATATATATATATATATATATATATATATATATATATATATATATATATATATATATATATATATATATATATATATATATATATATATATATATATGTGTGTCTATTATATTTCATATATTTATTATGTATTAGTATATTAAAACAGTATTAATAAAATATATCGGTTTAGTTTACTTAGATATTTGCATGTAAGTTTATTATAAAAACACACCACCTCCCACTGTCCTTAAGTCTTTTCTCGCCTGAGGTTGTCTGGAAGAGAAAACTCTTTAGCGATAAGACCGCCTTATTGTACTTTGTTTCTTAATTTTTATTTTTATTTTATTTTTGTCATGATTATTGTAGTGTACAATAAAGTATATACACCCAAATATATCGCCCATCAAAGGAACCTGCTCTCTAGATGGTAACGCGATCTGAAACGTGGATATGACACTCATCTAGTTTTTGTATAATGTCATTTTGATCGCGAAACTGACACCAGATCTTCCAGTCTCTAACGATGGGATTCCTTTCCAAAAGAAAGCATACCCGCCCAGTCGTTCAACCCTCCAACCCTCTCCCCCTCGTCAGCCGGGTGCATTTTACTGAGAGCAAGGATATCCACACCGTAGCGTCGAAATTCTCGGGACACGATAAAAGTTTTACGAGAAGGGCACAGGTTGTTCTCGCGATCAAAGGGGGTACGCATGTTCCACACTGCAAACGTCATATTATGAATCAGTTCAGTTACTGTTAATTCTGCCGAGTATGTGAAAATGTTACGGGAGTTCTAAGCACCAATGCTACTGGAATTTGCTGGCTATAATGTCACACATCGAACGAGTCCTTGCCGGTGGTCAAAAGACATGTTTCCGGAAAAGCTGATATCCAGACGGGGTGACACCCCATGACCACCCAGAAGTCCAGATCTATCCCCAGCAGACTTTTTTTATGGGGTAATGTTAAAAATTATATGTTTAAGAGTCGTATCTGTATTGATAAAGCGAATACACTGCGTCAACTTAAAGAAAAAATCATCGAAGAGATGTCGGCGATCTCGCCGTCTCTTTGCAGAAGAGTATTCGAAAACTTCAGGACTCGCTTGGATGAGTGCAAAAACCGAAACGGTGGTCAACAACTAATTAGCTTTCTCGTAAATAAACGATTTCTAAAATATGTTAAATGGTTTTTTTATACGATTTTTTCAAATGGTAACTAATTCATGGCCCACCCTGTATTATATTTTCATCCTAGAAGCTTCACATATTATTGTTTTAATTCATAAACCTTGCTTTATCGGCTCGGCTATCGTGACTTTTTAAGTCGTTGGTGTTGGTTGGGTGGTCGGACCAATGGGTTTTAAAAAAAAATATGTACGAATTATATCGTTAGCTTGGACATAAAGACGGCGACGTGCTCACCTGTCACATTGTCCCGAAAATATCTTCGGTGGAAGGTGGGTCAAAGGGACTTAATTGTCTAGACTAGACCTCTGTCTACCCCTGTATTGGGAATTGCGTGAAGATATTTATTTATTTATTATAACCTTGCTTTCATAGGACCTTACTTTGGGACATTTATCAGTATTTCAGTACTAGAATTACGTTATTATGACCCTCCATCGTAGAAAATCGGTCAATTTACTTCTCCAAACTTTGCATGGAGTTTCTATTGGTAATAAAAAAGCATCATGTTTTTAATTTGTCTGCTCACATTTCAAGTTGGACTACTACTACACGATACAAAATAGGACTAATACACGAACTTACGCCACGTATGGCACAAATGGTATTTCGTAATCGTTTGTATTGAAATAATACAGATTGGATTTCTTTAAATATTATTTATATATCTTTACTAATATTTAACTAATAGTCATTCCCTTTAAATTCCAATTATTGTAATAATATTACTAACGGTTACGTTGTTACGTTTTAATATTTATATTAATTTCTTTTGCAATTGAAAAGGCTTTCTTCAAGGCTTTATAAAATTCTTGCATTACCTTCTTGTTGGTCGAACTTTATAAATAATAACTTTAATTTATAGTTCTTTACAATCCACTTTTAAATATTTTATTCATGTCTCACATAATGATAAATTTAATGATAATAAAATTTTAACCATATAGCTTATTCTAAAACAAATTATAATTATTTGAGTTTTATTATATACCTACCCAAGGGAATGGCCGCCCCAACACCCCTTCAGTCACACTTATATTGTGATAATGTTTCATTTATCATTTTTAAATTAATGTTAATGTGAGTTTTCAATTATCTAACACTTGATCACGTTCTTCCTAAATTGTTGTGAAGAATTTGTTCTTATAGTTTTGCACAAGCAATTTTCTTGAAAAACGTTGTTAATAATAAGGAAGTCATCACAGAAAATAAGTGCGATTGAGCCATTCGCCCTGACCCAAAACCCCATTTCTTGGGGTTTTGGGTTAAAATTAACAATATTCATATGTACAATTTGAAATTCACGATAATCGAGTAGTTGAGTGATCGGAATTCGAGTCGAGAGACCCGACTTCGAGCCTTAGGTGGGAGGCTCATACCAATGGTTTTTTTTAAATCCTATGTACGATTCATATCGATGGCTTGGATTAAGTCCAAGGCGACGGCGACAGCTCAACACCTGTCACGTTGTCCCAAAATACCTTCGGTGTAAAGTGGGTCAAAGGGACTTTATTATCTAAACTAGACCTTTGTCTACCCTATCCTATTTGTCTATCTATTGAGAATGACGTAAAGATATATTTTATTTAATTCATATGTACAATGTGTAATTTTCACGAAGTGAAAATATAGAAAAAACATCGTGGTCAAAACTTTTGAACTATTTCATCGATATAAATTACAAATAAAAATAATTTTTATTTTAGTCTGACTTAAACAAAAATGTTTTACCGTCGCGGGATTAAAACATATGACAATTAACTTAGAAGACAACCTACGGCATAACTGCCAACTAAACTATCAAACCAAATTATAAATAATATAAAAAAATTTCAATTTAATGTTTCATTGACATCTAGTTTGTCAACACTTAATATTCGAATAATGAATAATGTTCGAATACCCCCACAAATAATAAGAATTTTGACTTCCAAACAAAGAATCTGCAACAGTCTGTCATTTGTTGAAGTAAAAAAAATAACAGCTGATACGTTGTAGAGTCAGAGCACTAACTTTTAATATTTAGCACATGCTTGCATGACATCTGCTAAGCTGTACAACATTGCCGACTCGACTTTGATATGCTAAATAATGAATAATTCAAATCCTTCACCTCCTCTCGATTCAAACTCGAGTGGTTTGAATTAGTAAGATGTCAGCAAGGTCGCAATACCTTGCGTTCGTTTGAATAACAAAAAGTATAATCAAAATGTTAACAATTTACATATCAAGTATAAAATTTTTAAAAATAAGTTAAAACATTAATAAATGCAGACTATTTTTTAACGTTAGTTCTGTAATAATAATGTTAAAATGTACTGTTGTTGTTTTGGATATTTGTTTATATGTTCATCTGGTTGGGTTTATAAACCCAAGTAAAATATTAAAAATAGATACATAATAAATAACGTACTCAAGTTAGACATTAATGATACGATCAGAATTCCGAAACTAAAATAGGATTTAAATTAGTTTTAGTTTATGCCTCCCATAATCGACACCACAATTATATTTAAAACTGTTGTTTTTACAATTGCGGGGCCACTGAGGAAGGTAATTATGTGTCACAGCGGTTTTGTATGGCGTATATTTAAAGTTACAATTAAAATAAACATATGTATATTTAAAGTTACAATTAAAATAAACATATGTATATTTAAAGTTACAATCAAAATAAACATAAACAAACAGCCAATAGGACATGGGGTTGATATTGGTTTTAGAAGATTTGAAGTATACTACACTCCATTTTCTATTTTAAAAGGTTTAAAATAGAAAGTGGAGTGTTGGAAAATTAAATTTTAATTATGTAGTGGGGAACTAGAACCTCTGGCTTAGAGTTAACATCATGCTTACATTATAACCGACTCTTTGCTTCCCCACATCTCTCTAAAAATGGGGAGAAGGCACACTGCTCCATTGACAACAAACTAACTATCGCTGTTTGTGGTAAGCCAAATTTCATCCCAATGAAAAGGAAGTGCAGTTAAGGCCTTACTTCATTGCAAAACTGGCGCCAGTTTTTACACAAAGGGAGCTAAGCTGCTTAATAGTGCGTAAGAACATACTTTGACCAAAGTCTCGAGTATCGATGCGTGTAAACGTTATAGAGATATGTAATTAATAGAAAATATTACTTTGTTTAAAAATGTAAATAATTAATTATTTAAATACCTACCCCAGGGAATGGCCGCCCCAACACCCCTTCAATCACACTTATCTTGTGATATATACTCGTATGTTTCATTTATCATCTCAAGATTAATGTTGTTTTTTATTCGAGTGCCGCACCATCTACCGGCCATATTTTATTTTCTTTCTAAATTATCATTATTTATTTATAGTTTTCCAAAAGCAATTTGCTTTTAATTTTTTTTTAAATAGCGAAGTCATCACATATAATAAGTGCAATTGAGCCATTCGCCCTGACCCAAAACCCTTTTTTTTTAATGAGAATTAACAAATAAAATGTTTAAATAATTAAACTATAAAACATAATCTATCTCATGACTATTTAAATTATAATAATAAAATTTCATTTCACGAAAAGCCCATAAAGTTTTTCATTTAGAAAAAGTTAATATTAATGTGTTTATTGATGAAGTTCGTGAAACAGTGGTAGAGCCACGCGTCAGCTTTTGCTGTTGCATGAATGGGCCGGCTCGACCGGGCAAGTACCCACGATCTCACAGAATACCGGCGTGAAGTAGAAGTCTAACAAACTTCTGCGCTTCGTCTGGTGAGTGCAGGTAACCGGTGGCCCACACACTTCCTTCCTTAAAGTGCCCCCCTCCCCCAGAATTGGGGGAGGGGGGCACTTTAAGGAAGGCAACGCATCCGCTATTCCTCCGGTATTGCAGATGTTCATGGGTGGCGGTAATCACTTACCATCACGTGTGCCACCTGCTCGTTTGCGTCCCTCTTCTATAAAAAAAAGTTCCACCAAGAGACAACAATCGTGAGTATTCAACTTAAAAGGGGATACTTGCGGAGTTTCTTTCGCCTGTTTCGTATCCGTTAGAGGAATCTAACTGCGTAACGGTGGTATTAAAAAAATAGGACTGTTAATGTATGTTAATTATATCAATAGATAAATTATAGTATTATGTATAATATTATTCTAATATTACATGTAACCATTATAGTATCGAAACAAACTCCAAATTTATAATAGTCTTTGTGAGTTGACCCAGAAAACTTTATGTTAGGTTTATTTGAAATACTTTAACAAATGTGTGGCATAAGAATTTCAATCAATAATTCAGTCAAATCATATTACTAATAGTTGTTTTGTTAAGTATTAATAATTATATTATTACCTTTTGTAATTAATCTTTCTGAAAGGTTACATAAAATTCTTGAACGGATTTTTGTTTAACATTTCGACGAATCTATCGACTGCCTGCAATGTTCTCGTTCACATTATTACTCTCTCACTCATTTATGTTATTTTTTTTAGTTAGTGACATTTAACTCTTCGACCCTTAGCTACACTACCAACTAGGCTATCAGATCGTGTTATACAAAAAAAATGTTATATTCGATTGACGTTGTGTTTGTTTTAACTGTTATTTATATAAACACTATTTCTTTGAGACTTCATACTATTCTAGTTTTTATTTCTGTTTCTTTTATTCTATTATGTGATGGTAGGTCTACCGGTAGGATCTACTACGATGGTAGGTTCTTTTACTGTTAATCTAGTTAATTGTATCTAAAAGCTTTATATATTTTTCGGGACTATATGTAACGGAACAGAACATGGACGTCGACGATTCGAGCCGCTATTCGTTGGATACAGTCAAATGGAAGAAGCTGTCATAGAGGTGCCCCCGCCCAGAGATGCGAACTGTACTCCATATGCGGCCGAACCTGCGCCTTATGAAGTTGCAAGCAGTGGGCCGGCATGAAGTACTGTCGTGCTCTACTGAGCACGCCAAGCTTTTTAGAATATATATTTTTCAATTTGGCCCTCCCTTCCAAGTCAACACGAAACTGAACGTTGCTCGATATGTCGCCGCCAAGGATTCCGATACTGGCTGAGGCAACTAGGGAAGTGCTCTCAAAATTAGGAGACACGACAAAGGGTTTCTTTTTAGCGGTAAACGCGCAAACTTGTGTCTTTTTAGGGTTGAACTGGACTAAATTTAGTCGGCCCAGTCCGAGATTTAGTCTAACAAAATCTCGACTTCAGACACTAATTTATCCCGGTACTCGTCGATGTATTCCCGAGAAATATTGGCACGACCGGTGTATAGGGCATCACCAGTGCTGTCGTCTGCATAGCAATGAATGTTACTAATTTGTAACAAATCATTGATATGCAGAAGAAACAGGGTTGGCGATAGCACACAGCCTTGTGGGACACCAGCTTTAACAGAATGGGAGTCCGAGCATGCACCGTCAACTACGACCTTGATGCTTCGGTCTGTGAGAAAACTAGTGAACTAATTGCATTATTTCTCGGGAAGCCCGTATGATGGAAGCTTCGAGGGAAGCGCTTTGTGCCACACCCGATCAAAGGCTTTGGCTATGTCCAAATTAACTGCAAGGGCTTCCCCCTTGCTCTCTACTGCCTCCACCCATCGATGAGTGAGGTACACAAGATCACCAGCTGAGCGACCCCGACGGAAGCCGTACTGGCAGTCAATAATCAACTGATGCTCCTCTTAGTACCTAAAGAGCTGGCAATTTGTAATGGACTCCATTATTTTGGAGAACAAGGAGGTGATAGCGATCGGCCTGTAGTTGCCCGGATCTGAGCGGTCGCCTTTCTTAGGGATCGGGTGCACCAAAGCTGTCTTCCACGTCATCGGGACGACGCCTAACGAGTAAAAGACGAAAAAGACGCGTTAGAACCGGTGCCAACTCTGGAGCACACATCCTCAGCACAATAGGTGGGAGAGGAGTGCTTTGCGCACTGAGCTCTGATAAAACCAGATGTCCGGTATAGAGCACTCACTGCACGGGATGGTCGGCGGTGAATTCCCCCTATCATCGAGAGTCGAGTTGGATGCAAAAAGAGAACCTAGAAGATCGGCTTTCTCTTCGGACTTTGCCGCAACAACTACTCTATTGAAGGACCCGGCGGAAGAGTTATACTTTATCTTAAAAACACTAGTTTTTGAATCTCGGGACGCCAATGCATTAACCCAGGCCCGGTAGCACTGCTGCTTTTGACGAGATGCCATTCTGCAGGCGCTACCAAACCAAGGCTTAGATGTACCACCGATGGGCACCACAGAGGAAGGAACGAAAAGTTCCATTCATTGAAGCAATACATCAGCGACGGAATCTGCAACGGCGTCGGAACTATCGAGCAAGAAGCAAACCTGCCCCCATCCCTTCCCAATCTGCCAACCTGTAGCGCCACACACGGCGGTGGCCTGCATATCGCGACCGCAATGGGCACACGATAGACACTTTACTCCGAACCAAGCAGTGGTCCGATGAACCCAAAGGAGCATCGACGGAGACCACATAGCCGTCCGGGTGAGAGGTCAGCAGAAGATCCAGCAGGGAAGGTGCATGATCTTCGGCATCCGGAACCCGCATTGGCGAAGTAACCAGTTGTGTCAGATCATATGCTAAGGCAAAGTCAAAATCAGATCTCCCCGCATAATCAGTGGTTCGAGATCGTAGCCATTCGGCGTGGTGGGCGTTGAAGTCGCCGAGTATCACGGTCTCTGCGGATGGGATCTACAGTAGCACGGAATCTGTAGCCATTTGGATGTGGATGAGTCGGTCAATTTCGGCATTACCGCTGAGGGACCTATAGAGGCTATGATCTATGGGTATAGAATCGAGGGTGGTCGTCGCTGCCTATGCGTAGCCAAAGGGTGGACCTTCAAGGCTGCCGAGGGGTTGAGAACATATATCCTCTCTGACGTATGCACAAACCCCGGCCCGTGGCTTAAATTATGTAACTACATTTATATATAACTAGATAAATTAGATAGACTTAATAAGTCTATAGTAATTTTTGTTATATAGATTTTTTTCTAGATATCATCTCCAAGAAAATGGCACACAGACTAACACAATTACAAAATAATAATTGGAAATATATTATAAATCCATCTATATTTTACGTAGAGTTACTTGGTTATCCAGGTGCTGGAGATTAAATTCTCACACAGCAGCGTATTTATATGGAAATAATTAGGATCAACGTGACACAGCACAGGCCATCATATTTTCACTCGAGATTTTGTTATATGAGTTACTGTTATGAAGTTCCAATGACAATTTGATACTAACATTTTTTAAAGTTAAATTACTGAAGGAGTTTATAACATTGCAATTTAAAAAAATAAAGTCATTAATACAGGCATTTAATACAGAAGAGAGACAATGACAGTGACTAAACTAGAAAAAAAAAAATTATAAAAATACTCCGCTGACGAAAATGTTCTACAGGCAGATTATGCATAATGCTTAAGAAAGTGAATGTCCATTGGAAATTTCAGCGTAGATAACGATAACTAAGGTAAAAATGTATAAAAAAGCAATAAATACTAGTAAAAAACAAGTATTTAGGGATTTAGAATTTTTCATTACATTTCATTAATGTCTACGTATTTGAATGCGGAAAAAGTTTTTTGTTTAGTTCTTCTTTCTACTTTTGCAACTAGCTGTCGAGATACAATATATCCGGGTCTAGTCCGATAACGTCGTCACCCCCGAATACTTCGCTAAGATCATCGCACGTAAACATTTCTCTATAAACACACTCCATTGCTATATATAAATAAATAAATATCTTTATGCAATTCCCAATACAGGGGTAGACAGAGGTCTAGTCTAGATAAATAAGTCCCTTCGACCCACCTTCCACCGAAGATATTTTCGGAACAATGTGACAGGTGGTGAGTCCGTCGACGTATTTATGTCCAAACGAACGATATAATTCGTACATAAGTTTTTGAAAAATCCATTGGTACGAGTCTGCCACCTGGGGATCGAACTCGGGTTTCTTGACTTAAAACGGAAGGACCGTTTGGTCTTCGACAAACACACATTACCTAATTCTCTTTCTTCAATTATTTGGAACAACTAATTCGTCATATCTCTCGTATAACTCTGCACTCTGCCACCACCATTGAATATCAGTTAAAATTAAAAAATTACTGAAAAGCAAGACTAGATAATATATTTATATTTTAGATTATTCAAAAATAAATATATATTCATTCAACACACATTGCAAAAAAAAAAAAAAAACAAACAAAATAAAAATTGTTTTAACTAAAAAATCGCAATTTTGGATTTTTCATTTGGTTTGGTTTGTAAGTTTTTTCTGTGAATAAAAAGGAAATTATTGTAATAACAAAATAAAAAGCAATGTAAGAAAAAAATTATACATCCTTGCTATGCTGAAATGACTGAACCATAGCTGAGATAAATAAATGCGGAAACATGTGTTTAGTTTTTTTTAGTTCTTAGAGTTTTTTTTTTTATGCTTATAATTTTGAACTAGCTTCAATATAGTAAATGCGATTTATAATATATATTTATCCGAAGGCATTTCAACAGTATCTGTGAGATAATTTACAGAAATAAACTGTATACATACATACGAAGGACAAATTATTTTTCGAAATAATCATTTACAACGAATTTAATTCATTTATTAATTTATTTACCACACAGCAGCATGTAGGATCGAAATGTTACAAGAGAGGCCATTATACTCTGACGAGATATTGTAATAGATGAAAAAATGTCAAGAAGTTCCAATGACAATTTCATATTAATACCATTTTATAAACAGAATATTTTAGGATTTTATGACATGAAAAACATAACAAGTAAAAAAAGTTTTTAATAAAAGCTTGGAAATTACAAGTAATGAAATGACAATAACTAAATTACAAATAAAAAACATAAGGTAGGATAATATTTCGCTGAGGAAAATGAAGGCAGATTGTGATCACCATTCTTTTAAAAGTGAAAGTTCTTTGGAAATCTTAGCGTAGATAACGATGATTAAGATAAAAATGTGTAAAATACGCGATAACATTTGATGATAAAAAAAACAAATGTTAAGGGCTTATTTGGTTCACTAATATCTACTCTTTTCTAATCTAAAAGAATAAAATGGTTAACTAGGCAACATAAAAAAGTATGAAAGCAAGCTAGTAAGTATCTGTTAAAATATATAAATATTGAAAAGTAATACAAGATAATGTAATAAAAAATATTCCATGCATTTTATATTATTTAAAAATAAATAAATCCCGCTCGAGTCAGTTGAAATTTTAAAAATATTTTTTGTCTTTAATTTAATCAAATAAATATATATTCATTCAAGAAATAATTAAAAAAATACTTCTTGTAAATTATAAGCAAATGTTACTAAGCAAAAAGCATTGATTTGCCAATGTTTTTGCTGAGATTAATTGTAATAATAAAATAAAAAGCAATGATAGAAAAAATAAAATTATACTTTACTTGCTGTACTGAAGAAAGTTATCTACTGTTAAGATAAATAAATGCGGTAACGTGTCTTTAGTTTTTTGTTTTTAATTTTTAGAGTTTTTTATATTGGTTACAATTTTTGACCCGTTTCTATACAGTAAATGCCATTTATAATATATATTTAAGTCGGAATTTGGAGTCAAGAGACCCAAATTCGATTCCCAGGTGGCAGGCTCGTACCAATGCGTTTTTCAAAAACTTATGTATGAATTACATGGTTGGCTTGGACATAAAGACGACGACGGGCTCACCACCTGCTACGTTGTCCCGAAAATATATACGGTGGAAGGTGTGTCGAGAAGACTGTATTCCGAATTGCGTGAAGATATTTATTTTATTTCATTTTATTTTATATTGTATGACTTTATAACATGGAATAAAGACATTAAAAAATCTTTAATACAGGCTTTGAAATTACAAGTGATGAAATAACAATAACTGAACTACAAATAAAAGAAACATAAAGTAGAAAAATGTGCTAATAATAATGAAAGTGCTAATGAAAATGTAGGCAGATAATGATTGTAATAGCTTTAAAAGTGAAAGTCCTTTGGAAAATTTAGCGTAGATAGCGAAGATTTAGATAAAATGGACTAAAAAAGCAATAACATCTATTAATAAAAAAAAAACAAATTTACAGGGCTTTTTTGGTGCATTAATATCTACTCTTTTGTAGCCTAAAAAATAATATCGTTAATTAAGCAAAATTAAAAAGTGCAAAGGCAAGGTACAAGATATCTGTTAAAATAAATAAACACCACGTAGCGACATGTAGTTACTTATAGTTTTCAAATAACTATAATCGACGTGTTACAAGAGAGGCTATTATACTTTTACGAGTTATTGTATTATATGAAAAATTTAAAGAAGTTCCAATGACAATTTCATATTGATATCTTTTTAAAGTTAAAATATTGTATTGGTTTATAACATAAAACAACTTAACAAAATAAAGCTTTAAATACATTTATTGGAAATACAAGTAATGGAATGATAATAAGTAAATTACAAATAAAAAAACTAAAGAAGAAAAATACTCTAATGATGAAATAGTAAACATATTATGACCATAATGCTTTCGAAATTGAGGTCCTTTGGAAATTTCAGCGTAGATAACGACGATTAAGATAATAATGTGTTTAAAAAGCGATAACATTTGTTATTAAAAACAAGTGTTAGGGCTTTTTAAGTACATTAATATCTACTTTTTGGAATCTAAAATAATAATATGGTTAACTAAGCATAATTAAAAAGTACAAAGAGTAAAAGAAAATGAAAAAGAACAACATAATATCATAGGAAGCATTCTAAGCATTCTAGATTATTGACAAATAAATACATTACTACATTATTGACAAGAAATATTAAAACATAATATTATAGGAAGCACTCCAAACATTCTAAATTATCGACAAATAAATACATTATAATACTATTGACAAGAAATATTATAACATAATATGATAGGAAGCACTACAAACCATTCTAGATTTTTGACAAATAAATACATTATTACATTATTTACAAGAAACATTAAAAAAAACTTTTTTTGAATTAAAAAAACTTTGGTGAATCAATGCATTTATGATTACTAATTAAAAATGCATTGATTCACCAAAGTTTTTATTATTATTATGTATCTTATTGCACAGTCCCTAACGGTGTAGCCAGAGAGAACAGATCACCTAGTGTCATGAAGTAAAACAATACTCTAATAAAAGAAAACAAATATTTACGGCTCTTATTGTGTATTAATATTTAAGAAGAAAAATAATGTAAGAAAAATATGGTTAACTATGTAACATTGAACGTGTAAAAGCAAGCTTTTCAAAATAATGAAAATATTAAAAAATAAAATTATAAAAAGAATTCATATAAGTATTTAAAATACGCGTGATACATATATTTGAATCAAGATTCATCCATTCAAGGAAAATTAAATTGCCTGTTAAAAGAGATTATTTCCTTTTTTACGAGATATTCAGATATTTTTACTTGACCTGAATTCATTGCCCTCGCATGTAGTTCCACTTAAAATTGTGTTATATAAGTTAATATATCATGAAATTCTAATAACAATTTATTATTGCTATAATATTGTTATTAAAATATCCTAGGAGTTTATTACATGAAAAAATTCTAATCTAAGAATACACGATGAAGTGACAATTACAACATTGAAAATACAAGCCAAAATTTGTAAAAATTACTCTGCCGACGCTACATGGAGATATGGTCATAACGCTTTCGAAAGTGCTGGTACATTGGAAGCTTAAGCTCTAATAATAAAGATTAAGATAAAAATGTCTACAGAAAGTGATAAATTTTTGTAAACAAAAGAAAACAAATATTTAAAGCTTTCCGTATTCATTAATATCTACTCTTTAAGAACCTAAAAAAATATAAAAGCATAAAAGCAAGTCATTGAGTATCGGTTGAAATAATATAAATACTGAAAAGCAACACTATACTATAATTTTGGTGTTAAAATGTCATAGGAGCTTATTACATGAAAAGAACTAATCAAAGAACACATGATGAAATACCAATGACAAAATTGCTTAAAATACATAATACAAGCAAAAATTTGTAAAAGTTACTCTGCCGACGCTACATGGTGATTATGGTCATAACGCTTTCGAAAGTGCTGGTACATTGAAAGCTTCAGTTCCTATAACGAAGAATACGATAAAAATGTCTACAGAAAGAGATAAATTTTTGTAAACAATAGAAAACAAAAATTTAACGCTTTCCATATTCACTAATATCTACTCTTTTAGAACCTAAAAATAAATATTAATAACTAAGCATAATTAAAAAGCATAAAAGCAAGTTATTGAGAATCGGTTAAAATAATAAAAATACTGAAAAGCAACACTAGAGATAATATAATAAGAAGCATTCCAAGCATTTTGATTTTTAATAAAGAAATATAAATTAATTCTACAAATACTGTTAAACAATAATCCAAAATGCGGTGATTCATAAATGGTTTTCTGTAATAAATAAAATTTAATATGATGATGTAAATTAATTTGTGTAAAAATAAAATTATACTTAAATACGAAGTAAAAGTAATGCGGAAACGTTTCTTACTTTTTTTGTTTAGTTCTTAGATTTTATTGTTTCGAACTTTTTCGTCTTGTTTGACTCTGAGTCTTCGCCCGGGCAGAGGCAAGACTCTGATGACTACGAAACAGAGAAGTTATAAATAACGCCTCCAACAAGGTTAATATAATCCGTATAAGTTATTATAATGCTCGGAGAAACATTTTAAAACTATTGAGATAAATTGAGTCTTTAAGAAACCAAAAGATCAGGAATAAAATGTTTGCATTTAATTCTCCCTAGCGATATTTGCAATGAAACAAGTTTATATTTTATAAATATTTAACAAGTTTATGAAATCAAAATTATAATTTATTATTCATATAAAAATATATCTCAACAAAAAATTATCTTGGCACGCTTTTTCTCTTTATATCTTGTAAGCAAACGTGACTTTACTAAGTCTAAAGGAACAAGGTAATAATGACGTAAGGGAGCTATAAAAGCTGTTAAAAGTAAAAAAAAAATAACTTAAATTTCTCCGATACCTTCATTAATATCTATTTAAATTTTTCAAATATAAATAGATATTAATGATAATTTTTCAAATATAAGTAGATATTAAGTGATAAGGTCATCTTTCAAACCTACCATTTTGCGAATCTCTTCGTTTCGCTTCCGGTCGGCCAAGGTAACGCCGCACATTTTACGAAGAGATCGCATCTCCGCTGCATTCAACCTGCTTTTATGCTTCTTCTGACATACCCAGGTTTCGCTACCATTTAACAAAGTTATTTTATGCTAAATAAAATAGGCATTTAACCAAGGAAAAAATATGATATATTAAAAAACATGACATATTAAGCAGCATTTAAAGTATTTTAAAATATTGACATTCAAATATATTTGTTAAATATTGGATCAATATTTTTCAAAAAGGAAAAGCAAACGTAACTAACCAAAAGAGCTAAAACATACTTAAAAAAATAATGTATGCTTTTTTCGGGAAAAAAGGAAATTGTTGAATTATTGATATAGATATCAATGTTGAAAAAACTGATTTAGACATACTGCTGTGCTGAAATATCAACCATAACAAAGGAGCATTCCAAGTATTATTATATTGAATATGAAGATGTATTAATACTTTTCAAAATGAAAACCAAAACTAAAAAAAAATATTTTATGTAAACTGCTATATATGTAAGGTGGTTTATACTGCTATATATATAAGGTGGGAGGCTCATACGAGTATAATGAGTTTGTTCAAAATTTATGTTCAATTTAGCGGAGATAGACACATGAAGATCCACCTAAGTCCTCTGAGGTAAATACAATTCGCAGACTTTCTGCTTTTGAAATGGCTTAAAAGTGGTAAGGACCGAAGTTCAATTTCTTCTAAGTCGACTATATCAATGTAAAGCTACGTAGAGTTCGTTATTGGCTCATTTTTTATTCTAATTTATTTTAATAATTTACCCTTCGTTGTCGGGAATAAAACTAATGTTTGTCTCTATCATGAATATATGCCTATAGTATGTCTTTAACTTTTAAAATCTTTTTTTTTAAATGGAAATAATTATTTTAAATTTTATAAAAGCCTACTAAAACTTATTAAAGCTTATGAAATAAAATTATTATTTAAGCTTATTAAAAGCAACTAACCGTATAAAAGCTTCAACTCACGATGAGAATAATGCTTTTGAAAGTGAAAGTCCACTTTAAATTTCAGAGTTGATAATGAAGATTAAGGTAAAAATGTTTAAAAACGTGATAAATATTCGTAAATAAATGACAACAAAATATTTAGGGCGTTTTATATTCATTAATATCTACTCCTTTGTAACCTAAAAAAATCGTTACTTAGCATAATTAAAAATATGTAAAAGAATGTGGTTTAATGTCTGTTTGAAAAAAAAATCAAAAGTTACATTAGAAAATAACATGAACAAGAAGCATTCCATGCATTTTTATAGACAAATATACTCCTAAATATTAATGATATCTGAAGGCATGACTACATTGCCTCTGAGATAAGTTAAAGAAGTAAGTAGTACATATATTACAAAATTATAATATTTTTTGAAGTAATATCATAACCTTTTAGAATAGAACTAAAATTTTGCAAAATAACTTCAACTATTTAAAAATAAAAAAATAATTATAAAAATGATACCAAAAATGAAAAACTGAAAATGTATAAAAAGATGATAGATGAATGCTAATCGTGTATGCATATAAATTTATGCAATGCTATCTCGAAAACTATTGGAAGACTTTCTTTAATTCAAATATAATTTCACGTTCCGAGTTTACAAATAATCTCTTGTAACATATATCTGAGAAAATGTGAGGAAATTTGTCGTATTTACATACGACACAAGATCGCTCCAATGATATTTCCAATCAAGTTAGTGTTAAATTTTGTATTTACTTTGTAAAAAAAACTAAAAAGTGGATACCTACAGCGTTCTTTTCCCCTGTTTCTTCTCCGATAGAGTACCTTTATTAGGAAACGGTGCTAGTTAAAAAAATTACGATCGATAGATGTAATTTATTTTACTTATATAGATAATAAGTAATATGATTTGAATTGATTATGTCTTTCAAAGGGTCCGATAGGACGTAACAGAGGCCATCATACTTCCACGAGATATTGTGGTTTTTGATATGTCATGAAAATGAAATTTAAATTTCACATTAACATATTTTTACAGTTAAAATATCGTACTAGTTTATTACATGAAAAATAATAACAAATTAAAATAAGAAAAGGCACTTAACATAAACGTGATGAAACGACACAGACTAAACTACAAACATAAACAAAAAAGGTGGTTGAAGTACTCTGCTGATGAAAATGTGTTGCATGTTATTGTTTTGAAATTCCACAGGAAATTTCAGCGTTGATAATGATGATTGTGGTAATAATGTTTTAAAAAAGCGATAAATTTTGCTACTTAAAAACAAATATTAGACGCCTTTTCAATTCATTAATATCAATCATTTCCTAAACTTAAAAAAATAAAAATGATGTTAGTTCATTTAAAAAATGATGTTAGCTTTAATACAAATATTTGAAAGTAATACTGACAAGCATTTTGAAGCATTTAATTTAAATAGTTTAAAATTTTCTTTCGATTTATCAATACAAACAAATATATCTTTGTTCAAGACATGTTTGATAAATACTTTAATAAACATAAGCAAACGTCACTAATCATAAATGCGTATTCTCTAAAAAAATGTTTTAATTTTAGAATAGGAAGCAGTTTAAGAAAAAATAAGATTATAACAAACCGGCAGTGCTAAAATAAGTTTACGCATAACTAAGATAAAAATCGGTGCGTATAACGTGTCTAGTCTTTTTTTTTAACTTTTGGTTCTGTTTGTACACAAAAATTACGTTAATAAAATGTCATAAATATATCTAAAGGCATGTCAATAGTACCTGGAAATAATTTACATAAATAAATTGTACATATATTTAGAAATCTATTACAATTGTGGTCCTAAGTAATATGTGACCCAGGAATGTTATACATGTCACCATGAACACGCAGTCTGCAATAATTTAATATTTCTACGATATTTAACTCATAATTATATTTTAAAATAATATCTTAACTTAGGTTTAAAATAGTTATAAAAGTGAACCAAAAATTAAACAAATATTTAAAAAGTGAAAATGTCAAAAAAAAAAAAGAAAAAAATGGGGGTGCAATTATCCATTTATAATTATTTAGCTTAATCCAAATGACATGTGTCTATCATATCAACATAAAAACAATTTTAAACACAGAAGACCATTAGGCCTAAAATAAACATTATTACGTCACATTTTGTTTGATTTGACGTGTTTAAACATAATGTCCTGGCTTACAGACAAATTACTCATAATTAAAAAGAAATAACTATAAAATCACCTGTTTCAATTATCGCTTAGATAATGCCAATTCAATTTGGTAAAAAAATGCCTGTTCAATTCGGTATTTCCATTTTACATTATATATTCGTACATATTTTTTTACATAAGTTGGAAACCATATTGTTACAGTTTCGAGGTTTTCCAAACTTAGTCACAGATTTTACATAAGTCACAATTTGGTTTCCCTGCTAAGAGGATCTGCCAATTTCCTTAGCCACGAGTGGTACTAATTAGGCAAGTTATGCCGTAAAAGTTGAGATAGTGCGGTTCTTTCTAGCACCGCTTTAAGACTATTAACATAAGATAAAATAGTAAAATTATTAACAAGGGAGAGAAGAAAGAATAAACTCAAATAATACTTCATTAATCTTACTTCAAGTGTAAGAAAATATGAGATATACGCGCTCTAAGTTTACAATTTGATAATGTTTATCATAACTTAGTTCAATATAGTTTACCTTTGCTAGTGGTCATTATTTAATGTTGCCCTGGGTCATCCACAGTCAATTTTTCATAAGTGCACAAATTTAAGTATCATAACCCAACGTTTAAATTTGTTGATAAATGTAAAAATTTAATATACACTTTTATTAAATGTAACAAAAAATTGTGTGTGAATAAACATAGGTGTGCAATTTTGTAGTTTAGATGTTCTCATTGTTTTTTCTTTTTTTTTTACATAGTTTTCACTTATCATTTGTAGAATGGTGTATTTCGTCTTTGTCTCGCTTCAACTCATACATGATTTTAGAGGACCCAACTGAAAATCAGCGCTGCCGCAAACAGCTGCAGCTAATTGCTGTGTTGGTTGCCCTTTTCACATGCTACTTAAATTATTTTTTTTCCTTGCATTTTTTTTATGTTACATAAGAAATGTATGATAGAAAACCGCATTTGAGTATACTATAGATAGAGATGGGTGAATGAAATTATTGAATTCAATTTAAAAAAAAATAAGCAAATCGGTTGGAACTAACAGCTTTATGGACTCATAAATCATTTCATTAATTCTTTAATTATTACACATTATCAACTAGCGAGTTGAATGTTAATATTTATCCTCCAACACTACGGGACGGTCCTTGGAGCGATCTTAGACAAAAAAAAGATATAATGAAAAAACATGAGATGAGATCCCATAGCAAGCAGCTAAAACGCTTGTGCTTTGGAATCAGAAACAACGAAGATGTCACATTGGAAGGTGGGTCAAAATTACTTAATTATCTAGACCTCTGTCTATCCATGTATTGGGAATGGCATAAGGTTATCATTCGCAAGTTGAACGACTTAAATTTTACGTACGCGTAGGTGTTTGTTACAGGTCTCATATTCCACTTGTCAATCAACTGAGAGAGGCATCATTTACAAAACTGCATACTGTTACAATAAACGAAAGGAAACTTGTAAACAATTCTTAAAATAAAATAACAGCATTACCACACCAGTGTTTGTGAGTTGCGTAAAAATATGTCTCAGAATAATGTATAAAAACTACAAGACTAAGTTCCATCATAACTTCTTAAAGGTAATATAAAATTATTATCCTCCGGTATGGTTAGAAAGCGAAGAGTTAAAGTAAGACACAATCCACGTAGGGTTTCTAATTTGAGACAGCGGAGTTAGCGAAATGAGTTTTACGGATAGCATCGGTTATGTTGTGTGCTCTTAAGGTTAAACAATTTTCTCGTCTATCTATTTTATTACTTTTTAACCTGTTTTCCAATATGTTTTCTTTACAGAGCCTGTATAAGCTTTTCTGTATTTTTCATCAGGAAATTTTTATCAAGTCGGCAACGTTGTTTAAACGGAAAATATTTAATCTTATGTTCTTATGAAATTTTATTAAATTTTAATATCAACAATCTTGTATACTCGTACGACAGTATAGGAAGACCCTCCTTAAGATGCAGTGAGGAACTATAGAATATGGCTATATAACTATAGAATATATCGATGGATGCACAGCGCAAAAGACCGTTTCATGTGACAATCTTTGAGAGAGGTTTATGTTCGGAAGATTATAAAATATGTAACTGAAGAACATCTAGTAAGACTAAGGATCGATTTAAATGCAAATTTATATTAAATATATTACTTTTATGTTATGTAGTAATGTACCAGATCATAAAAAGTACGTCTGAAGTACACAATTTGCAGAAATATAAAAATAAAATCTGCAAAGATTAAACACCGTCTATCTCTTCTTATTCTATCTCACTTTGGTACTTTCATGAACGTAATTTTATTACAGCCTCACGTGGAAAGACCGCGAGCATTCGCAAAGAAACCTGTGTAATGTAAATAGTTTGTATAAAAATAGCAAAGAAACTCACGTTTAAATGCATTTCAATGGTTAGAAAAGATAGTTTAAACAAATAAGATAGTCTAAACGAAGAAAAGATAGTTAAAAAAAAATAAACCTTCATTATATAACAAAATATTTGCTTAACTATCTCTAGAAATCTACTGCAAAACGTAAGTCACTCCATTGTTGAAGAATTTGCCATCGCAATAACAGACACCACACGCCTTAAACACTGCTACTTGTAACCGGTGTGATTTTTTTTCTTATATTCTTAGAGATGGTTATCCTAGCAAATGCCAGTATTCAATAAAATTTTCAAAAATTTTGCCTTACTTGCCTTTTACGACACCCACGGAATGAAAGAGGATGGTAAACACACCACAGGGCTGTTGTATATACTTGTTATTTTACTTAACGGCATGTAAAGTTCCACTATAAGACATGATACCTTTAGATCAGAGTAATATACGTGAAGTTTTCCACATATATTTATTATTTATTTAAATTTCTCTACAACATTTCAACACTAAGCCAAATCGGTAAACGGTGAGCAGAAACTTGTGAATGTGGTTATATTACGCTTGGTAATCTTAGATACTTTTTCACGATTGTTAGCTAGTAACTATGAGTTTCTTGTAAGTTATGTACGGTTTGTTCGTTGTGTAGAGAAAGGACCGCTCCCACTCATACGATATTCCACCTGTACTGATCGTTATGGTCGACGGGGCCAAGGGAAGTGAAGGTTTCTTGGTTACAATTTTTTTCATTTATTTTCCTAACTCACAGTTTTAAGATGAAAATAAGGAAGTTGTTAAAACGGTCGAACCATTAATGAATGAAAATTTTACAAAAGTTAAGTTTTTGAGGTATAAAAATCGTAAATAAGTTTTGAAAACCTCTTTGGTACAAGTCTTTAGCAGTGATCGAACTTGAAACTCTCTTTATTCGTATTTACATTATCTTACCACTCTAACTCTAAAAGTCACGATAGCCGAGTTGTTGGGTGGTTGGGATTTCGAGTCGAGAGACCCGAGTTCGATCCCCAGGTGGCAGTACCAATGAGTTTTTCAAAAACTTATGTACGAATTTCATCGTTGGCTTGGACATAAAGGCGGCGACGGGCTCACCACCTGTCACGTTGTCTCGAAAATATCTTCGGTGGAAGGTGGGTCAAAGGGACTTAATTGTCTAGACTTGACCTCTGTCTACCCCTGTATTGGGAATTGCGTGAAGATATTTTATTTTATTTTATTTATTTTATTTAACATAGCTTTGAGGCGCCTCATTTCAACTTCCAGTATTTGACTTGGTAAAATTTTTTCGAGAATTTTTTTGAAAAGGTTAAAAATGATTAGAGTAGCGCGATTATAACTAAAGGCTTCTTCATATGAGAGAGAGTGAGTAAGGGAGAGAGAGAGAGAGGGAGAGAGAGAAGAAGAAAGAGCAGGTCAGAGGGAGAAGGAGGGAGCAAGAGAGAGAGAGAGAGAGAGAGAGAGAGTACCCTTCTTTACCTTATCTTTTTTTTTAGAAAAGGGAGGCATGAACACCCGCAATACCAGAGGCATAGCAGATGCGTTGCCGCCCTTGGAGTGACCCCCCCCCCCAAAATTGGGGGGGGGGACCTGCACTCATCAGACGAAACGCAGAAGTTTATTAGACTTCTACTTCACGCCGGTATTCTGTGAGGTCGTGGTACTTCCTCGGTAGAGCCGGCCCATTCATGCAAAAACAAAAGCTGATGCGTGGCTCTACCACTGATAAATCTATCTTCACATATTTTTTTCATTACTCGGTATCGAGTAGGACGATGTAGACTAGGTACTTTAAATATGAAGTGGGTGCTGAAGCATTTTTAGTTCTGGTATAGTTTAGGACAAAAGTAAATAAAAGAAATATCATCACGCCATTCCCAATAGGGTGGACAGAGGTTTAGATTATTAAGTCGTTTCGACCCGCCATGCACCGGAGATATTTTGGGACAACGTGCAGGTGGTGAGCCCGTCGCCGCCTTAATGTCCAAGTCAACGACTGTCACCTGGGGATCGAACTCGGGTCTCTCGACTCACCTTCTACCATGTTACTCGGCTATAGTGATTTTTATGACAAAAATGCGAATAATAAATACTTAACTGTCTTGTGGTTTTTGTTTCAAAAAGAGTCAAAAATATTATTTTTGCCTTTGCCGTGTGGTAAAGACCGAAACGAGTTATAATGCTTGGTAAGTTTCGTTTTTTGGTAAGCGGTGAATTAGATAAAATAAAAAATAAATATCTTTACGCAATTCCCAATACAGGGGTAGACAGATGTCTAGTCTAGACAATTAAGTCCCTTCGACCCACCTTCCACCGAAGATATTTTCGGGACAACGTGACAGGTGGTGAGCCCGTCGCCGTCATTATGTCCAAGCCAACGATATCTTTATTATATCCAAATAGGAAAAAGTTACTGAAAAACTAAAATTGTAATAATGCTAGTAAAATACTCAAATCTGTCTTTTTTTTATTGACAATTTTAATTTAAGACTGTCACCAGTAATTACGGTATTTGTGTACAAACATAAATAAATAACAAGTGACGTCCTCCGTGATCGGGTGGCGTACAGACTTCGCACAGACTTTAAATCTGCTGCCCGTCAAAGGACCAAAGGAAAGGGAGATTATTTTTTTTCTCCTGTCGGTAAAACAATGATGAAGCTTATAGTTATCGCTTCATCATTTCGTAGCCCAGCCAAGCTGTGATAAAGTCATGATAGCTGAGTAGTAGGGTGGTCGGAATTCGAATCAAGAGGCGCGAGTTCGATCACTAGGTGGCAGGCTCGTACCAATGGGTTTTTTTTTTAAACTTTTATACGAATTATATTAATATATTTATATTAATATATTATATAAATTGTCACTCTGTCCCAAAAATATCTTCGGTGAAGGGTGGTGGAATTGCCTAGATCTCTGTCTACCCCTGCATTGGGAGTGGCCAAACTGGTTTCTATCAAAACCAAATCCATAGAAAAAGTTAACAATATTTTAAATGAGAATTAGGGATTCTCGTTCTATCTCGGGATGTTCGTCTCCGGAACATGATTCTCTGTCCTGAATCGTATTTGAATAAGTATGTAGTAAAATATCAGCCAGTCCCTACTGCTGGTCCAGGACCTTCTCTCAAATATTTTTTTTACTTCACGCATTTTCCCAATGCTGGGGTTGGCAGAGGTTTAAAATAATAAAGTCCTTTTGCACCCACTTGTTACCAAAACTTATTTTTTTATAGAAAAGGGAGGCAAACGAGCAGGTGGCTCACGTGATGGTAAGTGATTACCGCCGCCCATGAATACCCGCAATACCATAGCAGATGCGTTGCTGGCCCTTGAGAAATGTATAGGCTCTTTTCTTAAAGGTCCCTAAGTCGTATCAGTCCGGAAAAACCGCTGACGACAGCACATTCCACAAAGTGCAAGATCGTGGCAGAAAATTCCGCGAAAAGCGCACTGTGGTGGAATGCCAAGCATCTAGAAGGTGTTGATGGAATTTTTGACTATGCCGTAAGGTATTTATTATGTATTTAGGCATTTATTATATATTTAGGACAACGTGACTGGTGGTGAGCCTATAGCCATCTTGATGTCCACGCTATCGGTTCAACACTCTTATATATGTATTTCTATTGATAAACAGTCCCTTTACTTGAAAAAATATTTTAGAGAAAATACTAAAAGGGTAGGTAAAATATGTCATACGAAAATTGCGAATAAAGTATAATATTCCATTTTATTACTTATTATTTTTGAAGCAAAAATAATCTTTGAGCTGCATAGCAGCGTATTATTGTGGTCAATGGTTGCATGGAGATAGCGAAGCGCCTGGCTTCAATATTTTGTTCACTTGTACAGCGATATTTGTTGGCAATAAAACTAAAAAAATACTGTAAGATAATCTATGGCCATTTCATACTGGTATACTTTTTTGCAACAGTAGAATTATTAGAAAAATAAAATTTCGAATTGGCCACTAAATTTAACATCAAGACATCAGGTGGTATATGTTGTTTTTTAAAATATAATTAATAAATAATAAATACATATATAGATAGGAACAACATCATATACATTGCTGCGATCCCAATATAAGATGCTAAAGCACTTGAGGTATGGGAATCGGAAACAACGAAGGCAAACACCCAGAGTCCAGAAAATGTAGAAAAAGTGGATTTTCTACTTGGACCCGACGGGGAATCGAACCCGGAACCTCAAGACGGCGGCTCTTTGAAAACCGGTGTTTACGCCACTCATCCACGGAGGTCGTCGAATATAAATGCACACTACACCCACGAACAGAATTGGGGCGGATAGGTAATTAAAAAAAATACTCGTCTAAGTACTGTGACAGCTAACTAAAAGACAGAGGCACAAACCCTAATTTACGGGGGAGGCCTCTTTTGCAGTTTACTGAGCCACCGGTATCGATCTATTCCTTTTTGCAGATTGGCACTCTATCTTGTGGTATAACCATCTGTTGGTACTCTATGGAAATCTCTTGGCTTTTCCCTACTACACTTTTTCCGACAACCACAGAAATATAATGGTATTTTCTTACGCCGCAAAATACACAGAATATTGAGGAACATTTAATAAAAGCAAAAAATATCTTTATACTAATCCTAATACTTAGGTATACAAAGGTCTAGTATTATTTAGTCCTTTCGTCTCACCTTTCAACAATAAAATTTTTGGGCAACGTGACAGGTGGTGAGCCTTATGCCGTCTTTTTGTCAAACCCATTGGTACGAGCCTACTACCTCGGAGTCGAACTAGGATCCCCCTACCACTCGGCTCTCGTAACTAAAAAGTAGAGCAAACACGAAATATTTCCACAGCAAACACAGTTAGAGAACCTATTACATTAAGTAAGACCAGGTATGAAAGGAAGCGGATTATAAGGCAATTTAAGTTCAGCCCGTATGTTAAATTGATGTAAGATGAGCTCGAGACCAGTTAGGTCGTAAAGTTATTGGATTGTTAGGTCCCTTTGTTCGACCCACTTTGTTATTCTTTTGAGCTTCACAGCCAAGGGCTTAGCTATATGCAATTTTGCTGCATATTAATAAACAATCACGATAGCCGAGTGATTGGGTGGTCGGGATTCGAGTCAAGATAATCGAGTTCGATCCCCAGGTGGCCGACTCGAACCAATAGGTTTTCAAAAAACTTAAGTACGAGTTATACCGTTGGCTTGGACATTAAGACATCTAAACCTTTAGAGTAAATATGTGTATTTATAAAGGAAAAATGAAAACGAAAGGAAATTACAATGACCTTTTATTATTTATTAACGTAATTAATATATCGTACGTTAAACGTACTTTAGTATTTATTGTAAACGTTGACAACCCCAAACACAATCATTATATCAAATAAGAAACACTAATACGACCACAAACAATAGAGAGAAAAAAACAATTTTTCTATATTGTCTCGGGACCTGATGTTTGGGGTTCCTTGATTGTTTCCGATTCCATAACAAAGGTGTTTTAGCTAATAACTTTGACATCAGAGCAACGCAAGTTTTTCGTAACAATTTATTTATTAAATATAAAAATATGGCATAATTAAATTGTATCACAAAAAAAATATCAGCGCGAACAGCATCTGTTTATAAATAGTTATATTAACGAGTTGCTAAACTACGAACGCGTCTCAAGCGTTTCATCTGCCTCTCAAGTACACTCGGTGCTGAGTTTTCCTTTGTGAAGTTAACTCCTACGATTACTTAATGTCTGTTATCCATAATTACTTCCATTTTTTAAATAAAATGTTAAACGAACAATCTGTTGAGCTGATTGGTTGGCGATCATATCTTGGTGAAGTCTACGGTACAATGTACTTAAAGGAATAAATGTTTGTATAGATATATAAACGTCTATGACTTGAGAAAAACTTTCATATAGATTACTCAAACACTAATGAAACACGAACCCGCGACCCTTAGCCTCGAGGGAAGGGTCACCACCACCTGGGCTAACGGGTTTTAATTTTGTATATGTTTACTTTTTTTTCGATTTCGAAAAGTATGTTCCGAAATGGACCCCAATGAATTATCAAAATATCCAAACGAGTTTGGCACACTGCCAGAAACAATTCCTAGAGCACTTTCTGTGTGTATGGCACAACTCATCAAGAGACAATGTTAAAAGTGTAGTTCCTTAATAATTAGTTTTTTTTTTGTTATTATTTTGGATATTACGAAATTTTGTTGTATAACGGAATACGGACAATATCAAATACATTCCTCTGATCCCAATATAAATAGCTAAAGTACTTGTGTTATTGTATTAAAACGTACCATAAATACCCAGACCCGAGACAATGTAGAAAAAGTTGTTTTAACCACCACCTGTGACGTTGCAAATTGTCTTCGGTGAAAGGAAAAAAATTAATCGTTTAGATGGGATAAATAGATTGACTAGCATATCAATCAATTTAAATAATTTATATATATTATAAATAAAGTTTAAATACAGGAAAATTAATAGTTAAAAAACTCTAAATAAAACAGAAATACTTTAAAAAAGATGAAAGAAAATCATTTCACATTTAAAAATGGAGATATACTACTGCTATTCTAATAATTTTAAAAGAAAATCTAGTTGGTGTCGCTCGGGATAATATGACCATTCTAACTATATGTCAAACTATTCTGATTAGGTTGTAAAAAATAATATAAGGATAAATAAATTCTAGCGACTGAAAAAGAACCTCAATGTATAACTCATTTTTAGTCGTGTTGTAAAAATAAATCAACTTGTCCATATTTATTAATGCAATTTATTAAATGGAAGACATCGAATTATGAGTACATTGGAAAGTAACCGCTGCCCTTTGACTTAACGACTTGGTCGTGAACTAAGTTAACATATATTTAACGTATTATACGTAACTTACTCATTGCATGCAAATTGGAAGCATAAGTTTTCAAGTAGACTCCAAGTAAAATTCCATTCACGATCCCACCCCTAGCTTGTTACAAATTCGTATCGCATCGACGTTATAAAATATACACGGAATCTTTTAGAAAGGTTTTCGAAATTTGAATAGTATAAAAATTATAAATATTTCTAAGGATTACAGGTTATGAAAATTTTAAAGGAAAATCAATCAAATCAAATTACTCTATGATAACCGGTGTGTACGAATTGTTTTGGAGAATGAAGGATATACAAGTTATTACGAACAATCTTTTTTATTGCAGTGTATTGAAAACAAGTTAACGGGATGTTCCTGATAAGGGACTATGAACACGATGCAACCAATTTCAAATTCTGAAAGAGTATCAGGCCCAAGGGCAAGTTGAAATATTATTGAAATACATTCGTAATTACACTGTCTCTTTTTCTTTCTCTTTCTTACTTTTAAACATAAAAACAACAGCTGTTACTCTCTTACTTGGTGACAATAATATCTAAAAATTTGATACTGACTCATACTACTCTCCTATGCCTATCACAAAAGGATTTTACTCTCCTGAAAGACATTGTAGAATGAAGATAATAGTATCTTTAAGTGATAAGTGATAAGCTTAACTGGTAAGGATATATTGCCGTAATCGCCATACTTAGCAAGCGGATTAGCGATCGCAGTATCAGACACTTTAAACCGTAGACCCAATTGCCCGCACTTGTTTTTGGTGTATTTTTCTTTAATACATGCCATAGTTATGTGGTGTATTATGTGCAATGTGCAATAAATGTTTCTTTCTTTCTTTCTTTTTTTCTTTCTTTCTTTCTTTCTTTCTTTTTTTTTTCTTATTAACTCTAAATCGTCAATACAATTTAATGTGAAAAATAAACAACTTTCTAAGCATCTGAAATAGGAAACCTCATAAATCCTCAATAAAAAATATTAGAAAGTTGTAGTTCTCCAAAGGCACTGAATAAAAAATAAACGAATTAAACATTTCTTCTCATTTTTAGGTTTGAGTTTCGCAGCCTATTTTCTTTTCATGCTGAGCCTTTTGAAAAAGGTTCTCTAAACGCAAAAAATATACGATATTTTGTAAAACTTAGTTCGCTAACATCATTTTTTATTATTATTAATAATTACTCAAAAGAAAATGACATTAAATTAGGCTTTTAATTAGGATTTAGTTATCGGTGGTATTTAACAGTTCACTGCTTTATGAAACAAATATGTTGAGTTACAATATATTTAATTAGAAGGAATACTAATGTATTCGCACTATTCCATAGCATTAAAAGATAAGCTTAATGTTCACACTTAGCTTTACTCGCCAATTTAAATTCGTTAATGAATGAGCTTGTTCTAACGAGTGTTCTTACACTAAAACGAGCCGTACAAGCCCTCTGCATTGATTAGAGCTTGATATAGAGAAAGAGTTAAAGATAGGTGATAAAACATCACTAAAATCGTACTACCGTGCATGAGGTGCAGATTCAGGTCAGGGGACATCCTAATTCGACGGTCAAGCTACGGCTATTAAAAAGAAAAATCAGATTTAAACATGTAAAATTTCCTGTAATAATTTTCCATTCTGGAATGAGCAGAGGTTTTGACAGTTAACTCCCTCCGAAACACACATTTCACCGAAGCTTGTATGGGACAACGTGACAGGTTAGTGCGTTTCGCCGTCTTATATATCCAAACTAACGCTGGCTAATGGTACAATATATTTACATACATAATATTCATCCATATATATAAATATTTATAAGTACATAAACTATACATAAGTCCATAACTCGAGTACAAAACACCCGAATTCATGAAAAAGAACGAAAATATTTTATTATCTGAGAAATGGATTCTCATCTTAAAACCTTATCTTATAAAACAAGAAAATAAACATATATATATATATATATATATATATATATATATATATATATATATATATATATATATATATATATATATATATATATATATATATATATATATATATATATATATATATATATATATATATATATATATATATATATATATATATATATATATATATATATATATATTTATTTATCTTCACGCACAATCCCTGATGGGGTAGCCAGAGAGAACAGATCGCCAAGTGTCACGATCCCTACATACTTCTTTCGCTTCTTTCAGATTCATCATCTTCTTCATACATGCACGTCTAGGTATCCGAGTACTCTTGACCCTCCTCTCTTCGAGCAATTTGCTCACATGGTCTTCGAAAGTTAATCTCGGTCTACCTCGACACCTTTTAATATTAACTTTCGCGCTATATATTTTCTTCACCATTCGGTCTTCACTCATTCGCTCTACGTGCCCAAACCATCGAAGCACGCCCTTATCCATTTTTGAGACAAGGTCATCTTTCAAACCTGCCATATTGCGAATCTCTTCGTTTCGCTTTCGGTCGGCCATGGTAAGGCCGCACATTTTACGAAGAGATCGCATCTCCACTGCATTCAACCTGCTTTTTCTGGCATACCCAGGTTTCGCTGCCATATAACAAAGTCGGTACCAACACTGCGTTATGTATTGCAAGGCGTGCACTTTTCACAACGCCTTGCCTTTTGATTAACGCAGTCAGGGCACCATTGACTTTGTTCCCGGCAGCGAAACGCCTGTCCACATCTAAATCACATCTTCCATCCCGGCTAAACGCACTCCCCAAGTATACAATTTCATTCACATTACAATTTCATTCATATAAAATAAACATAAAATTAAATATAAAATAGCTATATTAAAACAAAAAGCAATAAGAAATCTGTGCGCCGCATTTCACCTAAAGGAGGTGGGCCACCACAAAAATGATTAGCCCTAGCGGGATTTGAACCCTTAGTTACTTAGCAGGATCACTGACAGCTAGGCTATCGAAACGTCAATTCCAGTATCAATTATCCACTCACGATCCATTAAGTATTAGGATATTTAAGATGCTTGATGACAAATCTAGGCAACAATACCTTTTATTTCAATTAATAATTCAGCAAATCTGACGAATAGAACGTGAAGCAACGATCTCAGTAACAGACTTGATAAATTATTTTAACATTTAGATTATCCTTGGATTTGGATTTGGATTATGAAGATCAATATTATTTGGCAAAGTCAATCAAGTATTCATAATAATAATTGACGGCAACCGTGGGCTAGTGGCACACACACCGGTTTTGATGATGTCGCCAGCTCTTAGGTTCGATTTCCGGTCGGGTTAATGTATTGTGCCTATTTCGGATTTCATACCACAAGTGCCTTAGCTACTAAGTTTGGAGTCAGGGAAGGTAGTGATGTTGTACCTATACTATCTATTACTTAAAAATATGTTGTCAGGTCACGATAGCCGAGTGGTTGGATGGTCGGAATTTCGAGTGAAGAAAGTCAAGAATTCAAGAAGTTCGAATTGCGTCAAGATATTTATTTATTTATGAATATGTTCTATGACATGTATTTCATTAGTTGATAACCTTAAATTTTGTTTTTTTTTTCTTTACACTAGACCTCCAGCATTCATAGACCCCACAGGTCGCATGTCCGTCACATATAGCGTAAGCCCTTCAGCGGTGCTGAATTCGTAAATTCGTCGCCAGCCGAGAATATTGTTACTTCAAAAAACAAAAAGAACGATTTTTCATAGAATTTCAAATGGAAAAATAACCAAACCCTAATATGGGTAACATAACATTGATTATCTAATACGCGAAAGTTTCCATTATTCTGGTTATTCGTTTGTACTGGGAAAGGTGCCAATATAATTATTTCGTCCATCAAGAGTAGGTTTCAGTGTAACAATCAATTGAGCGAATAAAATGATCTAAACATCAATAAGATCTAAATATAATACCTTAGATAAAATGTCTTTAGTCCGGCTGTCTTGCAGACGAAAAACATGAGTCTTATTACACAAATTACCTTTCTATGTCTATATATATGGTCAGTGCCCATCCGAATTCTGAATTGGGATGTGCGCTGCCCGAATATGATAGACCGGTTTGCTCAGGTTTTTCTTAAATTAAATTTTTGTTGTTCAAAAACATCTTCGCTCTGTCCCCAATACAGATAGACAGAGGTGCAGTAAATTAAGTCCCTTGGCCCCACCTATCATCGAAAACATATTTGGGACAATGCTATGGGTGGTGAGCCCATCACCTTCTTTATTTTCAAGTCAACGATATAAATCAATACATATAAATTAAATTGGCGTGTGTGTTTGTAATATTGAAATAACCGTTTTTTACTACATGTATATGAGTAATATATACGGAACATACACAAAAATATTTTTTAATAATTTTTGTCAGTCTGTTTGTTACGGCTAATCTCTGAAATAGCTTGACCGATTTTGACAGGACTTTCACTGATAGATAGCTAATTGGATATAGAGTAACACAGGCTACTTTTATTTTAGAACCATAATTAGGGTTTCGCGTTAAGTGTTAAACTGCGGGCGAAACCGCGGGGGGCTGCTAGTCGTACATAAATTTTGAAAAAAACAGGGACCACTTGGACAGGTTCAGGCTCACCACCGGTCACGTTGTCCCGAAAATATCTTCGGTGGAAGGTGGGTTAAAGGGACTTAATTGTCTAGACTTGACCTCTGTCTACCCCTGTATTGGGAATTGCGTGAAAATATTTATTATTATTATTATTATATAAAAGACTGTTACAGTTTCTTCTCTATATCAATGGGTATAACTAAAGAAAGCGGTCATTTTTCGTATAAACACTCGCTGCTTTTTCATTTAAGATTTTACCCACTTTAATTGAGTTGAACGGAAGTTCGGTGTGAACGTTTAACATGTGGTGTGAAGTACCAATATTGTGGACTGCTGGCTGTTCTATCAATGATAACGAAAATTTGTCTTTTTTCTTTACTTTTTAGCCTATATTTTTTTAAATACTGCCTTCTATTGCAGTCGAGTGTAGCATAACCAAATAATTCGCTATTGTTAAAAAAGACATAAGTCACGATAGCGATTATACAATCGTACCCATGCGTTTTTCAAAAACCTATGTACGAATTATATCGTATCGGCTCACCACCTGTCACGTTGTCCCAAAAATATCTTCGGTGGAAGGTGGGTCGAAGGGACTCAGTTGTCTAGACTAGACCTGTATTGGGAATTGCGAGAAGATTTTTATTTTATATGTTAAAAAAAGAAAAGCTAGAGCTTAAAAAAACATCAAGATATGAAAAAGTATCTATTTCTATAATGAGTCTTAAAGTATTTTACGAGTATTCATCAATCATTTGTATAAGGTGGCAATTAAAAAGTATATGCCTTATCATTAGCGAAATTTTCCCAGATTAATTAACAACACGAAGACCGTGACTGGATAAATGAAAATCTAATAGCGTACGTTTTTACCTAACGTTTGTACGGTAACGTATTTACGGTAGGTCAGCTCTGTAAAACGAGCGGGCAATACGTCACCGTTTGTGTTTAGTATGTATAGGATACATACTATGAATCAGGTAAACACTTACCACGTTTGTTTAATGTTGTATAACCCATCACGATAGTCGAGCTGGTAGTAAGTGTTTACGCAAAATGGTTGCGAATTTGAATTCCGCAAGGGATAATTTGAGTGATGAATATGAACCTTTATAATCGAGTCAGGGTATGTATATGTTATTCTCGTGACCGACCCCTGTTTACCTGAGTATGGGAAATTGCGTGAAGAAAAACAAAGTAACTAATTAAATAAATACATAGATAGGGACACCATCACATACTTAGCTCCGATCTCAAAATAAGTGGATACACTTGATATAGATAAGATAAGGTACCACAAACACGCAGACCAGAGATGACATAATGTAGAAAAAGTGTTTTTCTATATTGACCCATCCAGGAATCGAACCCGGAAACCTGAGAGATGTGGACACCCAGAAAACCGGTGTGTATGCCAATAGCCCACAGATGTCGGGTTTTTAGTTGTGCTCTGCTAATAAATACAGTTTTACAATGTTTTGCAATATAACCTTACCCCGGTAAAGGCTTAAAGACAAATCGAGTTAAAGCCGCAATGCTAAAGTTAAACCTGTTTTGCAATTATACTTATTGACTTCGTGTATAATAAGTATAAATCATTATAATATCACATGTGATTATGGGGTAAGAATATGTGACCCTTTTTTCCATATTTTATAATTACAGTAAATATAAAATAAATAAATGTCTTCACGCAATACAGGGATAGACAGAGGTCTAGTCTAGACATATTTTCGGGGAAACGGTACAGGTGGTGAGTCCGTCGCCGACTTTATGTCCTTTCCAAAAATATAATAATTATAGTACATATCAAAACAAGACAAAAGCTCTATGTAACTATATATATATATATATATATATATATATATATATATATATATATATATATATATATATATATATATATATATATATGTATATATATATATATATATATATATATATATATATATATATATATATACATATATATATATATATATATATATATATATATATATATATATATATATATATATATATGTGTGAGTTCCTTTGGTGTTCTGCTATTGTGAAACTGGTATTCTCGCATTCAGTATTATTGCTGTCCTGTAAGAAAGAAATTTAAGGAAGAAAAAAGAACAGGGGAGTGTTCCCGGTTACAAAACCTACCTGATGAAATTTAGAAGCACAGGATGATTCTTCCACGCCAGACTTCGTGGTGGTCCGGTTGAAGCACTATTACGTTAATATAATAAGCATAGTAGAATTGCTTATCGATGAACCATGATCCGGGGTTCCATTGCCAGCAGAAGCAGATGGTTTTCAAATATGGTGTTCATATACGGCGAGTCTATTAGTGTTTGCGGATATACTTACACCAATGCACTATTCTGAGTGTAATAAACTAACCGTCCGGCTAATTTTAAATAGTAAGTAGTTTAAAATAGTAACATCGCATATACTTAATACTTATTCTTTACACTTTTTTCATCTAATTATTAAGTTTGTAGTTAATATAATGTTTCGCTGAGTAAATGTACTAGAAAAATGGATATAGAAACTTAACCTTTGTGTAAACAGTAAAGAATTATCATCCTAATTATTAAGATAAGAAAATAATGAAGTTTGGCCCCAGGGGATTTTATTAGCCTACATTACAGTAACAGTTTTTGACAGTTTTTCTTCAATCCTGAACCTCAGTCGAGGGTCCTACGCGTCGTGAATATTCCGAATCGATAGGCGGACGGTGCGGTAGTCTCACAAACCAACTACCAGTCAAGGTGAACTTTTACGAGTGCTTTTTAGGTCGAAAATGTTCAATGTCAAAACAGCCGCAGAACTAAATTGCCCGCTAAATTACCTCTTATTCGCACGCAGGGGCGACTTAACTCTCATTTTACTGTTTAAGCACGCTCGAAATACGAAAGAACGTCCCATAACTGATCCTGTAACGTAATTGTTTATCGTCTTGTCTTGTAAGGAGCTTTCTTTCTTTTCACTACCTCTTCTTCTTGTCTTCCGATTCCATAATAATTCAATGAAGATTGGATAACCGCAATTTTTGGCCGTAAGACCGCTAACTTGGCAAATGTTCTACACCGTCGGGTTGTACCTTGCAAAACAGTATCGTATCGCTTCATTAAAAAGTTTTGTCAACTTTATGTCTTTCAAATGGAGCCGAATGACGTTAAGTTTCAAGTAAATTTTTTAGTTTAAGCAGCACGAAAGTTGCTAATGTCCGATACTAATAACTTTCGATAAATGTAGATAAAGAAATGGGACTTACTTTTTACGTGGCTTGCGGCGAGGCCGTCGCCTTTCGCCCTCGAGCTCGTTCTCTAGGCCGCGACGCCGCGGCCCACCGGGTCCTCGTCGTCGCTCCAGCTTGCGTTCTTGGTGGACGTCGCGTATTTCATCAACTACGGCCAAGCGCGGCACGCAATCATCTTCATCAATTGATTTTGGGGTCTGCGGTGCGCCCATCCGAAGATGGCGTTGACGCCACCACAGCACCCACGAACTGATGTTATCGCGAATCTTGATGATAACCGACCCGAAGCCGAGGTTTAACTCCGCGGGCGGCAGCGTGACGTTATTTAGCAGCGATCTAAGAGTGAAACACGTCAAACCCGGACTGGTCCTTAACGTTAAACTTAACGCACTAGTGGCAGGCTCTGGCAGTGAAAGCTGGTCGGATTGTAAGCGAAAAAAGGCAGTGAGATCAGCAATAGCAGTTCAGTACTCCCGCTACACGAGGCGCCCATTGTTTACTATCAGTCTTCAAGTTATCATTAAATCACTTTGTCCATTCACAAGCGTGAAGCGTGTACAAACACTACATAGAAAAACTTTGGTTAAAAATTTTGGCAGGAATGTTTTGGCAGTGTATGTGATCGCGGATATCTACATATTTAAGTGTTGCCGTTGGGGTGCATGGTTTTGGCCGTTAATTTGGCACGGATCTTGGCGGTGTTCGCGTAGGCGATCATGATGTGCGCGCGTATGGTCAGCGGTGGAATAAGCGTGACGCGCTAGCTGGTCCGTCGCGCTCAACAGATGTCGGAGTTATTACGTAATGTAACGTACCGAGCGCGGGGTGCGGCGCGTGTGTGCGCGACGACTTCGGACGCGCGAATGTGGCGGAGGCTCCGCTTCGCTCCGATCGCATGGAACCGCGCCGTCTCCCCAACACCCCGTCGCTCTACTGCCCCCAACCCTCCCGATGCTCTGATAACTCCGCCTTATACCTGTGACGAGGATGCCTTAACGCTATTGTCCTTAGCGTTATTATTTCGTTTGCGGCGCGAGCCTTTTGGGGGCTTGGACAAATTGAGATGTCTCGGTCACTTCATTATGTCAGTTCATTCACATGCAAGTCCTTAACGTGCCTTTTAATTTCAGTCGATACAGAATTGTTTTATTGCTTTACCAATACTGAAATAGCAATAAATAAGGTGATAAATGTATCAGTTTTTAGTACATTTTTGCCTTTTTATTTAATTTAGACATTTCTATTATTTATTTAATTTCAACTTGGGGTGCGCAACAGGACAAAATTTTTGAAATACGGAATTAATTATTTATAATAGCAACCTTGTATCTTTTTTTCTTATATCCTTCGGAAGACGACTCCCCAGAGCTGACTGGAGGTTGCGCGGCAAGCTATGTTTTTATTGCTTCAGACGTCTGCGGCTGCTTCAAGGTCAGTAGGATATACACTCTAGCAATGTTTTATGATAGCTGTTAATACAGACACCTGAGGGCTAAGAGCGCATTGCGTATATATTATGCTTCGTAACTTAGTCGAATATACCGACTGAACCGGATCTACAAAGTAAAGTAAATGTATAATGTAACCTGGTAGTGCCCACTTCTGGACAAACGCCGTCTAAAGTTATCGCATGATTTTGGAGAGAACTTTGTCCACTAATGGTCGGGTCAGATACGTTTGGGATGCCCTTTTTTATAGAAGAGGGAGGCAAACGAGCAGGTGGCACACGTGATGGTAAGTGATTACCGCCGTCCATGAACATCTGCAATACCGGAGGAATAGCAGATGCGTTGCCGGCCTTTATCCCTTTTCATTATCATCACTACAGCTTATTTAAAGTCCACTCCTGAACAAAAAATAAATACAAATATCTTCACGCAATTCCCAACACAGGGGTAGACGGAGGTCTAGTCTAGACAATTAAGTCCCTCGATCCACCTTCCACCGAAGATATTTTCGGGACAACGTGACAGGTGGTGAGTCCGTCGCCGTGTTAATATCCAAATCGAGGACGAAATTCGTACAATAGTTTTTGAAAAACTCACTGGTACGAGCCTGCCACCGGGGGATCGAACTCGGTTCTCTTGACTCGAAATTCCAACTACCCAACCACTCAGCTATCGTGACTTAGAGACGAGATACGTACTCCTAGAATATATCCCCTGATAGATTCTCCTAAACTTATCTATTAAGGCCTTTTATCATAATAATTACAGCGTTTCTACTGCTGAACTATAAGCCTTCCTTAAAGATATACTCCTAGAATTATTCACGAAAAAAAATGTGAGCCGTCATGGGACGCCTGGCAGATGTGAAACATCGTGTGTGTACAAGTAATATAAGCATAACAGGAATGAAAAAATGAAGTACTAACTAATGAAAAAATTAAGTATTACGAATTTCTGATAAAAAATGGTAACTTTATTTAATAAACATTTATTTACTTTTGATATAAAAATTCGATATTAATATCAAGTGGCCACAATTTAAATATTTTCTCTCTCTCTCTCTCTCTCTCTCTCTCTCTCTCTCTCTCTGTGACTTCAGTTATAGTTATATTCGATGTTTCCTCTGCCGGTATTACTGTGACGATTGGTCGATGATAACTAAACTACGTTACAAAAGTCCCGTAGTAGTAAAGTCCCGTTGTCCCGAAAATATCTTCGGTGGTAGGTGGGTCACAGGGACTTAATTGTCTAGACTTGATCTCTGTCTACCCCTGTATTGGGAATTGCGTGAAGATATTTATATATTTATTTATTACGTTACAAAAGTATTGGATGAAACATTATCAAGATATCTCACAATTACAGCATCTATAGTTGTTCCATATTTGGTAGTAGATTCTTTTGGATTGTTGTTGATTTGCAATTGAAATTGTTTTTGAAGAAATGTCATTAATGGCATTGATTCAGCTCTTGCAAATTTACATTAAAATCTCCGGCTGTTTTTAATGGTAGCTTATGTTTATTCGTTTTAAAAATTATTGAACCTTTTTGACTATAAGGAAATGACCTTTCATGTAAAAATGAAATCTTAATATAATTTACATAGTCACTAATATGAATAATATGAATATAATTAATTAAATATAAAAAAGGATTTCATTGTTTATTTATAAACCTTAATACTCAGGTAATAGGGTGTAAATTAGTATACCTTTGTATAGCGTGGCGACCCGTCGCCACGGCAAGCGTCGCCACGCCAACAATTCGGTTTACAAGTGAGCCTATAGATGTTTCACATCAACAATTCATATTGATTCTACCTAATGGCCTTCATTAGGTAGAACCAATATGAATTGTTTTTTTTTTTTTTTTCACAAAAAGTATGAGTACGAGAAAGCTATGAGCAGTGGACTCAGGATAAGGTTATAAATGAATAAGTGGGAGGACGTGAATCTCCGCGGTAAACCGTTGATTGGCTGAAAATCCTTATACATAGAAGACGCGTTAGCCGAATTGTTGAGTGACTGGATTTTGATTCGAAAGTATTGTTGCGATATAAACAATAAAAAGAAGCCCTATGATGGCGATAGCCGATGGTTGCGTGATAGAAATTTGAGACAAGAGGCCCGAGTTCGATCATGGTAGAAGGCTCGTACGTATGAGTTAGCTTAAATAATGCTGCGCGACATCGATCTGATGAGTTTTTGTCGAATTTTTTTTTTTTGATTATGTAGCCATATGTCGGCAACCAATTGTGTTTACCTTGCCTGTAACGGCAAGAAAGGGGTGGTATATTCTGACGTGGTGACAACGCAGAAAATCTGTGACAATAGGCGATCTTATCTACGGCCATTGCGTTAGAGACGATGTGAGTATAATAATATGTTAAGATTTATTCCGACGCCTATCCCTAATGCTGGTTCATTATCCTTAGAATGCCCGATAGAAAGCAAAGTCGGACTCTAAAACTAGTATTACATCAGAATAAAGTATCAGACGACACAACAAATGTTTTTCTGTATAATATATTCCGCCTACGTAAAATATATTTAAGGATCGCCTAAGAAGATTATGAAATAACGGCTTAAGCGTTTATTTTTCAGTGTAAAAGAATATAAGAATATAAGAAAATAAAAAATATGAAATATTAAAAGAAATTTCTCTTAGCGAAAATAACGCCCATTGGTGCCTTAATTTATAAATACCTCTTTACATTTTTTGTATGTTTGTTGAGCGATTATCAGTATTTTGTGTTGTATTTGTATTGTATAAGTATAAAAATGTTGTAAAAATACCTTCATTTTTCAAGGATAAGAAAATATCACCATTATTAATACATCTAGTAACTACTGCCCCTAGCTTTGTATGCGTTAAAGAAGGAATACAGGCCTCCAGATGGCAAGTAACAGTGTTTTCAAAGGCTTTGTCACCGAGGGGCTAAAATTTAATGCTTTATCATGCATTATATTTTAGACCCTTTAACCTATGTATACATGGGCTGTGATTGCACTGGCTCTCTATACTCTAAAAACCGATACACAATAGTTACACTGCTGTGTTGTTAGTGTGGTAAAGTTGGACTCACACACTTATATTATTATTTTTTCAGAAAATTAACGTCATTGACACTGATTTTTGCATTGCAGATATAGAGTTAACCCTTAAAGTAAAGCTTTCATTTTGTTTTAATTTACCAACATATAAGTATATCCGATAGCCTAGTTTTGTAACCTGCCTCCGATCCAAAGAGTTGCGGATTCGAATCCCGCTAGATGCCAACTGCTTTAAGTTAAATGTACCTCAACATCTCACTTCTTGTATTTATATACTATACCAAGTCATCATGATCTTCGAATGGTAAAGGAAATATATAGCGTGAAAGTTAAAATAAAAAGGGGTTGTGGTTGGCTGAGACTAACTTTCGAACACCATGTGAGCAAACTGCCCGAAGAGAGGAGGGTCAAAAGTACTTGGATACCTAGAATATGTAGGAATAGAATTTGTAGGAAGCAAAATCCGTATCTAAAGACATGACACTTAGCGATCTGGCCTCCCTGGCTACCCCGTCAGGTTCTATATATGAAGATATTGATTTTACCATGTCATGATCACAATCATTATCATGTGGGACTCCTACGTACGAGATACGAAGCGTAGCCAAACTCGCTTGACAAGCGGACTGTTATCAAGCATTGCTAGTATTATTTAAAATATATATTCAAAACGATAGTCTTCATAATATCTTAGCTTTTCTTGTTATATTTCTCAACAGATATTCAAACTGCTATGAAGAAAGGAACTTTTAGACAAACAATTGACATGAAGTGAATGTAGTGCAGACACTGGCGAGCACAATTGTTTAGACGAACAAAACAAGCCAAAGGTATTGTACGTTGCGCGCTTTACGGCTTGATTGAAGATACTAAAGATTGACGTATGAAATGATTTCTTGTATTTAAGTTAAAACACCACATTTAAATAGGTTTTATTGCGTTTTATTACATTTTTTTAATATATTCTTATGTTTCACCCAAGTAATAACAAGTGCTGAAAATTCCTCGAAATGTCCTTATATAAGCGTCGTATTTAAAAATTGACGTTTGAAATTGACATATAAGTTAATATCTTAACGTGGATAAAATATCGCCTGAAATAAAAAAGAATGTGACCGATACGAGATGTCTGGGAGATGTGAATAATTGAAATTAAATATTAATTAAAACAATTTTCTTAACTAAATTTAAATCATTTGTTAACAAATGAAGACACCATTAATGAGATGAAATGGAGCAAGTACAGAGAAAATGAAAAAGATTATTGTCGAGTAGCTATGAAACCATCTTTGTATTTTCAAGATAAGATAAATCTAATTGCTTTCCTGTGTAAGTGACACAGGAAAACAAGTACATTTCTCTTAACTTAACTGAAAAAAGTGTATGTAAATCTTCCAGAAAAGACGGTATCTTTGAGATTCGAATGGGAGACAAGCGTTTACATAATAATAAGCAACCGCCTACGCTCCAACAGCCGAAATATATCTGAATAAACAAAACATGTTCAAGTGAAATACTTTCTCATAGGTATAATGCTAAAATATTTTTATTTATCAGTCTTCGATGGAAATACGATTTGTATAGGATTTTCATAGTCAATTCAAAATTCACAGTCCAATTGGTTGTCAAAAATAGAGAGAAATCTTTTGTTTTTTTCCTTCTCTATTTTAAACAGCGATCTGAGCAATTAAAACACTTGAATGATTTGCGAGATACTAAGTTAATGTTTAATTCGAACGATCAAAACATAAAAAGCGCTCAGTCACCAAATTTCCAATAAATTTACTTCGCTCCGAACAGTTTTCTCTGAAGTGTCCTCACAGAGAATTGCTATTTGATTGTTTACTGAAAATAATTGGTGGGCAATTATTTCTGACTTATCTGGAATTAGGGTCACCTACGACTTCAGTTGTTTATATAAAAAAATGGAATTTGTTTTAAGAATTGAATTTAATATTTTAACTAATTATCGCTGTATTATACTATTTACGTACAGTACATGTAATGTGGACAGCGGGACCTAGTCCAAGGTTTGAGTCGCCATTCGCTTATTGTCGTAAACCAGTCTCACAATCATCAATAACCCTTTGGCCCGTGCCTACACCCGAAGATCGAACTCGGGTTTTTTTTAACTCGAATTCCGAGCACCAAAACATTTGGCCATCGTGACTTGTTTAACAGGAATAATAGTAATATTATTTTCCTTAGCTGGTATTCTTTTTTAATGTTGGATCGGAATTCATTTAATACTTAGCGAATCGATTTTTTTATTATTCGAGCGAGCATTTCTTCACAACGTAAGACTATTTAATAATTAATAATCTCTAATGTATGAGAATAAATAATAAATACCTTTTTGTCTCACAGATTGGGAAAGAATAAGAATTTTTGTGTACATTACGTAAACATTAGCAACACGTGAAAACAATGTCAGAGTAAAATCAAATTGTAATTTAATTGTTCTACGACATTTGTCAGGTTACACATCAAAGGGTACCCAGCTAAAAGTTTTATAAACATTGTAATTAGAAGCTGTGAATAGAGACAGTGAAGTGCAAAAGTTTATTTCGAATTGATTTCTAGGCCAAGGTCGCATACTGCGGCGTTCGAGGTCGATGAATAATAAAATTTAAAACAGTCCTTCCACCTCCCAAACGGATTCGGAGCTTTTATTTTGCAGTGGATGATAATGTAACCAAAAACCAGTTTGTTAAGAGACTGTGTTTATAATTATATAAATAAAATGAATGGTATGTAGATATGATTTTTTTAAACGCTGACATTTTTTTAAAGAGGCATATTTCGAATATCTTCGGTTGACAGAAGTATACATAATTAAGTCTACCGAAATTAAGTCTAAAGAAGAGTGAGTGAGTGAATATGAATGTCTATGTGTTAGATTTTGTTAAATAGTTTCTTTGTTGTTTACGGCTTAAACTGAGGGCTACAAAGAGAATTAATACCTGCTGTGATTTGCAACAAATCAACACTCTTCATGGTGAGAAGTATGTGTGAGATTTAAAATTTAAAATAAATGAAAAAAATCGACAATCTCTGTGGACGAGTGGCGTTCGCAACGGTTTTCGTGGTGTCGCCAACCATAAGATCCCAGGTTCGGTACCCGTCGGCTTAATGTAGACAACCACTTTTTCTACATTGTCTCGACTTTGAATTTCGAAATATCGATAGACATAGTTTCTTGTAGATTTGTTGCAAGAGCACACTAGCAGAGCTCGACCGGACTTCGAACTGGCCTTCAACGAACCCGCGTCCGTCGGCATCGCTTTGCCGTCCTTTAGATTGTTATCGCAAGCGGTAAAAGCTGACCTTCAGTACGTACTTGACACAGAAACCTGCAGCTGAGCATTTTACTATTTTCTAACTACGCTAATTTCGAACTGAATACATGGTATGCTATTGATAATTCATTTCCTAGTACAAATAACGAATATAGTTCTGTAATATAAATGTTCATTACTGCTACTACTGTACGCTGCTGTAGTATCTACTACTTAGCCTTTAAATACTAATACTATAAATAATAAATAAATAATAATAATATAATAGTATATAGGGAGAACATCGCATACACTACTATGATTGACAAGTAAGCAACTTAAGAACTTGTAATATGGAATCAGAAACAACGATGGTAACAAAAACACCCAGGCCCGAGAAAATAAAAAAAAGTATTTTTGGGTGAATGTAATGACCTGATCGAGAATCGAAACCAGCGTTACACTACATAAGCTACGTTAGATTCCTTTCTGTATGCAGTTTTTTTAAAAGTTAATTGCAACTATAGTTTATGTTTAAATTGATACATTAACATAATGTAAACATTAATATAATGCTTAAGAAAAAACTATGAAACGTATTTAATGTGACGTTAAGATGATTGGTGTCTTATTATTGTATTTTTTTTATGACTCGAGCAATATTCTGGCATTCAGTGGTGCAGTTTGTATATGAATTGTCGTAGCTGATGACAAGCTGAGAAATTTTTCTCGTTAAAGGCTAACTGTTTAATGAATTTGAGAATTAGAAATGAAAAAGAAAGAAGAATAGCTTTATGATTTATTTCTTTTTTAAGTTGCAGGAATTCTACATCCCGTTATCATTTCAAGCATAAGCTGTCATCTTTATTCATTCATAATAATATAAATGATACACATTCAGAAATTTATATGTTTGTTTGTTTAGATGTTTCGTACTTAGTCATACAAAACAGCTGGATGGAATTTAATGAAATTTAGAATGTCAATAATTTATAAACTGCACTAGTATATTAGACATCTTTTATTCCGTAGCCGAAGTACGAAGTACGTTTCCAGCCGGAGACAAGATTACGCTTTAACAGATTTTGACTCGTCCTATTGTTTCTATTGTTCCTGAGATCAAAATTTTTATTACATAATTTGGCTTCTAGTTTACACTAGTTCAACAATTTTGTAAATTTTTTAATAATGGAAATTATAATTTCTAAATCATTATCATGTGTTTTAGCTGAGCTTATAAATTTGTAAAAACTTTTACTTTATGAAAAATCCTCCTTATGGGGGACTTCCTGCAGTGAGCTTTTGCAAGACGTTAAGGCAAAATTGTTAAGACATACAAAGAGATATCAATATCAACAAAGCATTCATTCATTGACAATGAGCCTCCCCCAAAGCCTATCACAGCTCGGACCTCAGCACCCTGTATCAATTCACCTCCCACAGAGTTATAGTTCACGCCTTTCCCAATACAGGGGTAGACAGAGATCTAGACATTAAGTCGTTTCGACTCACCTTCCTCCGAAGATATTCCTGGAAAAACGTGACAGGTAGTGAACCCGTCGCCGTCTTAATGCCCAAGCCAACGATATAATTCGTTTTGTTCACCTATTTGCTACTAATAAGTATAATTATTCTCAGACAAACAGTTGGATAATATATATGATATAGTGTAATAAAGTTTTTTTGAACCCAATACTCCAAGGAGCATTCTGCTCAAAAAACCAGACCAAAAAAAACTTTATCTTCTACAAAAAAAAAAAAACAACAAAATATAACAAGCATTCTTTTCCCTACATTACACTATTTTTTCTGATGACCAGTTTGCCTAGTTGGTTGATAGTGACAAAAATAACATTTTGTGATTTAAATTTCTTTTATTAAAAGTGTAGTAAAAAAAATTTGCTCGAATTGTGGCTCGAATTTTTTGATACATACTCGAGAAACATTTTTCAATTAGCGGAAAGTCGCCAGCAGCATTAATCTGATCTGACAGGATTTCAATTAACACGCAAGCTGAATTAATTTTTGGAGTCGTTGAAGGTGCTACCAATTGTCAATATGTGTCCACAGCGTAATAGAAAATTCTTTGTTTATGTTTGTATAGGGAAGTACCTTCGATGTTGGAAGAACTATCGACAATTGGCGGAGTAAATGTAATTAACAGAATAAATAAATCAGAATCCGCTACACAGTAAAGTTTAGTTACTGAAATAGTGGATATCATTGTGGATAAATAATTTGTTTTTAATTTTTTTAATTTTTCTAGTATTATTGGAATTTCATTTTTCTTCACTTTATTCTCAATAATGGAGTAGCCAGTGGTCTAGACATCTGAGTCCTTTCAATCCACCTTTCACCGAAGACATTTTTGGGACATATAACAGGTGTTGAGCCTGTTGCCATCTTTATATCCAAGCCAACGATATATATTGACCAAAGTTTTGAAAGAAAATAACAATTAAAATAAAAAAAATCGTTTATATTATCTATAATATTTATGCTATCGACATAAGTAATATACAATTATATTTATCTATTGTATTTTTAAGCTACCACTGTTTCGTAATGTTTTTCCTCTAACGGAGAAAAAATAGGCGAAGGAAATTCAGAAAATCCCGTTTTTTTCTAAGTCTTTTAATAAGATTATAATTATTATAATTTTGATCATAGAATAATAAGAAACACTACAATCAATGCATTCCCAAGGGTACCTATCATTTACATATTTATTTATAGTATAATAAACCTTATAAAGTAAACCCCATAAAGTTTGTCTTTAATACATTTCTTGAACCTCTCAATAGGTGGCTTCTGCACATTGGTATGAGTCTACCATCTGGGGATCGAACTCGGGTTAAGGTGGATTGAAATTACTAAAATTGTCTAGGTTGTGGAATACAATTCGGAAAAGCGTAATATGTGCCGAACCCGTCACCGTATCAGTGTCTAAGGGAAAGGTAGAATATAGGTACATAAATATATATTATAACATGCACAAATATATATCACACCCACAAATTACTAAAAGCAATTTTAAGTGTATCTGCGCCTGCCATGAGGGAAAATCAGGGAAATAAGCCCGTATGAGGAATAATAAAATAAATATTATTTTAATAAGTCACGCTAATTTATCGGGTGTTCGAAATTGGAATCAGGACTCCGAGATAAGTTAATACGAAGTAAGTTAATACGAATAGGTTTTTTTCGAAACTTCTGTAAGATTTGTATCATTGCCTTTATTATACCATTGCCTTGGACACTGTGTCAGACTCCAAGACCTGACAGGTTTTAACAAAATGAGTAACGGTGAAATGTGGGTCAAATCGATTAAATGTCATAAAACTCAGTTTACCTCACTATAGGGCACTAAAATGCGTGAAGATAAAAATAAATGATAATTTCCAAAAATTTTTACGTCTCCTGAAAGCAACGGAGTGGGCTCTATTCTATCTCTATGTACATTAATCTAATCTCACATATACAGGAATATACCTGAATAAGTATAGTGATTGCCCACAACTGGTATAAGTCCTTCTCCCAGCTATAGTAATCATTTATTTTATTTATCTTCACGCACAATCCCTGAATAGCCAGAGATAATAGCTCGCTAAGTGTCACGATCCTTACATACTCCTCGCGGCTTACATACAGATTCATCACCTTCCTTAAATATACACGCAAAGCTATCCGAGTTTTCTTGCTCCTCCCCTCTTGGAGCACACATGGTCTTTAAAAGTTAGTCCCGCCTTACCTTTTAATAATAACTTTCGCGCTGTATATTTTCTCCACAATTCACCATTTACATTCTTTTAGAATAAAGTCACATTAATTTTATATACACGTTTCGTAATCAGGTTTGAGGAAATGTCGTTTGTTAAAGTTGAGTTAAAAAAATGACTGGATTTTAAATCCCGACATGGCGCTAGCGGAAATTGAATCGACCTCACGCTGATCTTTCACTACAAACCACGATACAACTTTTAATATTGTAGAGGGTTGATCTAAAGTGTTACAAAATCAAATCTTGATTTATATTGTATATAAATATGCATTTATGTTATATATTGTATATTATGAAGCCACGATAGCCGAGTGGTTGGGTGGTCGGAATTTCGAGTCGAGAAACCCGAGTTCGATTCCCAGGTGGCAGTACCAATGAGTTTTTCAAAAAATTATGTACGAATTTCATCGTTGGCTTGGACATATAGACGGCGACGGACTCACCACATGTCACGTTGTCCCGAAAATATTTCCGGTGGAAAGTGGGTCAAAGGGACTTAATTATCTAGACTAGACCTTTGTCTACCCCTGTATTGGGAATTGCGTGAAGATATTTATTTATTTATTTAATTATGCATTTTAGTTGAATTTTAAAACTTGTTAGTTGTGATGTGCTGTTGTTATAATTATATATAACTAGCTTTTTCCAGTGGCATCAATGCAACGAGAAAGATTAGCCTGTAAAGTCATCATCAGAATATACAATATACATATTGAATATAAAGTAATTAGAAATAGCTAGGGAGTTTAATAAGACTTTTTATGATGTCTTTAATATATTAGTTAATTAATATTTAAAATAATAAAAGTAAAATTTTAACTGGTTAATAGGCAGGCCTTGCATATTTACAGGGATATGCTGTAGAAAGGTACACACCTGAAGTGATTACTTACTCTTCTATGGAGTCTAGTATCAGGCGTCACAAGCTTGTATCTATTCAAACTTTTAATATATATGCAACCTGTTTTGTCTGGCTTCTGATGTCAAAGTAAATAATTGATTTTATAATGATTTGAAATTTTAACTCGCTTGACTCCTTTTCATTATCCATCGAACCTGTTATTAAAATCCTCTCACACCACTGATCGTTGATGAGTCTTTCAGAAAATCTCTTTCTCTTAGCGGTAGCTTATTTCATAGTATATTTTTCTTGCTACTTTCTTTTATTACATTTTATTTATATTTTGCTTTGGTTTGTTTATAGGTTTGGATATAAAGACGGCGACAGGCTTCTTTAGTCTATCAAGTTACGCCAAAAATAAGAAGTAACGGAATTTTCTAGAACTCTAGTAATCCCTTTATTGGGAAATATGTGCATTTCTCCGTCAAAAAATACATTGTAATCAATCAAGAGGAATAAATAACACGTGATACGTAGAATATTACAAAGTAATCACCTAGCATTAATTATTTTCAACTTTCAAATTAATTTTATCGGGAACAATAGAAAAATTTTGCGACATTAATTTCTTTGGATAACATAAGAATGAGAATTGAACAAACATCCTGATCGTTAGATAAAATAGTTCAGACAACGTTAACAACCCGACCTTACATTTGCTGAGATATGACGTCTGTACAGTCTATCCAGTTTATACTGTGGCTATGAAATGCGTGAATTATAATAGCTTTTTTTAGTATCTGCACCTATCTACCACCTGGGAAACGAACTCGTGTCTCTCGACTCGAGATCATCCTACTACGCAACTATCGTGACTACTATTATCTTTATATCGTAAATTATAAAAACAAATTCATTATATAAATATGTGCTTTTCATTTTCATAGTAATTTGTATTAGCATTTTATATTCAAGAATCTATTCTGGATCTTAATGGCACTGATTCTTTATTAAAAAATTGTTATAACTTTTGGTTATACTGCATATAAATAAAAAGCAATAACTTCTGAACTGAAATATTAATTTTGAAATTATTTATGTTATTGTTTATTTAAATAATAATCAATATTTTGTTATTAGCAAACACTTTATTTACCTCTATAGAATAAATAAAAATTAAATGCATACCATAAGTTTATAACAAACCTAAATCAAATTAAATCATTTATTCATCAGACAATTAATTGAGAAGAAAGTTGTGGGAGGAAGGGTGGTGCACTTCTTCTCTTCGGATCAGGTAACACATACCTTTTTTTATATTTGTATGCGGAATGGTGCGAGGTAATTATCAATAACAACTTTATTTATTCATCGATACGAGTAACTTACATTACATTTATCGATCTACGACTGTTTCATAATGGGTTCTTCTAATGGAGAAGAAACAGACTAAAGAAACTAGGTAAGTATGCTGTTTTTCGAGGAAGGAAACACTAAATTGAAATAGCATTGGATTTTTCAACACATACACAGTTATTATTTAGATGATTATATATTTATCTTCACGCACAATCCCTGACGGGGTAGCCAGAGAGAACAGATCTCCAAGTGTCACGATCCCTACATATTCTTTCCTACAGATTCTTTCGCTTCTTTCAGATTCATCATCTTCTTCATACCTGCACGTCTAGGTATCCGAGTACTCTTGACCCTCCCCTCTTCGAGAAATTTGCTCACATGGTCTTCGAAAGTTAGTCTCGGTCTACCACGACACCTTTTAATATTAACTTTCGCGCTATATATTTTCTTCACCATTCGGTCTTCACTCATTCGCTCAACGTGCCTAAACCATCGAAGCACGCCCTTATCAATTTTTGTGACAAGGTCATCTTTCAAACCTGCCATATTGCGAATCTCTTCGTTTCGCTTTCGGTCGGTCATGGTAAGGCCGCACATTTTACGAAGAGATCGCATCTCCACTGCATTCAACCTGCTTTTATGCTTCTTCTGGCAAACCCAGGTTTCGCTGCCATATAACATAGTCGGTACCAACACTGCGTTATGTATTGTAAGGCGTGCACTTTTCACTACGCCTTGCCTTTTGACTAACGCAGTCAGGGCACTATTGACTTTGTTCCCGGCAGCGGAACGCCTGTCCACATCTAAATCACATCTTCCATCCCGCCTAAACGCACTTCCCAAGTATACAATTTCATTCACCTGTTCTAGACATTCCTGATTTACCTGATTGATTTACATACACAGTTACTCTCAAAATATTAATATATATTGTATTAACAGTTTTTGTATAGTTTTTCTTCGATAAATGCCTTGGTCTTGGGAAAAGACAAGCATTGCACATTAACCGTGATTTGGTCGTAGAAGCGTACACAACCCATGAATGAGTTACATATAGTATGGAGTTTAGTAACTGGCTTTACAAAATAAATACATTTTAATCATCTCTGTCGTAGAAATACGCGTGCAGATTGGGAGCAAAGATACGCTTGTTTCGTAGCTCCATCCTTAATTTTAGTGACCGTGGCCCACTTCAGCCAGCTGTTGCCGGCCGCTTTGAACTTTCGGATAGGCAAATGATAACAAAAAATACATAAACATATGTACTTTTTTGCTATGCACATAGATAAATCTGAATGTATACAAATAAACATGCATGAGTCGACCATGAGTATTCAATTTTGTAAAACACTATATATATATATATATATATATATATATATATATATATATATATATATATATATATATATATATATATATATATATATATATATATATATATATATATATATATATATATATATATATATATATATATATATATATATATATATATGTGTGTGTGTGTGTGTGTGTGTGTGTGGTGGGTTAGTCTTAGGACGTATAGCTGCAGCTATACAGTTGCATAATCATAGAACCAAAAATAGTGAAAATTTAATTCGATAATTAATTAAATTACATATTCATAAGTATTAAACTAAAAAACAAAGGTATTTTAGTACATTCAAGATATTATTCAAAGCTGAAAATAGTGAATAATCGGGAAACCAATAGAGCCCCAGCACACGCTCTATTGTGTGGAAACCAACCAGAATATGTCTCCTCCGTTTGAAAGTAAATTATTGAAGTAAGCATGTCGCCGTAGCGTCAATGCGTAGTGTCGTGAACTAGAGAATTACTTCTGGCTAAATGTAACTCTTTGTTACAAATTGTGAACGACAAATTACATTTGTCTAGATGGGTATTTTTTTAAAGGAAATATTTTGAACTAAGGAACAAATACTACTTTAAAGTTGAAATTTAAAATCTACCACCGTTTCGTAATAAGGTTCGTCTGTCGGAGAAGACACTGGCGAAATGAACTCCGCAGGTGTTCTCTTTTTATTAGTCTTCACATTTTTAACGTTGGAAACGATTAAATAAAAATTGTAAAAGTAGATAATAAAAAAAAAATTTATATATATAGTGCTGTACATATATATATATATATATATATATATATATATATATATATATATATATATATATATATATATATATATATATATATATATATATATATATATATATATATATATATATATATATATATATATATATATATATATATATTTTTTTTGTTAGTCACCACACGCAAATAAACTCTATCACAAAATATATTTTAAAGGTGATAAAAACTAAAGTCGTTAATAGAAAAACTTTTATTTTGTAATACGTAAGCATTTGTTACAGGAAACACTACTCTGGTATTCATTAATGAATAAAGAATTATTTATTAGTATTTAATACATGTTTCTCAGTAGATATATATCTAATATCTAAAGTTTACTTTATTATTAATTACATATTATGTGTCCTTTTTTATATTCAAACGTGTATTGATAAGTTACAACTACAAGTTTTCCTAAGAATTTGTCGAAAGAAAACTCTCATGTAGTTGGAAGAAAGTTCGACTTTGTTCGTGTTTCTTTTTCAGGCCTTTTGTAATAACATACTGAACACATGAAAATGAAATAAATATAAAAACATGCCTATATTAAGTTCGATCGTTTCTTTCTGACAAAAGTCGAAGCTATCAATATGAATTCACATCATTGAAAATAGAGAAACGTGTGCACAAAGAACTTTTTTTTTAAAAAAATGGAAAGGCATAGGCTTTTGGCTTTTGAAGCTTATTGACTTTCTGTGTAGGAAACATTTAGTCTTTTGTTGTTTACTTTAATCGATTTTCGTAATTATGAACATCGATATATCTTTAAAATTACACGCTTGAATATTGAACTTAAGTCAAACGCGTTGCGAGAACACTTACTTCGTAAAAACATAAATATTCTGTTATTTTGTTTAAATAAATAAACTTAAGTACAAAACAATACATAAAAAACATACATTTAGATAATAAATGTAAATATATTTATTTAACTATAATATAATAAATAAATAGAAAGTGTACAGTGGAACTTTAAAACATGTAATTATTGTTAGCACATAAAACAAAACTAGCTGTTATTTGTGCTCTATAATTTGAGAATAACTACGAAACTAACAACAGGTAACATGCAATGTTTGTGTAAGTTACATGTTATAGTACCTCACTACTTTTAGATATATGAATTGCTGATTTTAAAGTCACTGTGATTTTTCAAAATTAACCTCCGTTCCATAACACTACATGTATTTCTTTAAACTAAAGACGTCGAATAACTCACACATTTAAAACGTAAGACCACGTTTCTTGTCTCGGTTCTCTGCAGTGAAAATTAATGACACTACTTCACAGAAAACCAAAACGAGCACCCAGTTTAATAAAGGTTCTTAAGCGTTAAATAGAATTAAATAAAATAGATTTCAGCATTGTTCACACACACACACACACACACACACACACACACACACACACACACACACACACACACACACACACACACACATGGAACAATAATCACATGGACGGAATTACTGATAACGGCATTAATAACCAGTGCTTGTCACATCCATACCATGTTATCCTCAAACACCAATTTGCTTATTTTCGTTATTAGACCTTATATTTGTCACATACAGATTTTACTTCCATAATATCAAACACACAGAACAATTAAATATATACATATAAATCAGACATTTAAAACTTCTCTACAAGTCTCTTATGGCACTGGCACTCTACTATGGTATCACAAACGACGAAGGTACCACAAGCACCCAGATCCCATAAAATGTGGAAAAATTATTTTCTACATTGACCCGACCGAGAATCGAACTCGGGATCACAGAACATGTTGATTGACAGTTTGTACGCCACTCGTCCACGGAGGTCGTCAATTTGAGTTGTACATTTAGGCTGACGCCACGGCACAGATTTATATACAATCGGGTTAAAATTTAAATTTTTAGCTTCGTAGACCAAGTCATTACAAAGGTCTATCATTGGCTATATCTAAATGGTTGCTATACTATATTAATATGCAAATTCACAATCACTCAGCAACATTCAGCATGAACTTATTATAATTGTGTCATTAAAGACCACTGAGGTAGATTCTGGTTGTACAGATTTCGATTCGTAATCGAAGTCATTGCAACTTGAGATAACAAACAGGCAGTTAATAACGATATGACCAATCTACACTAGTTTATTCTTTGGGAACCTGTGTGGATAGGCATTATATTGATAACCGTGAGACAGTTCTTTATGTCATTGATCTCATAATGTTAATGACAATTAATATTTTATGTTTTTTTTAATTATTTGGGTATTTCTAAATTCTTGACCTGCACCGAGCTGAAGGCATAGATTGGTATGCAGTGGAGTTACTCATGAGGAGCTTCTGTACTCGCACCTTGAAGAGGCGAAGGTAGATTATGGATTTGAGCAAATTTTTTCTTTGGTGTATCATTTTATTCATGTATAAATCACGTATATTTCCTCCATTTATGTAGGAGTATATAAGTTCCTGCAATCCATTAACTTTGGCCATGCTTTTTATTAATTAATAGCTAATCTCCCATTATCTGCCAATTTCATCTGCTCGTACCATCAGCATGCGTATGATCTTTGATAATATGTAAAATCAAATGATAATCACTTTTAGCGCAATGATGATTAAATCATCTTAATGATGATAGTAATTATTTTCGTGTTCAGACAATTTTGTCTTATTGTTCCCAATAATCTTCAGTGAAAAATGGTTATAAAAAAAAGAACTTTATTTTCTAGATATATATATGTAGTTAAATTGGAAAACAAAAAATATGATAAAATAAGCAGACTATCTTCCTTTTCTTTATTGTTTTAATCAAAATCTTTAATGGTGCTCTTTTTTATAATACATTTTTATAATACATCATATTGATATTGCTCTCTTACATAGCAATTATCATCAAATCATTTTACTGATGAGCGCAATATTTTTCATGTTGCCACGTTTTTGTCTTGTGGTTCCAAATAAGCTTCAGTGAAAAACGATTATAAAGAACTTCATTTTCTAGATATGTCTGCAGTTAAATTGGAAAACAAAAAATATGACAAAATAAGTAGAATCCAATCAAAATGTTTAATAGCACTCTTTTTATAACACTTATCATATTGATATTGAATTGGATTATGCTCGTATTTAATAACCGTGTAGCGGATGCAAGAAAAGCAAGAATAGGCTACTGGCTAAGACGGGTGTTCGTAACCTCGGGAGAATGCCTTCTCTGCGAGTATAATATCGGTACTCGTATATATGCGTGTAACTTCGATAGTGCGATGTAGGACATCGATATGTTTCCTGAACTTCCTGGCACAAGTGCGCTTTCAATGTGGAACCTAGATGTCGCCACACCCCCAAATTCAAAGTTAAATCTGATAAATTAGCTTGACTTTCGACTGAGTTCCAAGTCATGGTTACTTATGTTATATGGCTGCTGATATTGAGTATTTAATATAGTGCTCTACATCCTCTAGCCCACCACCACCCATGGCGTAATCTATTATCTTCCTTACAGCCGAAACATGGGAGGTACAAGCGACACTTGCATATCTCTGTCTCACTCGTACTTTCTTGACTCCCTACAAATTCTTTTTTGCACTCATTCTTATTTTATTTTCAGGAATTTCAAAATCTTCGTGAGTATTTCTGAGAAAATAAGTAACAAATATCATCAGCAGCTTTCGATTACTATAAAATTTCTACTGTAGATGTTATTTACTGAAGTGTTAAGTTATAAGTGACATGTAATTAACACGTCCCTTGACTATTTAACACTCTGTTAAATATTGCCTGCTGTGCGAAGAGAAAACTTTGTAATCTGTTACTAATGTATAATTATTTGTTTAAAATACGTTAATTTGATGTATTGTTTATTACTACGTCAATGCAACACGTACTAATTAAAATATAATTAGATATTTACTTATGACGTATGAGTAATATTAATTAATGTAATACAAATAAATACATCAAATTATTTATAACATTTGTATTCAGATATATACATAGAGGAAGACTCAATAGCCGAGATAGCACTGACATTGCCTTCGAAGCTAAAGGTTGCCAGTTCGAAACTCGCGTGGGGAAAGCGTTTGTACAATGGAATAAGAATGAATGTACTCAAATCCTGGCTGTATATGTTCCGGTAAAATAAAGTTTCTTTCTTTCTTTCTATATACTTTGTAATAATGTATGTATGTATATACATCGTAATTTGTAATTGTTTATTTTATTATCTTCACGCAATTCCCCATACTGGTAAGCAGACGTCTAGACAATGAAGTCTTTTCGAGCCACTTTTCATAGGAGCCTGTTTCGGACAATGTAATAGGAGGTGAGTCTGTGTGTCTTATTGACCAAGTTAACGGTACAATATTATTACGTACTGAATTAAATATTATATATAATACAGAAAGATCCTTGAAGCGAATACAAACACAGAAACGTTTTCCCTAAGCGGGATAATAGACATGTTAGCAATACTTTTGTTTAATTCTATGTAGGAAGCGAACGCAAGTAATTAAAATAAAAGCAAAGAACTGTTAAGAATTGATTTAAAACGAGCGTCGCTGCTAACAGCGACACTTTTAAAAGCTGCCTTTAAAAGTGGCAGCTTTTAAATGACACAGAAAATATGATAACTACATACGGTGAAGGAAAATGACACTGTATGAAATATTTACAATCATAATACATAACACAGTTGTAAATTTCACAAATTCGCTTAGTATTGACGTGTTTTGTATATCAATATAACGCGCAGAAGCACTATGCGCTTGTTATATTTGGAATATCGTCAATTCGTTTTTATTGTAGTAATATTTCTGTTCAGAAATTCGAAACGCTAAATTAAAAACGCATAAGTTAAATTACTTCCGAAAATTATTTCAGAAAAATGCAGTGAAAGTTTTAAATGAATCACAAAATTTTAGTTTTACTACAAATGTTTTAAGACTCATTGCACCATTGTATGTTCTTTCCATGAAGTTAATACAATGAAATGACTAAAAATAAAAAAATAAAACCTCACACAAAAATAAACAGTGACACACAAAAATAATCTGTGTTTTGATACATTGACACACGTATCTATTTGATTCGTTTGTCTTATTATTTTTATAATAAAAAAAGAAATCTGGGATAATTGGCATTTCTGATAGGGTTATTTTGTTTGCAACTTTTCTTATCTTAACTTATAAATGAATTGACATAATGAAATTGTTGAGAAAAATAAAATAAACTGATTCGGACGAGATTCAAACCCGCGAAACTCGGTGTTGCCATACTGTGGCACCACCGAGCACCAACAACTGCGTGCCATCGTGTCCAATACGTAGTTAAAGAAATTAAAGTGATGAATCCATGATGATCGTAGGCAATTTATGTGGCAACGAATCGGAATTGGCATTTATTGTTTGGTTACAATGCCAATGCGGATTCGAGTCGCTGCACAAAATAGGCCACAGGAAGCTTTCGCGATGAAATGTCTTGATGAGTAATTGCTTGATGAAATGGCTGATTAGCGATTAAGAAGTGCGGTCAGGATTTTGAGTGCTGTGTGCATGAACTTGGTGTATTCTTGGAGTAAATTGTAAGCACTTTCAGTGTGAAGATATTGTAACATTTTGTCTTTCCTCAATAAATAAATATATCATTTATGATATCTCTTACGACCAAGACAACTTTTAATTGATCTTTCTTTATGATCTTTCTAAGGTTAAGCCGTTTATTTTTATATTTTGATAGTCATTTTACGCTGTATTTCTTTAATAACCATATTCTATTAGGCATTACTTGGATGGATAAATACTCACAAGTAACAGTGTAAACCGTAGACAGTGCTTGAATGCTTTCTTATTATCTAAGGGCAACTCACTCAAGAAGGCTCGGAGTATCTAGTTTACTCCCTTTACACCTTGTAAATAGTTCACATATTTTTTTTTTAATACCCGATACAAGGTTTTCGCTCTTCCACATATTTCTAAAAAAATGTATCACAGGCATACGGCTCCAATGACTACAAACTCACCATCGCCGTATGCCGTGAGCGCCATCCATTGTTCATGCGCTCCCCCCAAAGAGGAGCTCTAAGTTAAGGAGTAAAGACCAAAGTCCATTGCAAAACAGGCAAGCCAGGAAAAGAGGGCTTTGATCTTAGTAGTGCGTAAGCACAAACTTCGACCGAAGTCGAACATGTCAATGAATTTAAACGCCATACAAGCCGACGATAAATCCACCTATGGTGAATGTACGTCATACGGTTTGGGCTCTTGATGATCGAGTGCTCTGACTGCAGACGCGATGTAAGTGTTTATTTTGGCATCACCACCAATCACATGGTCAGCACAACAATTTTGCCACAGGGCGCTTTGTAAGTCTACTGCTCACCCCAAGGGTATGGTTAGTACGTTGAGCTGCTGTCGACGATAGCCTTGAGAATCACCTCCCTACAGCAACAATCCGCATGAGGAAAACGCGTATGCTTTGCTACTAATTTGCCCATCAGATAGGATCCGTGTATCTGACGTTAAGTATAATGCATTTCGATCGAGTTAGCCTCACCCAACAGCAAGTTGCCACCATGGATTTAAGTGGTGGGAAGTTTACTAAGAGTTTCAAATATAGTTGTTAAATAAAATTCATGGACGTCCGACAGCATGCAGCCCCGTCATCAAGGGGCTTGAACAAAACTACCTGCGATCGTTAGATAAAATAGTTTAGACAACACAACACATAAACGTAAAAACCAACCCACCTTGGGTTAGTCTTAGTACGCATACAGCTGCAGCTATACAGTTGCATAATCAAAGAAATAAAAGTAGTGAAAATTTTGTTCTATAATTAATTAAATTACATTTTCATAAGTATTGAACTAAACCACAAAGGTAGTTTAGTAAATTCGAGATATTATTCAAAGCTGAAAATAGTGATTAATCGGGAAACCAATAGAGCCCCAACACACGCTCTATTGTGTGGAAACCAACCAGAATATGTCTCCTCCGTTTGAAAGTAAATTATTGAAGTAAGCATGTCGCCGTAGCGTCAATGCGAAGTGTCGTGAAATAGAGAATTACTTCTGGCTAAATGTAACTCCTTGTTACAATGAAAACATATATATGTTCAAGTAATTCTGAACAACAAAATAAATTTGTATGTATAGGGGTATTTTTTGAAATGGAAATATTAAGAAGTACAACTGTATCATAAAAATTAAATAACATTTGTATATTTTTGTAAAGAACCAATAGAGCCCCAACACACGCTCTATTGTATGGAAACCAACCAGAATATGTCTCCACCGTTTGAAAATGAATTATTGAAGTAAGCATGTCGCCGTAGCGTCAATGCCTAGTGTCGTGAACTAGAGAATTACTTGTACTACGAAATGTTAACACCTTGTTACAATGAAAACAATAAAATGTTGTTGTTGGTATATTTTTCAAAGGAAATGTTTTGAAGCAAGTACACATGTACCAATAAAACATATTAATAACTTTTTTTTCGACTGCAGAACAAACACTTTAAGGTTGAAATTTAAAATCGATCGCCGTTTCGTAATGAGGTTCCTCAGTCGGAGAAGAAACAGGCGAAAGAAACTCCGTAGGTATCCTCGCTTTCATAAGTCTTCACATTTTTTACTTTGGAAAATAATTATTTCACAGGAAATTAAACGAAATGCTCGAATAAAAATTGTAAAGTAGATAATTAAAGATATATATATATATATATATATATATATATATATATATATATATATATATATATATATATATATATATATATATATATATATATATATATGTATATATATATATATATATATATATATATATATATATATATATATATATATATATATATATATATATATATATATATATATATATATATATATATATATATATATATATATATATATATATATATATATATATATATATATATATATATATATATATATATATATATATATATATATATATATATATATATATATATATATATATATATATATATATATATATATATATATATATATATATATATCATTATTGCTTATTTTATTACACCTTATATTCGCCACATACACATTTTACTTTCATAGTCAAACACTCAGAACAATTAAATATATACATTTCAATTAGACATTTTAAAACTTTTCTACAAGTCTCTTATGGCACTGGCACTCTACCATGGTAACAAACACCCAGATCCGATGAAATGAGGAAAAACAATTTTCTACATTGACCCGACCGAGAATCGAACTCGGGATCACAGAGCTTGTAACAGGATGAAAACCGTCCGTGTACGCCACTCGTCCACGGAGGTTCTCAAATTGAGTTGTAAATGTAGGCTAACGCCGCCACTCACATTTATGTACAATCGGGTTAAACTTTAAATTTTAAGCTTCGTAGACAAATTCATTACAAAGGCCTATCATTGGTATATCTATATATAAACGGTTGTCACACTGTATTGATAAGCAAATTCTCAATCACTCAGCAACATTCAGCATGAACTTATTATACTTGTGTATAAGACAATTGAGGTAGATTCTGGTTGTATAGATTTCGATTCGTAATCGAAGCCATTGCAACTTGAGATAACAAACAGGCAGTTAATAACGATATGACCAATCAACACAAGTTTATTCTTTGGGAACCTGTGTTGATAGACATTTTCGTTGTAAACCGTCTCTTTCTTTATATCCTTGATCTCATAATGTTAATGACAATTAAGATTTTATGTTTTTTTTTTAATTATTAAAATATTTCTAAATTCCTGAACTCCATCGAGCTGAAAGCATAGATTGTTATGCAGTGGAGTTACTCGTGAGAAGCTTCTGTACTCGCACCTTGAAGAGGCGAAGGTTGATTAAGGATTTGAGAAAATTTTTTCTTGGTGTATCATTTTATTCATGTATAAATCAAGTATATTTCCTCCATTTACGTAGGAGTATAAAAGTTCCTGCAATCCATTAACATTGATCATGTTTTTATTTATTATAACTAATCATTATAACTAATCCCATTATCTGCCAATTTCATCTGCTCGCACCATCAGCATGCGTATGATCTTTGATAACATGTATCATCAAATAATAGCTTTTATCTCAATGATCATTTAATCATCTTATTGACGATAGTAATTATTTTCGTTTTGTGACGATTTTGTCTCATTGTTCCCAATAGGGAAGCTTCAGTAAAAAATGCTTAGAGACAATTTGCTTCTCTAGATGTATGTTTGTGGGTTAATTGGAAAACAAAAAAATGTGATAAAATAAGGAGACTCTATGTTCCTTTTATTTATTCTTTTAATCAAAATTTTTAATGGCGCTCTTTTTTATAATCCATATCATTTTTATATTGCTCTCTTACATAGCAATTATCATCAAATCCTTTTACTGCTGAGCGCAATAATTTTGTCCACGTTTTTGTTTTGTGGTTCCAAATAAGCATAGTAATCATTTTTAAATAATATAATAATGAAAAATGATTATATGACTTGATTTTCTAGATATATGTCTGTAGTTAAATTGGAAAACAAAGAATATAATAAAATAACTAGACTCCATCTCCCTTTTCATTGTTTCAATCAAAATGTTTAATAACGCTCTTTTTCATAACACTTATTATATTGATATTGATTTGGATTATGCTCGTATTTATTAACCGTGTACCGGGTGCAAGAAAAACAAGAAAAGGGTAGCTACTGGCCAAGACGGGTGTCCGTAACCTCGGGAGAATTCCCTTTCTGCGAGTATAATATCGGTACTCGTATATCTGCGTGTAATTTCGAAAGTGCGATGTAGGACATCGATATGTTTCCTGAATTTCCTGGCACAAGTGCGCTTTCAATGTGGAACCTAGATGTCGCCACACCTCCAAATTCAAAGTTAAATCTGATAAATTAGCTTGACTTTCGACTGAGTTCCAAGTAATGGTTACTCATGTAATATGGCTGATGATATTGAGTATTTAATGTAGTGCTCTACGTCCTCTAGCCCACCACCACCCATGGCGTAATCTATTATCTTCCTTACAGCCGAAACATGGGAGGTACAAGCGGCACATGCATGGCTCTGTCTCACTCGTACTTTCTTGACTCCCTACAAATTCTTTTTTGCACTCATTCTTATTTTATTTTCAGGAATTTCAAAATCTTCGTGAGTATTTCTGAGAAAATAACTAACAAATATCATCAGCAGCTTTCGATTACTATAAAATTTCTACTGTAGATGTTATTTACTGAAGTGTTAAGTTATAAGTGACATGTAATTAACACGTCCCTTGACTATTTAACACTCTGTTAAATATTGCCTGCTGTGCAAAGAGAAAACTTTGTAATCTGTTACTAATGTATAATTATTTGTTTAAAATACGTTAATTTGATGTATGGTTTATTACTACGTCAATGCAACACGTACTAATTAAAATATAATTAGATATTTACTTATGACGTATGAGTAATATTAATTAATGTAATACAAATAAATATATCAAATTATTTATAATATTATTTATAACATTTGTATTCACATATATACATAGAGGAAGACTCGATAGCCGAAATAGTACTGACATTGCCTTCGAAGCCAAAGGTTGCCAGTTCGAAACTCGCGTGGGGAAAGCGTTTGTACAATGGAATAAGAATGAATGTACTCAAATCCTGGCTGTATATGTTCCGGTAAAATAAAGTTTCTTTCTTTCTTTCTATATACTTTGTAATAATGTATGTATGTATATACATCGTAATTTGTAATTGTTTATTTTATTATCTTCACGCAATTCCCCATACTGGTAAGCAGACGTCTAGACAATGAAGTATTTTCGAGCCACTTTTCATAGGAGCCTATTTCGGACAACGGTGCTATATTATTACGTACATATTTACTGAGTTAAATATTATATATAATACAGAAAGATCCATAAAGCGAAAAAAACAAACACAGAAATGTTTTCCCTAAGCGGCATAATAGATATATTAGCAATGTTTAATCCTATGTAGGAAGCGAAGGCAAGTAATTAAAATAAAAACATCCAAACCAGATCAGCATGTTTAAGCTCTGTGACATTAAACAAAGAACTGTTAAAAATTGACTTAACAGTGACACTTTTAAAAGCTGCCTTTAAAGGCAGCTTTTAAAAGCGTTTGCTTCAAAGAGAAAATAATAGTTGTGAAAAAGCTTTGAATGATATCAGATATCATTTTGTTAACAAAATAAATAATAAATAAATTTGTTCACGCCAACTAGAGTTCGGCTAAAACAAATTTTGCGATACCTTTATTGGTTACTAGTTTCACCAATGAAGAGGGCAATGATTTGTTTTCACATAATCTAAATTCTGTTACGTATATAGTGTATACTCTTTGATAATGAAATCACTAATTATATTGTTTCTATTGCGACATTGTGTAATGACACAGAAAATATGATAACTGCATACGGTGAAGGAAAATGACTCAGTATGACATATTTACAATCATAATACATAGTAGTAAATTTAAGATAGTATATACAAAGGTGTGCTAAATCTCAACACTAATGAATCAAATAAAATAAAATAAAATCATTTATTTTTCGAAATAAATTAAGGAATAAATTCGCTAAGTATTGACGTGTTTTGTATATCAATGTAACGCACAGAAGTACTATGCGCTTGTTATATTTGGAATATCGTCAGTTCATTTCTATTGTAGGAATATTGACACATTGGCCCTCTGTTTAGAAATTTGAAACGCTAAATTAAAAACGCATAAGTTAAATTACTTCCGAAAATTATTTCAGAAAAATGCAGTGAAAGTTTTAAAAGAACCACAAAATTTTAGTTTTACTACAAGTGTTTTAAGTCTCATCACACCATTGTATTTTCTTTCCATGTAAAATTAATTAAAGACGTGAAGTTAATACAATGAAATGCTTAAAAATAAAACCTCACACTAAAATATACAGTGATCTGTGTTTTGATACATTTATACATATATCTATTTCATTAATTTGTCTCATTATTTTTGTTATAAAAAAGAAATCTGGGGTCATTGTAACGCATTTCTGATAGGGTTATGTTGTTTGCAACCTTTCTTATCTTAACCTATAAATTAATTGACATAATTAAATTATTGAGAAAAATAAAATAAACCGACACGGACGAGATTCAAACCCGCGACGTTGTCGGGACTCGATGTTGCCGTAGTGTGGCACCACCGAGCACCAATAACTGCGAGCCACCGTGTCCAATACGTAGTTAAAGAAATGAAAGTGATGAATCCATGATGATCGTAGGCAATTTATGTGGCAACGAATCGGAATTAGCATTTATTGTTTGGTTACAATGTAAATGCGGATTCGAGTCATTGCACAAAATAAGTCACAGGAAGCTTCGCGATGAAATGTCTTGATGAGTAATTGCTTGATGGAATGGCTGATTAGCGATTAAGAAGTGCGGTCAGGATTTTGAGTGCTGTGTGCATAAACTTGGTGTATTCTTGTAGTAAATTTTAAGCGCTTTCAGTGTGAAGATATTGTAACATTTCGTCTTTCCTCAATAAATAAATATGTCATTTATGATATCTCTTATGACCAAGACAACTTTTAATTGATATTTCTTTATGATCTTTCTAAGGTTAAGCCGTTTATTTTTATATTTTGATAGTCATTTTACGCTGTATTTCTTTAATAACCATATTCTATTAGGCATTACTTGGATGGACTACTCACTAGTGGCGGTGTAAGTCAAGTATACAAGTATACAAGGTCTTCGCTCCTCCACATCTTTCTATAAAAAATTGTGAAAGGCATACGGCTCCAATGACAACAAAATCATCATCGGCGTATGCGGTGAACACCATCCATTGTTCATGCGCTCCCCCCTTGGTAGTTCGTAAGCACAAACTTCGACCGAAGTCGCGCATGGCAATGCGTGTAGACGCCATTCAAGCCGACGACAAACCCAGCTATAGTGAATGTACATCATACGGTTCGAGCTCACGTCGAAAAAACTCGGGCACTCTGGCCCTTGAATAAGCCTTGCGTAAGCGCTACCACCTCGCCTGACCGTCACGACTGCAAACGCAATGTTAGTGTTTACTTTGGTATCACCACCAATCACATAGTCAGCACGAAAATTTTGCCGCAGAGCGCGTTGTGAGTGTACTGCTCACCCCAAGGGTATGGTATGTACGTTTAGCGGCTTTCGACGGCAGCCTTGAGAGTCACCTCTGTCCAGCTACCATCCGCATGAGAAAAACGCGTATGCTCCACTAACATTATGCCATTATGTATTAATTGGGCCATCAAATAGGCTCAGTGTAACTGACGTTGAGTATAATTCATTTCGATCGAATTTGCCTCACCCAACAGGAAGTTGCCTTCACATATTTAAATGGCGGGAAATTTACTTAGAGAGTCAAATATGTTATTAAATAAAATTCATGGGACAGCATGTAGCCCCGTTATTAAGGAGCTAGGACAAAACTAGTGAGAAGTGAGTCCAACCGAGACGCAGGACACCACCATAGTGATAAACCTTATTTTCCAAGCCACCGCCGTACGCGTAATGTCACTTTTTAGTGACATTGTGCTTAAACAGTTTTTGTGTTTTTACACACATCAATACGGCTAACCCCACATGAAACCTCCACACAAAGCGTTGATTTTAGGTAAACACCAATACGCAACCGTCCCAACACGCACTATAGCGTATAGCCGTAAGCATTGAGATTAGTATCACAGAGACAGTGTACTCTCATACTACACTGACATGACCCCAATGAACTTTGATTGCAGAGCTGTGGATACTTTCTTATCACTAGAAGCGCTCAACATACTCCTCAAGTCGAATGATAGCCGACGTATCATAATGTAATTAAACACTCAGACGCCAGCCACCAACGGCCAACTCAATGATATGTCTAGCAAAAAGACACATCGGTTCCGAATCCACGCTTACCGCGGTCTCTAAGCAGCGGAAAGTATCACGCAACTCTAATTTTAATTTTCGGCGCGTCACCAGAACAGCGCCACCACCTTGTGGCGAACGAACCGAACCGAACGAAATGAACCCAATACTATACAATGCTATACGATCACGCTATATATTTAATATACTTTGCGAAGTGTGTTTGATCAATGTAAAAGTGTGGGTATGTCTTTTTATAAATATAAATATTGATATTTTAAGTTTTTATGACTTTTATGTCCACTTATGGTAAGTTATAATACTGTAATCTTTTGCCCAGTATAACTTTCAAACTGCTGTATTTGTATTGATTTACAAAGAAATTCTTAAGGGACATATATGGTTGTCTTGGTCATTTTTGACATATTTTTATTTTGTTTATAAGTATTAATTGGTTGTTACAATATAAATGCCACAATATCTTAACGGTAATAGATTTTTTGGATAAATTTACTCTAGTGCAATAATTTTCTTTTTTAAAGAATAAATTTTTAAATATCATTTTAAATATCACCATTATTGTTCAATGAAACTATACCTATGCTCTTCAATACCCGTTAATGATTCAAAACACGACGAAACAACAGTCAAAATCCATACCGATAGGCACACGAATGATATGACTTCACATTTAATGACCAACACCTGGTATGTACATGATGCTATTAAAATACAACACTTAACAATGAATGCAGTTAAGTTTAAGAATATTATTAAGAATATTATGACGAATTATGATAAACTAGTAAATAAAAGTAACGGAAATGTCTTAGCAAAAATTATAAAAAGGTTTTCTTTAAGCGACATGATAATAATAAATTTAGTTGACAGGGTTTTTATATTATACTATACATCTAAGAAAAATTGTTATATTGTCTATTAAATACAAATATATTGATCATAAATTCTTTTATATGTTTAATTTTGTATGTATGTACCACAGTCATATAAGATTATTTAGTATCTTAGTTACCAGGAATACGTAATATTTATATTCATCTTTAAAGTTTTTATAGACTGCCAGTTTCAATATTATTTCATAGCAAATTATCGGTATTGACATCACTTGCCATATAGGGATTTTATATACAACATACAGAAGGTATATTTTTGACCACTGGCGAAGAGCTCGTACCATGGATTTTAGTTAGTTAGTAGTTTAAGTTGTTTACGATTTGAATAAGGCGTACTCTCCGATCTCCAAGTGAGTAACTAAAGCACTTGAAGGATTTAAAACCCTAAAAAAAATAGAGAAAGTGCTTTTATATTTTGATCCATACGGGTTTTGTTTCCGAGACCTCCGAGCTGACGACGCTTTGAAAACCGGTACGATTACCACTCAACTACGAAAGTCTTTACCATCTTTATTATCTTGTACATCTCATACTGAAGTATACAAAGGTCTAAACAATGAAATCCTTTCGATTCACCTATCACCGAAGCTTATTTGGGACGTAATATGTGGCGAGCCTATCGCCGTATATTCAATATCTTACAAGACTTTAAAAGCTATTTAGCTAATGTAGTTTGCAAAAGTGTACAAAAACCTCAACACCAGCCCAAAAACACAGGCTCGTAATTTCATACTTTGTGAAAATTCTTAATCCAAATAATTGACCTTTATTTACTTTTGAATATTTATTTATTGTTAATTGAATGTACTAATATATATTTTGTTTTCAATTCATAAATTGTGAGGAGTGACCTCTTCTGCTCGAAAAACGAAGAGCTTTGCTCTATGGTAAGAAAATATAGGGCATAAAAGTTAACATTAAAGGGCCGAGGATAGTTCTATGACAAAATTATTAATATTTTCTTTTTCCGACCCGATAGTTGGTAGTGAACCGGCCTTCGAAGCAAAGGGTAAGGTGAATATGAATGTTTGTTCTCGAGTTATGGATGTTTACATGAATATATTTTAAGATTTATTTCTATGTAGATTACTTGGATCTTAAGACGGCGATAGGCTTTCCATCTGGTTCGTTCTTCTAAATAGGTTTCAGTGAATCGTGGGATTTAATTGTATCCCAGTATTGGGAAAATGCGTGAAGGTATAATATTAATACCTTATTAAATTTAATTTTTACATGACATGGATAAAAATGCATACATTTACGTATATTACACGTACCTGAATTTTTAATTTTATTAATGATTATGAAATGCGTGATTATATGAGTTCCGGCTAGCATGCGAACAGGCAACAGTTATGGTTAGGAATAATGGAACTTTTTGCAAGCACTAAAATAGCAACATATCGATTTTTTGTGTCCTACTGACTTGATTAACCAGAAATAGGTAAAACTGATTACAAAAAAAAGATACATGTTGTATGCCATATGTACGTAGTACGAGTATATATAATCTGTTTTCCAATGTAAGAATCAATTTACATCACCCCGTGGATATAAGAAGTCTGCAGTAAAGACGCCATGTTGATAAATAACCAAAAAAAAAGAGATAAAATAAGACGCTCAGTCTTAGATGCGCGTGAAAATATTTATTTATTTATCCCGCAATCATTATCCAAATCCTGCTGGGGGAAAATATTTGTGTCATAAATGTAAAAGTTTATACGCAAGTCATGGATGTTTACATGTCTGTATCTTTATTTATCTATCTTAAAATATTAATATTTGAGTAAAATGTACCATTGGTACTCCACCTGCTGAGTTGGTCCAAACTTTGGTAAGAGGTCGTCATTTCATCTTAGGGTAGTGTAGTGTGTGCTGTACTAGATTGCCAATTGTATTCTCCTTTCATTTGTTCCCAACAGTTTTCAACTGCTAGTCACGTATCTGTGCTACTTCAGCTAATTGATCGCGTAGCCAGATTTGCTACGAGGATGCTACGAAATTTTAATTTTATGTTACCACGGTTTAGAACAAAACAACATTTTGCTTAGTAACAATGTTTCAACAATATTTGAACAATGTATAACTTTCATAAGTCTTCGAATATATAAAACAAACCAAAGTATTACATGAATTAACGTATTTCCTAACTTCCAAACATCTAGAAGAAACTTATGAAAACTTTTTACAGCTTTTGATTACTTAAATTTATAAGGTTTTGTGACATTTTAAAGTAACTTTGATAACAAAAAGGAATATTACGTAATTTTTTTACGAAAACAATTATTCACTATACACCGTTAGTTACGTGATCACGGCAAGATGTTTTTTCTACATATTTTATTTAGTTAACAGTTATATAATAATTAACAGTTATATTATAAAATACTTTGACTACAAAGTTACATGAAACGTTCTTGAAGTTGTATATGTAAATATATATATATATATATATATATATATATATATATATATATATATATATATATATATATATATATATATATATATATATATATATATATATATATATATGTATATATATATATATATATATATATATATATATATATATATATATATATATATATATATATATATATATATATATATATATATATATATATATATATATATATATATATATATATATATACATATATATATAGTATTGTCTAGACTTGACCTCTGGCTACCCCTGTATTGGGAATTGCGTGAAGATATTTTTTTTTACATTCAACTTTCTTTTATACTTCTTCTAAGATACCCATATTTCGCTGCGATATAACAAAGTCGGTACCAGCATTGCGTTATGTTTCGAAAGGCGTGCACTTTTTATGCACTTTTCCTTTTGACTTTTGATGAACACAGTCAGGGCACCATTGACTTTGTCCCGGCCAAAAAAGGAAATAACTTGTTACTTTTTCATCACCAATCACTTGCTTTAAGTTAAAGCCAACCAACCAAAGCAGAAAAACAACAGTCCATAATTATAAAATGGTGTCGAAATTTTTTGGAACAATTTTTTAATAGACATCACAGTTCCAATTCAACAATTTTTTATCTTCGTTTTTGCATTTCCCTAAAACAAGTTTACACGGAGGTCTTGACGATTAAGTCTTTTGGACCGATATTTCACTGAAGACTATTTTGGAACAGCGTGACAGGTCCTTCGACGATACATTTATAAATAGATAAATATTCCTATACACATATAAACATCAAACTTATAAACAGACATTCATAATTTTCATCAATATCTTCACACCCCTTAACTGCGTAGTAACTAGGCTTTCGGGTCGCTACATAGACAATTTATAATTATATAAATTTGTTTATACATGATTATAATTTAAATTTAAAAATCTTAATGCATTCATTAATCAAAAACCACCAATAGACAGATTGGCATAATTTTTTACCAAAAAATTCTAGTGCGGAATCTGCCTTTTAGAGAGACTATTTAATATTATCCAATAATGAAAACATTTTAAAAAATATAAGCAAAGAACTTATTAGTAAAGGGTGCCCTGACACCCACACACTGATCAAAATATAATAAAATCAATACCAGCTAGCTTATACATTATTATCAATACAAGGAACTTCTATTACTTGGCCTAGTTATTTAATTTTTTAACCGAACTACATGTCACGTGCCAGTTTGCAATATGACGTACTGACGTCAATAGGTTGTAGAGCGAGGTAAGGCCAAAAGTGCAATAACCTATTCAACTATTACTTGAAAATACAAAAAGAAAAAAAAACTCTATTCCTATATGGCCATTAACATGCAACTGTTACAATACGAGTAGTAAGTGATCAGTGTAGCTCAGGTATAATTCGAATACTATATCGCTACGTATCGAATTCCAAATTTAAAAAGAAGAGTTATTTTCTAATAAAGATGTGTTCAGTACAAAACTTTTATAGATGTCATTATCATTCGGAAGGTAGAAAAGATCTTTATTAGTTGCGTATCGCTCGGATATCACTTGCACTTTATGTCTTGCGACGTGCATTTTCATTTATTTGTATATCAAGATATATTATCTTAAAGATTCGATTCGATAACCTAGTTGGCAGTGACGTGGCCTTCGGGGCTAAGGGTAACGGGATTGTAAGTTCAAATCCCGAATATACGTTACAAAAATATTTGTGCGACGAATATGAATGCTTGTTCTCTAGTCATGAATATTTATATGTACATAAAAATTCCTTTCTAACTAATCTTATCTGTGTAAGTTACATAGTGCCGTTGGCATGGCCCATTGTCCAAGTATATGTAAATATGTAATATGTACCGACACTTTTCCCAAAATGGGCTTCGGTGAAAGGAGGATCTATATGACTTAAATCTCTAGACTAGAGATCCCAGTATCGGAAGTATTCGTGAAGATATTTGTTTAAATAATTATTTAAAATGGACAAGTATGTGGTGCCGACACATACGACCAGCAGAGGATTTTATCACCTGTAGAAAAACCATAAAACTAAATCTTATATTCTAATGAGTATTTTCAGGTACTTTGTTTATATCAGTTGCTTAGGTAAGCAACAAAATTTTCAGCGTTCAGTTTGTAACATACAAGAGTATATCTAGTAATGTTCATGGAGTTACTAATACTCTTGTTGTCTACTGAAACTAAGGCTTGAAGCTGGTATACTAAAAATAGTTTAATGGCTGGCTCGAGTCTGCGAAGTGATGGAGACGATCCAATATCTATACAACTTTGCCCAAATAAATTTGGGCAAAGTTGAATAGATATGGTATTAATCTCATGGTACAAGGTCATTACTTTTTTATTGAAATTCCGATAATCTCTTATTTTTATTCTAAAATAATATCAATGGTTTATGTTTCACAGAGTCCATAAACGACCTGCTTTTTATGAAAGTAATATTTTTTTCTTCCCATCTTCAGGTAAAATTTTTTTTCCATTATAAAACTACACTGAGCGTGAGAGAGTAGAGCGTGATTACCTTACTTGGGCAGAGTTTAGTCACCTCCTTTCGCAACCTACCATTATGTTATTGGCGCTTACATATGAATTTAGCTGAATGTTCGATCTTATTTAAAACGCTAACAACTTGAAAACAATTCCTTTATAAAAAATTGTGTAGGACTTGTTATCTCGTCTCGTTACATAGCGTTATTGATCGATCATGCATTTCCATATCTTCTTAATCTTTCTTTACTTACATATGTATCTTCACGCCACACCTAAAGCAGTTTCCCAATAGAGGTCTAGACAATTCAGTTCTTTTGACTCACTTTCCACTGAAGACTTTTTTTTAGGACAACATAACAGATGTTAAGCATTTCGCCGTCTTTATTTCCAAGCCAGCGGTATTAATCCTACGTATGTGTTTGAAATAAACCTACTATTACGAGCCTTTCACCTGGGAATTGAACTCGAGTCTTTTGATTCGAATACCTAATACCTAAATTACTCTTACTCACATAACGATGTACCTGAACATTTCTTCACACAGTATACCGAGCACAGTGCTTTACACTGCGCGAAATGAACTTGATGGGGTGGGAAAGGGGGGAGGGGGCACGTTCCCACCCCATCAGATTCATCTAACGATCAATCTATTGTAAGAAATTATTGGGCTAAGGTTTGTGCTTGGTTACATGGGCTTGATGCCAAGCTCATATAACCTGGACGAACGGCGTGCACACCGGAATTCATGGTGTCCCCAGCTCTGAGGTCCCGATTTCTGTTCCTGGGCGGGGTCAATTTAGAAGGCCACTTTTTCTGGATAATCTTGATCCTTGTTATTTTTGGTACCGTCGTTAGTATCAGATTCTAAAATACAATTTATTTAGTTACTTTTGGAATGAGAGCAACGTAAGTGATGTTGTATATGTCAATTTATTGCTATATTAATACCGTATCTTTTCCAAAATAGCAGCTTGAAAGTATCTCCGACTCCGACCAGCAGTGAAGACTTTCGCTGATATTATGTCACCGTGTCTTCACCTCTTCAGCTATTCACCTGACAAGAGAATGATTTTACGTAGTGCATAGTACAATGACGTAACTATTACCGTAACGTTACCGTAACTTATTTATCAAAAAATACGCAAGACTAAGTAGATCTAATATGTGTATGTGTGTGTGGGTGTGGGTGTGTGGGTGTGTGTGTGTGTGAGTGTGTGTGTGTGTGTGTGTGTGTGTGTGTGTGTGTGTGTGTGTGTGAGAGAGAGAGAGAGAGAGAGAGTTAATAAGCCAGGAACTATCATATTGGAGTACAATATATACAAATATATTGTACACCTCATTTTTCACCTTATTGTACACCAAATTTTATATTTTAATTAACAATGATTATAAATCTATTTCACGTCCAATGAAAAAAATTATAAATAAACTTAAACTAGACTTTCTACTACATGTTTCTTACCTGTAAAAGGAACCTCATTAAGAAACATGAGCAGATAAAACAATAGCATTCAATAGATGTAATGTATGTTACTTATGTCGACGAATAAATGATTTGATATGATTTGATTTGAATAATAAATTCGCGGAATACGGCAAGGATATTTGTCGACCTCGTCTACATCGCAAATGGCCAGGCTATCTAGGTTAACATTCACGTGTTCGAATTCAAATTGATTTTCAAACATTTTTTTTTTACTTCTTCATGTATTTTATAATACAGGGGTAGTCTAAATTTAATTCTTTCGACACATTTTGCATCGGTACTATTTGAGATTTTTTTATACAAAAGGGATGCAAAGGTGCAGGCGGCCATGAACACCCACAATACCAGAGGCATAGCAGATGCGTTGTCGGTTACATGTAATAGCTGAATGTATATAATAAAAAATAAATATATAAGCTGAATATTCCTACGTATGTGTATAAATGTCAACGTGTGTAATGCATAGTAAACCGTACGTAAAAATCAACGAGCAGTTATAATCTAATCAATATAATCAATAAAAATAATATAATCAATAAAATATAATCAAATAATATAATCAATACAATCATTCAGTTTAATTAATATTTGTCCGGGAGAATTGATCTTATATACCCCGAAGTGATTTAGTATTTATTTTCTATTTATTTGCATTACATTTAATTACACATAATATGTAATCACTTATATGGTTTCTTTACATTCTTTTGCTAATTGACTATAAAAAGTAGCGGAAGGGGCTTTGTAAAAAATTATTACTTTTCTTTAACCGCTGGGCTTCCGGGGAGGAAGTTTCCTTACTTCCTCAAAACGACACCTGTATGTTAGGTTATAGAACGAAATTTACTTCCGCATTCCATTCCTGTTACTTCCGTATTAGTTCTGAAAGCTACGCACAGATGGCGTACAAAACGAGAATAATATTTCCTTAAGTAAGCAGCGATACAGTTTATGAGACCCCTCCACAGATGGCGCTGACTGATAGAATCGTGCCGTTCTTCTCGGAAGTTCGAGAATTCACTCACAGATGGCGCTGCTACAATAACGAAACATTCTTAATTCAACTAAACAAACAAACAAACAAAAACTAATTGTCATACGTAAACGAGTAAAAGTAAAGCATCAGTCTGTTAATAGCGATGGCTGTTCAAAAGCAGGGCTCTGTGGGAGTGACTACTCCACCATAGTCACAAGTGTGGGCCATTTTTAATGTAAAACATGCTGGTTATTCGAGATGAGAGAAAAAGAAGCTAATGGCCGCGGTTTCGAATTCGGGCTAGAAATATTATTATTATTTTTTTTTTTTGATAATCTATACTCGAGTTATGGATATTTATTTTCTGCATTATCTCAGATTTGGATCTTTGTGCTAACATCGTTGTCGCTGTTTTCATAATACCAAGTTCATAATACCAAGAAGATGTCAGCATGTCTGTGTATGTATTTATTACAGTTATCTTTTACAGGAAAACGCAGTACAGAACGACCGATCACAAGATGGAGTGGCGACCTGCACAAAATTGCGGAGAGTCGATGTATGGTGATGACACCGGACAAATCAGTTATTCAGACATATAGAAGTCTACTCTGGGATTGGATTACGTGAAGTTGTTAAACATATACAAAAAAGAAGTTTGAAATCAAGAAACAGTTGCATACACAACACTATGTTTTCACGGAACACTATAATTTCTGTTGGCTTGCGCCGTTGACAGTTTTGACTTTTAAATGGGCTGCCCGCTTGCAACTCCGGGTAACGATCTTATTATCATTTTTAGTTTTGAAACCGTTCCTTGACTTAGTTTAGAGTGATTTCATTTTTCTTGTTTCACGTGCCTATTAACCTACTTCGTCTGTCAGAATACGAAATAAAAATTCAAGACATATCTACTTAGATATTCACGCATAATGATGACGGTGTAGCCAGGGGGAACCGATTTTCAAGACGAAGCGGTTTTTATAGTTTTTACAATATCAATATCTGTGTTTATACAAGCTTAATATGCTATATTATAGGAGTATCTGAGTACTTTTGATGTACCATTTCGATGAAATTCCTCGTAAGGTTTACAGTAAATATTGGCCAATTACTCTATTTTTTTTTATTTTGAGACTTATTAGCTATCCATATCGATCTCCGTGGACGAGTGGCAAACACAGCGTCCTTAACGGAGTCGCGAGCTCCGAAGTCGCGGCTTCGATTCCCGATCGCGTCAATGTAGAAAGCACTTTTTTTACATTTTTCTCGGGTCTGTGTGTTGATGTTACATTCGTTGTATCTGATTTTATAATTCAAGCGCTTTAGCTATTTACTCTAAGAGAAATGTATGTAATGTAGTCTCTATCTATGTATGTATGTATTATTATATTTATTCCGTTCGTTGTTTTCTCAATTTTATTTCTAATATTATTGTAAGTCAATCAAATTTCAGGCGATAAGAATTCGAGTTAAAAGTCCTGAGTTCGATCCCCAGGTGGCAGGCTCGTACCCAAAAGACGATGACGGGCTCACTACCTGTAATTTTGTCCCAAAAATATCTTCGGTGAAAAAGGGTCGAAACGTGACCTCTGTCTACTCTTGTATTGGGAGTGGCATGAAGCTTTAGGCTATACTGCACTAAATACTTATTGAAATAAGAATGTCAGAAGTGCGACTAAGGAGTCCTCAGTCATGACATTTATCTTTCTATTCCCAAAGCTATTCCCAATACTGGTAGACCGAGGTCCACGCAATTAAGTCCTTTCGAACCACACGATATTTTAGTGGTGACATTTGACAGGAGGTGTGCCTGTCGCCATCTTCATCTTCGCCATGTTCAAGCCACATAAATCGTACATACATTTTGAAAAACCTCTTTAGCCTTCCACTAGGGTATCGAACTCGGATCTCTTGACTCGAATTCCGGCTACCGTGAAACCATTCGGCTATCGTGACAGAAATGGGTAAGAGTGTGATACAGAATCAGATAATTACTAGATATAAAACAAGATTTTCAAATACAAAACCCATAAAGGTGATATGGCAGTTTTGTATTTCAACTATTTACTGTTCAACTTCATTCGAAGTTTACCTCAGAAAGAGTTTTTTTGAAACTTCTCGTTTGTATGATTTGTAACGTTGGACACTAAAACCACGACAGGGTTACCAACTGTCACGTTATCACAAAAATGCTCCGAAGCTGTATGTGACTTATATGTTTAGATTTCTGTCTGTATTTCCCTACGGTAATACTGGAAATATATGAGGATGAAAAATATTAATTACATTAAAGAAAGACGAAAGAATCAAAATCAACTTTCGACTTAAATAACTTATGCAGGCTGAAGTTGATATTTAAGTCTTGAAGTGCATTTATTAGTACTACTAAAAGAAAATTTCCACAAAGCATGAGCTTATCCATAAACATTCACGCAATCTACTTTGACTTACAGCAAAGTCCTTTATTTAGCGGAATGTTGAATATTTTCTCAACGTCATGTTGAAAATAGTTGAATATTTTCTCAACGTTGTGTAGGAATTAACTAGGACTCATCGGGATTTTCGAGATTACAACATTGCAACTTTGTTAATGCACACATACTACAGAGGCAGAAAAATCGAAATAGATGGATAGAGCGACATCCAAAAAAAAAAAAAGACTGAGAATATCTTGCAGTGTCTGTAGCTATGTCAAACAAATCTTTAAGTATTTACAGATATTTCTCGATGAAATACTCTCGATAATAATAGTCACGATAGCCGAGGGCTTGGGTGATCAGAATTCGAGAAACCCGGAATGGCGTCAATATATTTTTGTAGATAATTTCGACTACAATTCTCTATGGTATACCAAGAAGTTATAATATTTAGGAACGGTTACTAAGTTGCATATCAATATATCTAGATAATGTGTGGTATAGCCACATATTATCTAGTTATATTGATATGCAACTAAGTAACATCAAATAGTACATCATGTAGTATTGGTATACGAATATTGCTACCCCGTGGGTCTCACTAGGGTGACTAAGGGAAAAGCATTGTAAAAGAAAAAATATATATAACATACGGCGGAATAACTGAGTCTAAACATACAGACCATATTAAAGTGTAAGGTCGTTATATAAGTAAGTACAAATGTAGCACCAAAATATAATTACTTTTGCTAGCGATTCTTATTTACGAGTATACATTTAATTATATTATTTCTTGTGAAAGTTTGTTAACGTGCAAAATGTACTTATTATTTATTGATATTATATTTAATCTTCTAAAGCCAAACGAATCACGGCCACCCTCTATAAAACGTAGGAAGGAAAAATATTGCAACATTTAGTGGAAAATAAATCTAGTTTCTCAAAATTAAAAAAAAAACATTTGTTTTCCTTTATATTTGCGATTAATAAAAATGTTTTCAAGCTATTCCCGATACTGGGGTAGACACAGGTCTACACAATTAAGTCCTTTAAAGCCACCTTACAACGAAGAAATTTTTTTGAACTACGTGACAGACAGTAAGCCCAGGGCGTCTTTCTGTCCAATCCTTAAAATAAGTTTTTTTACAAACTTATTAGCACGAGCCTACCATCTGGGTTTCGAACTCGAATTCCGATCACCCAACCACTCGGCTACCGTAAATTTATTAATTTTGCGATGGCTTTTATTGTTTAAGTTATATTATAAGTTATATAATGAAACATGCAAATCAAACTATTGAAAAGTCTCTAAGAAATCTGATAAGTTATTGGAGGGATTTGCTGCAGAAAATTTACTCAACAATGAAGGTTATCCTTTCTTCTTATTTAATTAGTGGCTTCGGAGCAATATCGTTAAATCATAAAACAATAAAAAGCCTTCTGAGTTAAACTGTTCTATCAAATAAGAAGTTAAGCTTATTATGGAACAACTACTCAGGATGCTGTTATTGAAGATGGAGGTTGCAATTCCGTCCTGGCCTTGCCCTCAGATATACTTATCAATGAATCAAAATGGATTTTATACAACGCACAATTTCAATTTTAGATGTCAAGAAAAAAGTAAATCCACGATGACCGGGTGGTTGGGTGATCAGAATTCGAGTCAAGGGACCCGAGTTCAATCCCGATTAATAAGTATCAATAAGTTTTTGAACTGATTTCTATAAGTAATTACCAAACTATGAAGAAAACATAAAGCACGAAAGTTTCATTAAAACGGGTTGAACTTGTCCGAGACTAACTTTCAAAGACCATGTGAGCAAATTGCTCGAAGAGGAGAGGGTGAAAAGTACTCTATTACTAGACATGCGTGTATGAAGAAAGTAATGAATTAAAAAAAACGAAAGATATTTAAAGATCGTGACACTTGGCGACCTGTTCTCTCTAGCTACGCCATTAAGGACGTGAAGATTTTTTAATATTATTATTATTTACTTGTATTGTGTCATTGACAAACAGTTTTTCTCGTTCGTTTTCTTACCTTCCTTTTTTAACTTTTCGTTTTAAAAAACAGATCAGAGATCATTTAGTTTAGTAAAAAGGGTAACACTGAAACTGTACGAGCCAATAGCCATGTTGGTTATGATTTTCGAAGCTCCCATGGTATGGGTTCGAGTCCCGCTAGGAGCAAACACTTATGCATTTAGATATGAATGTTCGTACTTGAATCGTGGATGTTTAAAATTCGTATATACCAGCGGGCCCGGAAGACTTAGTCTTTCCTTGAAATTAAAAAAATAAGCGATAAAATATATCCTATCTTGGGTACGTCGGCAAAAATACGCGTTTAAAAAGACTTGAAAATCGGTTAGACAGTTTCGGAGTTCATCGTGAGAAACAACATGAAACGATAACTCTTTGTAATAAATAGCCCTGTTGTATTAAATAGCCTTCGGTAAAACGTGATTCGAAAGAACTTAAATTTCTGAACGTCCGTTTATCGCAGATTTGGCAAAATACGTGGAGATATTGAAATATATCTACTAAGTACTGATCTAAATTATAAATAATAGCTTAAATGATGAGGGTGCGGCCTGCGAAACATGACATTGCAGAATCTAGCCGGCCATTCGATGACTGTCCTAAGCCATGATACAAGATCTTAGACTTCGGTGTAGATTAAAAAAATGGATAAGGAAATCCCCTTTTATATTTGTCGGTCCTTGATGTTAATAGTAGTGTTAATCGACAGGTTGGATGATCTGAATTCGACTCAAGATAATTGAGTTCGATACTCGGAAAAGTACCAATTGTTTTTTTAAACAAACTTATATCCGACTTACGTATCGTTAGCTTGGACTTAAAGACTGCGACGGGCTCACCACATTTCCAAAACGCCACTGTACCAAAATGGTCGAAGGTGGGTCGAAAGGACTTAATTGTCTAGCGATTAGAGTGACGTATGCGGTATTACTCCAAATTTTAAAAAGGCGAGAATTTGTGAGGATCACGATACTTAGCGATCTACTCTCTCTGGCTACCCAGGTTTGTATTGAGCGTGAAGATATATAAGTAAGCATTTGTTTATTAATTGTGAAAATGTCTCTACAATCATAATAACGGTTGTACACATATAAATACTCCTTTCTGTTAACCTACTGGCTAAATTTAATCAAGAGAGGTTTTAAAAAAATTATTAGCACATCACTAATATTACTGTTATACATATAATGTGATTTTAAACATTTAATAGTGTTACTTCACTCGTAATTAGATACATCGGCCTGACTGAAGTGCTTGTGCTTAAAAAGACTTACAAAACTCTCCTGGCACCGGCGCAAGGCTCACTAACTCAGGGATTAACTTAATTAAAAAATATTGCGCATAGAAACATACCGCTGTTGAATACTCTTTTAATTTTTAAAATGTTAATTCTGAAATAAAAAAAATCACGCCATTCCCAATACAGGTGTAGACAGAGGTCTAGACTAATAACTCCTTACGACCCACCATTTACAGAGACATTTTTTGGGACATCGTGACGGATGAAGAGCTCGTCACCGTCTTAATGCAAGACCCGACATTATTAATTCGTACTTAACTTGTTTTAAAAAACTCACTGGTACGAGCCTGACACACCTGAGGATCACACTCGGGTCTTGACTCCGTATCTCAATCACCCAGCCTCTGGGCTATCGTGACTACTTCAGCTTTATTCAGATCGGCTATAGTGACAATTCTAATTAAGAATAATGTGTTTACGGGTTTCATGCCCAGTCGGGTCAATATAGCAAATACTTTTTCTACAATCTCTCGGGTGTTTGAAGTGCTTTCGTTGTTTCTGATTCCATAACACAAGTGATTAAGTTACTTTGGAGTGGATATGTATAAATTTAAATATATAAAAAATATATACTTATAATGTAATGTACTTCAAGTATTGTATGTATGGTACCTACGTGCTTTTTAAGAGACATAACACAGGCCACAATAGGCAACAGTTAAAGAAATCTGGCTTCTGAATTTAATCTAATTATTTATTCTCTAACTAATAAGTTTTTAGAATTTTACTATTTTGATATTTGACTATTCAAATTTCCCGCCTTGTGTATACATTGATAGGTAGAGACAACATCACATATATTGCTCTTATCCCAGAAACAACGAATTTAAAACAAACACGCAGATCCGACTATATATAGAAAATGTGTTTCCTACATTGACCCAACCGAGGATCGACCCTGGGACCTCATAACTTGAAAACTGGTGCGTTATCCACTCGTCCACGGAGATCGTATATGAAGAGACATGAAGCAAAAAATTATGATATTTTCTCTTTAACTTCACCATTGTATTATTGTTTGTTTTGTTCTACGTTAGAGATATCTCACTACGAAACGATGGTAGATTAAAAAATTACAATCGTTGGATGTGGTGTAAGTTACATAAATCGTTGTATAAATAATTCGATTTAATTTCAAATCATGTTCATGACTATCCCAGTACCGGGCTTACGATAGTGCAGATCATTTTTATAATTATTAAATTTCATACAGTTCAATGCAAATTAATTGGTATGGATATCGATATTCATTGGTGCGCTGTCGATGTATCGATACGTCCCAATGTCAATGCCAAATACGCCGCAAGGATTAATTGTGTGTGGTTAAAGCTGTTGCAGCGAATGTCACGTGTTAATTATGTAATTTATATTATTATATGACGACTATATACTTGGACGGGTGGCATTCACACCGTTTTTTTTTATTATCTAATAGCCACGTTTGCTTTGAGTTATCTAATAGCCGCGATGGTTCGGAGATCAACCCGGGTTACTCGCGTACTAAAGCGAGCGAGATTCTGACGTCAAAGACTAGTCAACCAATGAAGAAACACAAATTAAATTTCAGTTTCGTAATGAGGTTTTTATATGAGAAGAAACAGGTGACAATGGATCAACAGACATAGTACCATTTTGGATTTCTTAAAAGGGGTTTGTTTATTAGACAGAGGGATTTCATTTAGATTTTATATTGTTTCAGTTTTGATTAGTTTTTAAATTAAATAAAGGTACAACACGGCAATGGCACGTAGGCATAGACAAAGCTATACCGTAGAAAATACTTTTTGATTAACGATGGTAAATTATATTTCGCCGTAAAATTTGTTAAATTTTTTTTCTTCATCAAACTTTCTACATTGGGATAAGTAAACCTTTACACAATGAGGTCCTTTCGACCCTTTTGCAGTAGCTTATTTGAGACTATTTAACAGGTGGTGAGCCTATATCCATCTTATACTCCAAGCCAATAGTACATTATACTTACTTACAAATATATACATAGATGAATATTTCCATGTGCTTATACACAACCACGACTCATATTCATAACACAACAAAAATTTCCCTAACGGGATTTGAATTAGCGCTCCTTAGCTTCAAATGCAGGGTTGCTACCAACAATGTTATCGGTCCGTCATCGTAAATATATATTATATATTTTTGAAAAACGTTATAACTAATAAGTCAATATTAAAAATCAAACATTTACAATTCCAGAGTTACAAAGTTTTGTTATATCGATACGTTTGCTTTAGATTTCAACTATTATTTGTTCAGAACTTTCTCAGACAGATTATTAAAATATTAAGGCGAGCTTTACATAATTAAATAAAAAACTTTACACTGTTTCAAAGTCACAATGGGGTTGAAAGAAAATCCTGAATAATTTCTTTGCTCTGTTTTGCATCCGCATCGTCCCCCGCCCCGCGATTTCCCCGTTGCTGCAACAAGGATAGATTCGATAAAAGATTACAATACTAACTACTGTTGTTTTTTTTTTATAAAAAATAGGATATCGAACAATACATAGATAGGGACAATAACACGTACATTGCTCTGATCACTTGTGTTATGGAACCAGCAAAAACGAAGGTCCCACAAACCCCACACCCGAGAAAATGTAGAAAACGTGTTATCTACATTAACCCATCCGGAATCGAACCTGGACCTCAGAGGTGGTGACGCCATAAAAACTAGGAACTAGGACAATAATAAACAATGTGTAGGGAGTCAAGATGGTGGGCGCCGGGAAAGAGCCCAGAAAGAGAGCCTCTCCCGTGATTCAGTTGTGTGTCTTAGCGAAGGGTTATGGGTTTTGTTCTGATCAGTTGTTCTGATCCCATAACACAATTGCTCAGCTACTTACTTTGGGATCAGATGAATGTATTTGATGTTGTTTACGTTTATTTATGAAATAAATATAAAATAAATTTATCTTTTCACTTGAAGTTTGTGTTGTAGACTGAAATGCTTGACGTTCTGACGTCGTAGTTAACCTCAGATAAAGTCAGTTTTTAATTGGTTAAATCTACTTAAAAGGGGCTTATTATCTCGAAGTTGAAGAGTAGTCGACAAGACTGGCAAAGGCTTGTAGGATACGTCCATAAAAATATTTTAAAATATTAAACCTTTATTTTAGTTTTTTTTTAATGTAACATCAATGCTAATAGTATCTGAATGTCTGCCTGAAACCGATAAACCGATTAATAAGTAATTATGTCTGAAAAATAACACAAATACTTTTATCTCGTAAAAATCAATATTTGCTGTTACAGGTTTTCTCTAAAGCAAGCAAAAGCTAGTTCTATGCTCGGATACCTTTAGTTCTAATGCGAATCTTTGCTAACTAATTTCCCACTACCATTCCGTTTGTATTATTGGCTTGGAAGACAACTTAAGGTTTACCACCTGTCACTTTATCTGGCCCAGGCTTCTTAGAAGCTGAGTACTAAATGTCTAGATCTCTAACTATGTAGTATATACCTTTAGTAAAATATGATTACTGACAAACCTCGAACATGCATTTTGAATAATACATGCATTTTGTAACTTATTAACAATAGAGTCCTGAATAAAATTGCTTTTGAAATGATATAAAAATATTCAAAAGTAATACCAACACTACAAACTTTGTTCCTATTAAATTATAATGTTAACAAAAACAATTATTTAATGTCATTAATAAATATTACATTTCTTTATTGTTTTATTTAAGACTTCGTGCGTTATCTAAATCAACTTTCATTTTGATTATGTCTGGATCATTTCCATTTGTATAAAAATATTGATAAATACTTTGTTCTCATATTTGCGATAAATGAGACAGTGTTTATTCGATATTATCACTTAATATTCGCAAACAAGCTGAAATATGAACTGTCACAAGTATATTTAGAAATGTTATTGTTAAACAATGTCTGTCATTGATACAATATTAATTTACATCATTATTTATTTAATAAATCAGATTTGTTTGGGTAAACACGTTAATCAATGGCAATATTGAATTACTACTAAGTAAGTATCAGCGAAAATAATGCTTATAAGTATATTAATTATTAGAAGTAGATTAATTTACTAGAGTCAAGTTAGCGGTAATGTGACCGGAGATCGAAATTCAAATCTGTTAGCAAATAATAACCTTTATTTGCTATCTTTATATGATACATATTAGAGTTGGTACAGTTTTTACACAGTTTCAAATATTTGCCGGATGAGACATGCAAAAAGTAATCCAAATTTGTTTAGTAAACGCAGATAGGAAATGAATAATTATTATTATAATATCACATACATGCTGTAATCCCGATACTGGGGTAGACATAGGTGCATACAATTAAGCCCTTTCGACCTAACTTTCACCAAAGATATTTTTTTGGGACAACATAGCAGGTGGTGAGCCTGTCGCCGGCTTTATGTCCAAGCCAATGATATAACTCACTGTTACGAGCTCACGACCGGGGAATCGAACTCGGGTCTCATGACTTGAATTCCGATCACCCCACCACTCGGCTATCGGGATATCATACTATTATCATTAATTTAATTATTTTAATAGCAGTATAGTACATAGGTTAGAACAACATAATAGATGGCATAAAACTTTTATTGATTGCCCTGATGCAAATTTGAATCTTCGTCCAAGTTATCAATTACCGTGTAACATATAACAGAAACGTTAGGCCTTACGCTATGTAAGTATAAAATTTGATTTGAAGTCTAACACTTGTATTTTATAAGGTATCCAAAACAATAATAGGGCAAGCAATCCCAATATTGAGGTCGCTAAACAAGGTGATATTGAGGTAGGTCAATGTTACATTGACATTGAACTTCTACCAACAGAATAGTACCAAGTTTCGTAACATAATCTTTAACTGCGTCGCCATTGTAGATTGACAAATATTCGATCCGAGAAGTTTTGTGACAACTTGCTTAATTTATAGTTGTAATTGTTGTCACTTGGTAAAACCCGATAATTATTAAACTTATCCATTAATCCATGATCGAAGTCGTATTAGCGAACTTCTAAGACATAAGCGGCGTATGTGAAAGCTAAGGAGGGCTGCCAACGTGATTAATAATTAATGATAGTGCATAAAATGTTCTTACTGCTTTTACTTCGCCTTTTAGCACACCATTTTACTAGTAACTAGAATTAATTACCTTCTTTGTTGTAGTGACTTCTCTTAGTTATGAAATGAGATGCACAGAAATTAAAGATATAAATCTTTTAGCAAATTTTTAGCATTTAAAGAAAACGCATTAAATGTAAACAAAAAGACTTTATCGCGTTTTATATTGTTTGTTTTTCAACGCATCCCGACGTTTTGGATAAATGAGACATAAATGCTAATTGTCTTAATACTACATTTAAAAATTACCATGAAAAGAATACCGACGAAATTTATTCCGCGCCCATAAGCTATATATTCCTATTTCGATAAAAAATAATATGCTTTGATTTGGTTTCATTATTCACCACTGTTAAGGATAATATAGCGACCTGTGGCTCTGAGGTCTGATTTCCGGACGGGTTAATGTCGAAATTTTTTTTTTACATTTTCTCTGGTCTTGAGTTTTTGGTACGTTCGTTATTTCCAATTCCATAGCACACATGCGTAAGCTTCTTACTTTTTTGGGATAAGAGCAATGTATGTGATGTCGTTTCTGTATGTATGTATGTATCATAATAGCCGTCACTGGTCTCTGCAAATGTGGATTTTTTTTTCGAAAGAAGGTGTGAAAGTCATCAGTCCTCCTTTTTTAACAGGTTACGTGAGGCTTAAAATTCAAGTACATTTGAAACTTTAGTTTCGTTTGACTCGAATTTCAAACTGTGATTTGGTAATTGCTTTAATCCGTCTAAGATTTTAATTAAACACTTAAATTAACGTCGAGAAATTATGATATCAGAATTTTACTAAGGCAGCTTGCCTTTAAAGTGTTTCAATTGCATTGCAAAAAACGAAAATATGTACTTGTACAGATATATGAGGGTACAACGATGAATTAAAAATATAAAAAATGTCATGCAGTTTTACCAAGCGTCAAAAATCGCAAGTACAAATTAGGAACAAAGGAATTTCTGCAAAACTCTCGGCAAATTCAATGTACGGAGGCATATCGCTAGAGACAAAAAATATCTTTCACGCTATTCCCAATACTGGAGTAGTCTGAGGTCTAGACAATTAAGTCTCTTTTACCTATCACCGATAAAATGTTTAAGAGAACAATGTACGGACATTTTTATTTTCTAAACGGATCGTATGGTATTTTTGAAACAAACCTACATTCGTATTTTGATCGTATAATATGCGTATGCAGAACTATTATAAGTTTCAGGATGCACCATTGACCCAGAAATTCTCCAGCTAGAAGTGTCATCGTTGTCACGGCCGGCGTCGCTATTACAACACACTTGCTTGGATTTTTGTTGATAAAAATAGTCATGCTTAGAGACAACCGGACGCTTATTTATAGGATTTAATGAATTGCACGATTTTCACAGAGAATAAGTTTATTTTTGTTTTCTTTCGGTAACTTTACTCACGTGGAGCGCAATAGAAACTAAACATCTAATCTTGTATTATGCATTTTATACGTAGCTATATATATATTTTAATGATTTGGAAAACAATATTTATTATGCGAATAAATTTGTTTGCGTTGTATACCATACTTATTTAAAACGTTTTTTTTATGTATATTTAAAGTTTATTATAATATATTTTTGAGCGGCAATAGCCTAATGGTTTAGGGTGCGGACTGCGAAACATGACGTCGCAGGTTCGGGCCCCGCCATTCGACTATTGACGTAAACCAACTCCTGACACAAGCATTGCAGCTTAATTGGAGTGGTTAACAGGAATACTAGTAATGTTATTCGGCATTGCTAGTATTCTTTTAAAAAAACATATTTAAATTTCAGTAATATTTTTACTAATTTTATTAACTGTTGAGTTTCAATTAAGCGCTTGATTTAGATGAATAGAATAGTATTCAAAATCGATGGCTATTTGACGCGGGTTAAAATTAAGATCGAAGGGCCTGTATAAAGGTCCGTAAGTTCGTGCAATTATAATTATTTGAAAGCGTTAACCACATCTAATTGCTTCAAAATTTGATTTATGTAGAAAAAAATGATGCTAGAAATAATTTATTAAAGAAATAATTTATAAAAAACAATGATTTTAAATATGTGTCTATGCAAGTATATTAGTATTATTGGGTTTGGCAAAAAGATAGCGTTAGACTTACCACGTTGTCCTGAATAAGCTTCGGTGAAAGATTGTTCAAATGGACTTAATTGTGTGAAGATATAGAAAAATTGAAAATTCATATATTAGTATTATAATTTTATAAATATGTATAAGAAATAGCAATGTTATTGATATGTATAAGTACGGCTTAGTTGAGATTCTGTTTAAGTTTAAAGCTGTTAATTTGTCCTAAAAGTCGCTGTACTCAAATTTCTACTTAAAGTAGAAAAAAGAGATAAGGGTAAAGGTGTTTGTGAGGCCCGGATGATTTACTAGTCCTGAGATATTTATGTATATAATAATAATTGCTAGAAGTTTCGTTCGAGTGAAAATCGCACAACTTTTTTAGACTATAGTATCCTCAGTATCATTTTTAAAGTTCATGCCGACTCTATACCATATTTTCATGAAAATCGATAAAACGATTTTCGATTTCGGTTTAGCCGTACTAGAGAGTGACAACGTTACATACTTGTTAATAATATCAGTATAAGTATATTAGTGAATTTAATTTTAGTATGTATTAGTATTTTTAGTAGCCGTAATAGGCTGACGGAGCGCAACATGGTTATTTACAATGTAATAAGTTTAGTCTTAGAAATATTAGTATCTATTAGCGTATAGTTAAAAGTAATTAAGAGTTTATTATTATGGATTCAGTATAAGTTACCATATACCGAAGCTTATTTGTAACAACTGGTGTTTTAATTTAACTTAAGCTAGAAATGTTTTGCGTCTACAGCCTATCATGACCACCGCTGAGGAGGAGGCATATATTGTCTAAAATTTGCCACAATGAACGGCCTTTAGCCATGCATCCATCAAATCCCCACAATATTTTTCAGGTCGTCACTCCATCTAGTTGACTATCGTCTCTTTAGAATTATTTGTAATTAATTAATAAAAAAAAAACAATTAAAAAATGAGCATACAACCGATAAAGCCGACCCGTGGTGATTAGAGGTGAAGCCACTTTTGTCCTCTCAACCCACATACCAGTGTAACCAGACCTTAATTGGAACAACGGAGATAATTACGTATATTGTTGTTGTTTGTCACGTCTGTTGTTTTGTTATTCTTTGATACGATATCAGGCAATAACACAATAATGTGAAAGTTTAATTGGCTGTTTATGAAGGTACAAAAGATAACGTGTTTACAATGTGGCAAAAGCGGATATAAGGTCAGCGCGGACTTTGCAATAAGATAAGTAAGTACCCTAACAATAGCAAATGTGATCTATAGATTTTTCTTTTATATTGACAGTATCTCATTCGTCACTCAGTCCCAAAAGCGAATAAGATTTCCCTGTATCTGCTGTCTCTGTTTCGGTGATTGGAATTCGAGTCATGTGACCCGAGTTCGATCCCCAGGTATAAGGATCGTACAATTGGGTTATTTCAAAACCTATGTACGATTTAAATCGTTAGCTTGGACATAAAGACGGCGACAGGTTTACCACCTGTCACATTCTCCCAAAAAAATCTTCGGTGAAAGTTGGGTCGAAAGGACTTAACTGTCTAGACTTCTGTAATTATCTACCCCAGTATTGCCTACGGCGCGAAGAAATTTAGCGCTAATAGGTTGACAATAAGTTATCAGATAAAATTATGTACTAGCTTCGCGCCTGCTTCGCCCGCGTGGACTACTATAAATTGCATATGCCTAATTACCCAATCCAAGATGTACAAATTCAAAACTGAATTGATTAACAATTCTAGTCAATCTGGCGTGTAATTTTAAAGATTAATACCTACCTTATAAATATAGTACGAATCGTAATCGTAATTAAAGAAGATATCTGAACGAATGGGTGATCAGAATTCGTATTAGGAGATGCGAGTTCGATCCCCAGTATGGAAACTCGCATCGGTGAGTTTTTTCGAGATTTATGTCAAATTTACATTTGCGTTGGCTTGGACACGTATACGCCGACAAGCTCTCCACATGTCAGCTTGACCCAAATAAGTTCCAATGAAATGTACGTAGGAAGGACTAAATTGTCTAGACCTCCGACTATCCCGGTGAAATGGGCGATGACGTAATATAAGATTGTAATATTTCAAACTCTTGCAGAAATTTTACAATAATTGATACATAATGATAAGATATACATGTATTTGTGAACAAGTTAATATTGTTTAAATGCAATTTCCAGTACTGGGACAGACAGTGGGAGGTCTAGACAATGACCCACTTTTCTTTTCGCTTATTTGGAACGTGTGAGCCTATATAAATAAAATAGGAATTAAAAATCATATATTAACTTATTTCAGCACTATCTATTTTATGCAATTATGACCCAATGGCTCAGTTAGTAGTGACTCGGCCTTTGACGCTAATGGTTGTGGGTTCAAATGTACCAAGACGCTAATGGTTGTGGGTTCAAATGTACCATTTGTGTGATGACTATGATTGTTTGTAGTCGTGGATGTTTATGTGTATACATCTATGTAAATCTATACCTATGTAAGTATATAATACTGGCTTGCACATTAAAACGGCGACAAATATATATATATATATATATATATATATATATATATATATATATATATATATATATATATATATATATATATATATATATATATATATATATATATATATATATATATATATATATATAGTTTAGAAAATGTTACTCATTTATAGATACCAATCTATTTATTTCCATTTATTTTAAAGATTAAGCACTCGAAACTATGGGTACGTATGAAAATTCTTGAGACGTAGACTTTTTTAATTTAATTACCAAAGAAAATATTTAACCAGAATTCAAACAATACTTTTCTGATAAGTTTCTAAAGAGTGTGTAAATAAAAATTTTAAAAAAGTATTGAAAGGCGTTTAAATCATTTATAAGTCAAGTGAAACTATTAGAAACTTAATTAAAGGAGATTGAATTTTACGATTTATGCCAAGTGTGTATATCTATCTTTAAAAATAAATGAATGAAATTAACATTTGACTCACCAACTGGCAGTGATCTCGTTAGAGTTGGCGTTATCCCAGGGTGGTTTGGACTGCTTCTGAAAACCTGCACCACCACCCGCGAACATTAATACAACCTTTACTCACAATTGCGCACTAACACTTGCACACTTAAATACCACACACACAGAACACGGTCTATCAGATATTCGGCACGAAAGACGCGTTCCTTGTTTCAAGATACATAATTCACCAAATGTATCACGTTTATACGTTTTGAGCGCGCGTTCCAAAGTTTTTCACGGAATATTTTCGGGTAGTACGCGATACTTTGATATCAACGTTTAATGCTGTCTGCGCTCGCGGCGACGGCTCGTTTTATTTTAGAAACGTTCGGTTTTTCTTAGATTTGCGCAATTCAGAACAAAGCTTTTCTAGCTTTTATGATCGGTTAATTAGAATGGCGCGTTGTCTACACCGTATCATTAGCAGGAGTGCCGCGGAGTGGTTGTTGAGTATTTCTAGACGAATATTATTGTAAAATTAGAAATGTTAATTTTATGACGACGCTCCTTACCGCTTCACGTTTTGGGTCAGTGTCGTGAATGCTTCGCACGTGATTACGCCGCTTGACCAATTTATATGTCTAGTTTAATTTAGCATGCGTTTAATATAGTGCAATTTCAAAAGAGTATTCCATTTTTCTTATCTTTCTGCATTTCCTAATACTGTTTGAAGATAGTTTTAGACTGTTTGATGCATTTGATGCCCATTTCACTGGAGCTTGTTTAAGCAAGCCTGACAGGTGGTGAGCCTGTCGCCGTCTCTGCATCCAAGCAATAAAAATTGGACTTGAGTTTCGAAAAATACATTTATCTACTGTTCCGAAATCGGAATCTAGTATACAGTTTTATTCGGACATATACAGTTTATAATTAATTGAAAATAAACGTATCTATGATATAAAGAGATGTATTAGAAATAATTATCAAAACAAGTATTTTAAAAGGAAAATATAACGTTGTGAAAAATAGATGGTTTTTCTTTATAATGTTATTAAGCTTTAATCGGATTTTATCTCAAGCTAAGGTTAAAGTTGAAAAAATATGAAACGGATTAATTTTATAAAAATATCTTGAAAATAATCATGGAACATTCTATTTTGCATAAATAGTATCCGTGCAGCTTAATTTTTCCTGTGGGTGGTCGGAAGCGACTAAGGGAAATATTTCGAAAAATACCAGCTCGATATAAGAATATTTGGCGTATAATAAATTATTTTGATATGTGTAGAGCAATAAGTGGGATGTATTTGGTAAAGCGTTAACGAATCGGCTTGCCAGGGGTGGCGATTATGGCGATATTCTGCTTTTGGAGGAAATGTATGTCTAATCTACGTAAGATAATAATATAATAATCTACCTACGTAAGTAGATTGGCGATCACAGGACTAGACATCTTTTACCCTAGTCGCTACTGCCTGTCATCAGTCCGGTGTATTTTAAGATAGTATACGGCTATTTGTCTTATATATTGCATGCTCACTCGCCTGTTTCGACCAGTGTCAATACAGGGTGGAATAAGTACATTTACATTTGTCATATAAACTAGCTTAGGTTCTTTTTTTGTTTTCTACATTATGTATTTATACTCTCATCTTTTCACGACAAAATCACATAAATTTTTCCGATCCCAATATAAGAAGCTAAAGCACAAGATGTATAGGAATCTGAAACAATGAAGGCGCCACAAATATCCAAACCCGAGAAAATGTAGAAAAACCTTTACTCATCCGGGAATCGAACCCGGGACCTCGAGACAGCTTGAAAATAGGTGTTTAAACCACTCATCCACGGAGGTCGTCGTCGAATAATATAGATTATTGAGATAAAGTCTAAAGTCTATTGTCTAAGTCGTCTATTGTCCAAAGCAGTATACTGAAATAGTAATTATATTGGTATAGAAAAGATTTTTTTTAATTTATCAAAAAATTGTGACGACCTCCGTCAACGAGTAGCAACTCATCGTTTTTCATGATGTCGCTTTCTGATTCCATAACACAAGTGCTTTAGCTACTTATTTTGGAATCTGAGCAATGTATGTGATGTTGTCCTTGTATGTATTTATTTATATCATAATAACCCTTTAACCTTTTAATTGTCTAGTAATAATATGTTAAATTTTACTATCTAAATACGTGGTTATTTAAATAACTTCTCTAAATGGACAAACCTTTGAATAATTGAGTTTAAAATGCCAGTAAGTTAAGTGCGATGAAATCTGTTAGGCCTGATTGTATATTTTAATCAATATTTTCTTAAGCTTCAATCGTTTCTCAATACAGGAGTAGCCAAGACAATTTAGTTATTTCGAACCACATTTCACCGTTGCTTATTTTATAACAACGTGACAGATCGACAGCCTGTGGCCGTCAATCAATATGTCCGAGCTATCGAAATAATTCATTCGTGAGTTTTGAATTTTTTTTACGAGCCAATCTCCTGCGGACCGAACACGGGTCTCTTGAGTCGAATACCGACCGAACAATCACACGGATGTCGTGGCTATCGTCAATTAATTTTTAAATAATATAGTATAATACAAAGTTATTATTTAGTAATATTATTTTTGATTATATTGTCTGAAAAGCAAAATTAACGCGAAATATTTTAGCTTAAAAAAACTTACGTTGTAATGTTTTGTGACTTACCTGAAAAGAAAAATAATAATGATTAGTTTAATAAATCATATATAATAAATATCTTCACGCAAATCCCAATACAGGGTAGACAGATGTCTAGTCTAGACAATTAAGTCCCTTCGACCCACCTTCCACCGAAGATATTTTCGTGACAAAGTTACAGGTCCCGGTCAGGACAGGAGCCCGTCGCCGTCTTTACATCCAAGCCAACGATATAATTCGTAAATAAGTTTTTGAAAAATCCTATTGGTTGCCCATAAAGTCTGTCCCATTGGTCAGCCACCTGGGGATCGAATTAGAACTCGGGTCTCTCGACTCGAAATCCCGACCACCCAACCACTCGGCTATCGCGAATTATTATGATTAGTTTAAGTTATCCAAATTCTAATACGTAAAAGGTGTGTTTGTATATAAAATTTTATAGATAGAACCTTTCTTTACAGGTAAAGAGAAAAGAAAGATAAGAATCTAACCATAGGGAAGCAAATTAAAGATTCTGGGCATAGGTCACTAGTTACTTTATTACCTATCTAACTATATTATTCTCTGGAATATCTTCCCCTATCTTATATATCACTTGGGAATTTGTAAACACCGGTAAACACTTGTATAATACATGCAAGCCAAATGCCACCCTCCACCGCTTCGCAATAACAAGACTTCAGAAAAGAGTCGAAATTTAATTTTGCAGCCTATTTCTTCCCGTTCAAAGTCTATTTTACAATGCCGTTTACATTGTAACTACAGTTTTTTTTATTAAAAATAAGACATTAAACAATACATATATACATAGGAACATCATATGTTTTGCTCTGATCACTTATGATATGGAATCAGAAACAATGAAAGTTCCACAAATACCCAAACCCGAGAAAATGTAGAAAACATTTTTTCTACAATGACCCGATCGAGAATCGAACCCCGGACCTGAGCGCTGTCTGTTCTGCACGGGCCTTTTTTTAAATTCTAAATGCTTTCCCTTTAATAACTCACATTTCAACGGAACGTATGTGGAATAAGGTGGAAAAGTATAGACGGTAAACCTGTAGTCACCAAACTTTATATCTAGAGTGTATATAACGTTCGTGTGCAAAGGTTTTATACTTCGAATTGCTAGTGCACTCACCTATCCAACGTTCGATCTGTTGTTTGTCCCCCCGAGCTCTGCTCCCGCCTTTTGTCCCCCACCAGGCCCATGAACCGTCCGATCCAAGGGTTTTTTGAATTGTGGCCAAACCCTGATTGCCACATTGCCATCTTGATTCTTCGTTGTTTCCGCCCGTTTATAATAACCGAAAATGAAAAATAGAATTAGCACCGCAGCGAATACAACAATGAAAACTACGGTACCGCTTAAAGTAGCTGAGATGTTGCAGCTCTTTCGTGGACGCCTTTGAGGCAGATGATTCAGATGTTCCATATTTTCTGCGTGTTCTCAAAATCTAGACAATTTACGCAACTAATCAAATTGCGCATTCTATTACGTATTGACTTTTTAATACGTAATCTTTTACTGAACCAAAACAGTACAAGATTAATCCAATTTTCTAAGTCAAATTAGTTCGTTTTAGCACGACAAATGTGATAGTGAGATTGTCTATGGCTTTGGTAGTTAACGTCCGAAGTATTTATCTATGCACACTCCTGTAACAACGAGTAGGTAATCTGAAACAAAGAGAAAATAATGTATTAAAAATTATTCAATGTAAAAAAAATTGAAAAAATAATTGAAAAAAAGTCACGACAGCCGAGTTGTTGGGTGGTCGGAATATCGAGTCAAGAGACCCGAGTTCGATCCCCAGGTGGCAGGCTCGTACCAATGAGTTTTTTTTTTAAACTTATGTACGAATTACATCGTTGGCTTGGACATAAAGACGGCGACGGACTCACCACCTGTCACGTTGTCCCGAAAATATCTTCGGTGGAAAGTGGGTCGAAGGAACTTAATTGTCTAGACTAGACCTCTGAATACCCTGTATTGGGAATTGCGTGAAGATATTGTATAAAATAAAATTAAAATCGACGACCACGTAGCATATCCATATAAAAACACAGAATCCGTAATATTTTAGCGATAACTCTCTTTACTTGAAATTTTTACAGATTTTTTCCAGAAGTGTTTGTTAAATAAAATTTTCATTACTCGACTACATACATATATATATATATATATATATATATATATATATATATATATATATATATATATATATATATATATATATATATATATATATATATATATATATATATATATATATATATATATATATATATATATATATATATATATATATATATATATATATATATATATATTAACAAAGAAATTGTTGTATTCTCAAGTATATATAATATATAAATATCATATTTATTTACTATGAATGTATTTATTGTAGGTATTTGAGTATGTGTGTAAAGTAGTATTGTATGCCTGTATGTAGTGATGTAAATTTATATTTATTATCATTATATTTTAAACTTTTATTTTATAATAATGAGTTTTGCACCCATCACTTGATTCTCTGCTCTAACCAAAGGTAGACTAGTAGAGAATGCCTATAGGCATTAAGTCCCCCATTTTGTACATTTTTATAATGTGTGCAAATAAAGTTTAAATAAATAAGTAAATAAATAAAGTATCAAATGTTGTGTTATATTATGCTGTGCAGTATACATAAAACGTTATGTTCTATTGGCAAAAATATTATCAAAAAGTATGTCTCTGAAACATATTATCTGTGGTTATACAAAATCATGGCGAAGGATGGTCTGATGGGTATAGTCGCGTGTACCACGCAATCGCTTCACGTCTAAAGTCCGTTGCCAGTCGTCACCTTCTCTATAGCAACCGACTTCCTTGTCCGCATTAACGTATCTAGCTTTGCTCGTATGCAGGTCGACGTTTAAATTGCCTAGAAAATACCGCTTCGTTAATACCTTTAAGGCTAATAATTTTAAAATTATAAACGGAATCTTAAATCAAATGTTTGCTGAGTCATTTAAACGTGCTGATATATTTTAATATTGGAAGTAAATAATCCTGATAAAAAAAATAAACGAAGAAAAACAATTCAACGAGGTTCCGATAATTTATTAGTACACTGGATTCTAAAGGTTGTTGGTACGAATCCCGCTAGGGGTAAACATTTAAGATATTGATATGAATTTGTTTACTGGAGTAATTGCTGTTTATATATACATCTAGATCTACGTAAATTGTATATATCTATACAAGTATAGTGTACCGTTGTCATGAATGCTAAGACAGCGACAGGCGGACCACCAGGCACATCGTTACAAATATGCCCAAATACATATTAGAAATATTTAAAAACAAACAACATTAGCAAACAAACAACCTAAGCAACATAACAAATAATTAACAATTTATTTATAAATGTTTACACTAATTGCACTAAAAATATATGTGAGGTATTTTCGTAGCATTTAAAAATAAAAAAAAAATGTCTTCACTCAATTCCCAATACAGGGGTAGACAGAGGTCTAGTCTAGACAATTAAGTCCCTTTGACTAACCTACCACCGAAGATATTTTCGGGACAACGTGACAGGTGGAGCCCGTCGCCGTCTTTATGTCCAAGCCAACGATATAATTCGTACGTAAGTTTTTGATAACCCCATTGGTACGAGCCTGCCACCTGGGGATCAAACTCGTGTCTCGTGGCTCGCAATTATGACCACCCAACCATTCGGCTATCGCGTCGTAGTATTTTTTTTATAAATAATAATTAAAAGTATTAAATTTATTGTATTTTCTGTGAAAATACTAAAAATTAAAACTTTAATTCAAAAAAAAAAATATAACTTTAAATTATTTTTATTGTAATTGTATTCAAAATGAATTAACCTACTAAGCAAGCAATTGATTCTCATTATTTAATAACTAAATTATCGCATACATGTATAAATACTCTATAAAATATATCTTGTTTTTTATAATTTTGAACTGACAGGTTTTGGAAATGACTTGCTTCACGGACCTGAAGTACTTTTATTTTTACGCATTTCCCAATACAGAGGTAACCGGAGGTCAAGACAATTTAGCCCTTTTCACACCCATTCTACCGGTGTTATCGCCTGTCGCCTTATATTAGTTTTTAAAATTAGAAAACAAATGTGCATTAGATAAGTCGTACATTGGTTTAAGAAAAAATAAAAGCTGGCGAGAGCCTACCTCCATGTGATAGTTCTTTGAAGGCACAAACATAGGGAGGTCTCTACCTACAACGATAATATATTAATGCATATCGGATAGGACCAAGTGGTTGTGTTATCGGAATTAGAATCAAGAGATCCTCAGGTGGTAGGATCGTACCAGTGGGTTTTTCAAAACGTTTATACGATATTCATCTTACGCTTGAATATAAAGACGACAACAAGGTCACATTGTTTCCTAAAGTAACTTCATTGAAAGCTGGGCCGAAAGACTTAATTGTTTGGACCTCTGTCTTCCCCTCTATTGAGTATAGCGTAATGATATTATTATTGTTAGTATCCTGCAAATTCTTACAGCAAAATTCTATGTGTAGCGCAGTGTTGGAACCTAAGTACAAGTCCTATTATGTCTAGTTTAGAAAAGAAACTTAAAATTCAAAAAATACTATAGAACAGAGTATGAGACCCAAATATACTAAGGAAATATTGGATACTATATTAGCGGAATTTTGGCTCCTTTTCACCCTAGACACATTATAGATTATTTCTTCTTTAATCGGAGATCGGAATTCAAATTTTCAACCCCCATTTACATCCCTCATACTTATGGGTTTTCTCAAAACTCATATACGATTTATATCTTTGGCTTTGGCCCTGTCGCGGTCTTTACCGCGACAGGGGTCACCACCTGTCACGTTGTCTCCAAAAAAGTCTTTTAAAAGGATTTAATTCACTAGACCTCTGTCTACCCTTGTATTGGGAAAGGCGTGAAGATATATTATTTCCTTGTTTAGTTATTCTCTAAATTTGATTGACTCAAAAGTTTAGAGGTCGATGAAAATGTGATATAAGCTTTTATTATGAACCATTATGACCCAACCGCGCCTTTTGGCACACGATTTGGCTGCACACCAGAAAATGTAGGAACGTTTACCTTACTCATTCCTTTACTACATATTATGCCGTCAGTGTCCTCTCGATCTTTTTTGGAATTGAGTTTTAATAAAAATATTTGATAGTGAAAAATAGTAGTTATGTCAACATGTCTTTTTAAATAAATAAATACAATACATACATAGGGACTACATCGCTTATCTAGTACTTACTACTACTAGCATATGATATAAGTAGTTAAAGCACTTGTGTTATGGAATCTGAACCATTAAAGTTACCGCAACACTGAGTCACTTTAGAGAGAGTGGTTCCTTTTCCGCCGGTTGTCCGGGAATCGAACCCGGTACCTCAATACTGGCGACACTATGACAGGTGCGTACACCACTCACCTACCGAGGTAGTCAAAGTTAACACTTTGACTACCACGGCTCTTTCTGTGCCGTGTATGTGATAAATTTAACATTTTCAATTAACAATTTTATTGGTTACGAACTGCGGATCGAACCTAGGTCCCTCGTTTTTAAGGCGAACACTAGGCACTCACACTCAGCGATCGCTCATTAAGTAAGCCCTGAGTAAGTGACTATAACTCATAAGAAGTTTAGAAAAAAAATATCTTCACGCAATTCTCAATACAGGGGTAGACAGAGGTCTAGTCTAGACAATTAAGTCCCTTCGATCCACCTTCCACCGAATATATTTTCGTAACAATAAGAAGTTTAGAACCAAGTTTAATTCTACATTATTTTTAGAAAAAGGATCATCAGCTGTTCGTAGCGCCAATTCAGTAAGTGGCGTTATAAGTTTCATAAGCTTATAACGCCAGTTCCTAAATACCATAGAATAAGTAACTCTTTCATGGGGTGGTGTGTACGCTTCGGCAACAAAATTCCGGCAAAATACGAAGTTTGCCTATTAAGAGGCTTAAAGCATTTATCAAAGAAAAACTATACAATACAATATAAATGAATATATTAACGACGATTATTGTTAATTGTTTTCTAATTAAATTATTTTGTACTTACAGATATTTGCCCCTAGCGGATATATATATATATACATATATATATATATATATATATATATATATATATATATATATATATATATATATATATATATATATATATATATATATATATATATATATATATATATATATATATATATATATATATATATATATATATATATATATATATATATATATATATATATATATATATATATATATATCCGCTAGGGCAAATATCTGTGTCATGAATATGAATGTTTCTTCTCGAGTCATGACTGTTTACATATACTTATATAATTATTTGTCTACGTAAACGTATCTATGTTCTATACTGTACCGCTGGCTTGGACACTGAGACGGCGATAGGGTCAACTTGTCCAGTTGTCTCAAAAATTCTTCGGTGAAAACAAGATCGAAAATCTATCGACCCCTGTATTGGGTATATGCGTGAGGACATTTATTAATTTATAACAAAAACCAATCCAAACTTTAGCATAATTTACAATTTCTTTTAATTAAGAAGTTAAGGATACGCGTCGTTGCACATCGAGAACACTCTAAACGTATATTTCGAAGCAATTACTGCAGTGCGGTGAGGAGCTATTCACGAGTCCATTTAGTAATAAATAAACGTAAAAATTTACCAAAATTCTTTTCGTGGGTAGCACAACATGCGACTAAGTGGTGATCATTGACAATATTAACGGCTATCAAGAGACGGCGGATAAGTGATGATTGCGGATAAGACCGGTGATCGGCAGCAGCGTCTAAGGTACTGCGTATAGATAATGGCGATTGTGGCCTATCCTCCGTATGGAAAAAGACTATGTCCAGCAGTGAACTTAAAGTGACCGCTATGCCTGTGTGTGTATAATCGAATTCTAAACAAAAAAGTGACAAACCTATTGTCTTGTGGCCATGCGGTTACTGCGTACGAATTTACGACCCCCTTTTTTATCGTGGGTATTGTTAGAATATGAATTTTAAAATTTGAATGATAATATAATTATAATTACATTTATTTTGAAAAGTAATTTAAAGAAAAAAAATTACTTTAATTAATTTTTACGACCACTGTAAACGAGTGGCGTAAACACCGGTTTTCTAGGTGTCGCCATCTCAGAGGTCCCGGGATCGATTCCCGACTCAATGTAGAAAAACCACTTTTAGTACATTTTCTCGGGTCATGGTGTTTGTGGTACCTTCGTTGTTTCTGATTCCACATTACAAGTGATTAAGCACTTACTTTGGTATCAGAGCAATGTATCTAATGTTATCCCTATCTATGTATGTATTTATTTATTATTATAGTTACAAAAAATACTTAATTGTAAATTTACAGTTAATAAAGTATTTAAGTGTCAGCATGTCTACACATAGTCATATAATTATTATCGATAAATTAACTATTTTCTTCAGCACTCTTTATCGCAAAATTAAAAAGAATGGAAAGATAGAGAAGTTATGTCGTGCCGTGCGCGTTATTTTGATCCAGCGTAGCAGCACCCGAGCAGCTCGCTTTATCTTTTGCGTGGCATAGTCTTGAAGTAAGTAAAAAAATTAAAACGAATCATGAGCCGGCTACGTTTATCCACTGTATTAGTACTGGTAATATACAATACAAAAAAATCCTTAAAAATCACATACCACAGGTCACACAAGCAGGCACGGACCGTACGTTGGTGGGTAAAACGTATCGGGCTTTGAACTAGGCATTGTAATATGCTAAGTAAGTTTATGAAATAAGCTAGCCCTTATCTAGTCCCTCAAGATTACAGTATACTGGATAGATTGATTTATCATTGAACATTGTGAAAATTATTATTTAATATGAGCGACAATTATTCTGCCTATTGCCTATACCAATTATTCCCGTCAGTGTATAGTTACGTTAATAATGATACTATTTTATTAAAAAAATCATGCAGTCATCCAAGTTCCAACTTATTTCGATTTGTACCGAAAATCAGTGCCGAAATTCAGATGTAAAATCCCGGTTATTATTGAGTCCAGTCCGTTTTGCGCTCCTATGGTGAAACACAGTTTTATTTATAAAATAAAAATAATATAAAGAATATCTTCACGCAATTCCTAATACAGGGGTAGACAGAGGTCTAGTCTAGACAATTAAGTCCCATCGACCCACCTTCCACCGAAGGTATTTTCAAGTCAACGTGACAGGTGGTGAGCTCGTCGCCGTCTTTATTTCAAAGCTAACGATATACATCGTACATAGATGTTTGAACGAACTTGGATCCCTTGACTCGAATTCCCATCACCTAATCATTCGGCCATTATGACTGCTTAAAACTAATAAAAAATAACTTCATCAAAAATAAGTTATCGAACCGGATAACCTAATTGACTTTTTTAACAATTATGCATACTGCTGCAAGACCCAACCGCGATGAGTCCATTCTACATCAGCACTTTAAGGTAATTCACTAAAATTTACTTAATTTTAAGCAATTTAATTTAGAATAGTTTTTTTTAATTTACCAATAAGTGGTTAGTGAAGGCAATATTAAGACCATATTAAACTTTTATTTTATCTTCACACATTTTCCAAAAACCTGGAATTGACAGAGGTTTAGAAAATTAACTCTATTCGAACCACTTTTCAACGATACTTATTTCGGACAACATGAAATCTGATGAGCCTGCCACTAGCTTAGTTTACAATAGAAGTCTACTTTGTACATATATAGATATATATTTACTTAAGTATTCAAATAAAATTCAAATAATTCATATTAACAAACATTTTCATAATATAAATGCTTATCCATACCTACCAATGCTTAGGTACGAAAGCAGGGTCATTAACAACTGCGCCATCGGGGCCTCAGTATTTATAAATCGATGAATATATGATAATGCGTATACATGAATTTTATATTCATGTATAGTCATTATCATATATTCTAATGATGACATCTTCACGCTACTTGCAATACTAAGCTAGACTAAAATAAATAAATATCTTTCACCCAATTCCCAATACAGGTGTAGACAGAGGTAATGTCTAGACAATTAAGTCTCTTCGACCAAACTTGCACCGATGATATTTTTGGGACAATGTGACAGGTGGTGAGCCCGTCGCCGTATTTATGTCCAAGCCAACGATATAATTCGTATATAAGTTTTTGAAAAACCCGTTGGTCGGACTGGAACTCGAATCTCTTGGCCCGAATTCCGACCACCCAACCACTCGGCTATAGTGACTATAAATCTTGATAATACTACAAGATCATGAAATGAATCGATTTAAATGTCAATAATATGATCGAATGTGATAATAATAAGTTCATAAGATCTGTTACGTGAAGAGAAAATTCGTATCACTTCGGAAGCACATTACTGACACGAAGAAGTATCAGATTTGGCATAGGAATCATGTAATTATGTGGAAGAGTTATGCGATTGAGTGGAGAAACCTAAATTTTATACGTAATATGTATTACAGTCGCATTAAACATTGAATTGTTTACGTTCTGATTGCCAACATCAGACGCATAATAGCACTACAACGTATAGTATAATATATACTCTAGGAGTATAACAGTCGAACAGAGTAGAAATGGAAAGAAAACTGAAATAAATGTGATAACTTCTACTCTGAAATGAAGCTCTGGTCTCTCGACTCTAATTCCGAACACCCAATCCATCGGCTATCGTGATTTCGTGACCGTTAAGTAAGTTATAAGTAACTAAGAAAATCTATTAACGACAATATCTTGAAATTCTATAAAGTAACGTATTAACCTAATAGATATTTGGCATTCTCTTTGCGAAACTAATGAAAGTTGCCATCCATTATCACTAAAATATTAAGTGATTTATGTGTGAATTAGTGATATTATTATATTTTTTTAATGGAACAATCTTTGCATGGATTAATACGTGGCGAATTATTAGAATATCATTTCATTAATTACCCTATCCATATAAACTTAAAATTAGAATCTAAAAAGGTAATTAAATACACTACATTAATTTAATAATACAATCTATTTATAAACATCAATGTCACTAACAAACAAACAACAATACAAAGTTTATCTCAAGCGGGATTCCATTCCTTAAACTATTAGTTCCCATTCAGGGTCACTAGGTTATCGTTCAATTAAATAAAATATAATTCGTAGAGAAATAGAATAAATCTAATAGAAATGAAACAGAAAATCGTGAAATATGGTGATCAGTTCTCTCTAGCTACCCCATCGTGGATGATGCGTGGAGATTACATAAATACATACATATCGGTCTCTTAAAGTAAACTGCAAGACATAGGCCTCTCCTACAAGGAGGATTTGTCATAATCGCTAGGCTTGGCAAGCGGATTGGTCATCGCAGTACCAGACCACTCACTCCTCTGACACTGCTGCCCATCTTCGATCTGATAATTTTGGTCTGATATTTTTTGAGATGGTTATCCCGCCATTTATCGATTGCCATAACAATATTCAAGGCAGTTGCCCATAGTCGCCTCTTACGACATCCTTGGTAAGAAAGGGAGTGATAATGTTCTTACGCCGTTACCACACAGAAGAGGTTAATGTAATATAAGTACAATATTGACTTTGTGGTTAAGAAATAAAAATATACAACCCTTAGTATTTCCTACCCATATGGACGAGTTTAGACCATGTCAATTTTACTTTACATTATGCCGTTGTAACGACAAGGATGAAATACAAAAAAAAACTCAAACACTGCTTTGAAAATATTGAATGCTATGTCAACAATAGGGAATCAATTTTTTTGATAAAACACACGACTTTGAACTTGACCGTGCCAACTATTGAATGGAGTGGATTGGATTGGATATAGATATGTGTGTTGTTAAAGAACTTTTGATAGCGTTTGATTGTTTGACATTCAGGAATGTACGAGCCGTATTTGTTTTAGAATTATTGAAGGAGCACGTAACAATTGTTTTAGTGATTTCGATCTCTTCGCTCAATACAAAGGTGCTTTGGTGACATCTACGTTAAAATCCTTATATATTAGATAAAAAAATTGTTTATTTTATTTTCTTGTGAATTCTGGAAGATTTCAAAGATTATGTATAGATGCTGATTTTAGTTTAAAAAATTCTAATTATATCCCTTGCCTATCTTGTTTTATGTCATCTTGTTGAGTTTTGACTTGACACGGCTTGGACAATATTAAGAGAAGGATCAACAGTTTTGTGGACGTTAAACATCATCGCCTTACATAAACTCTATGTCATACTTCCTTAACAATTTGTTTTACGGTATAGCAAATTAACTGTTAAAAATATCATGAATAAGTTACGAAATCCGGCGGTTGGGCTATGCGAATCCGAGTCAAAAGGCTGAGTTCAATCCCCAAGGCTCGTTTTAACTCGTATGAACTCGGGTCTCTTGATTCGGACCCCACTCGCCTATCGTGACGTTATATCATATTATTTTAGCCCTATATTATTTCTTATTTTAAATATATTGCTAAGTTACGTAAAGAAGAATCCCAGAAAACTTCACCGTGACCTTTAACTTGTGAGCATTCTTCATTTAAAAATAAATGCACCAGCAATACAATCCGAGTCGTCTGGGATGAACTAGTTTCGTGTTTGACAGACAATTCCCCTTTTCAACTGCACTTTAATAGTCTGATTAAATCTACACGAACGGATTCTTTCCCTGATATTAAAAAAACAGGATTTCAGAAAAGTTGGAGACTTTGAAGGAGGGAGACGAACGAAACCCTTTTTCGATTTAATTACATAGTTATAAAATATTTAGTGCCGTGTGATAACGGCGACATAATGTTGCCACCCCATTTCTCCCCGTGGGTGCCCTAAGAGACAAATAAGGGACACAGCCTTGAATATCATCATAGCAACCGAAAAATACGTATAATGTCATAAAAATATGAGACCAAAGTAATCAGACCGAAGATAGGCGGCGAATAGTCTGGTACTGCGATCGCCAATCCGCTTTCAAGCATGGCGATTATGGCGAATCCTCCCTACGGGATTGGCCTATGTCCTGCGGTGGACTTAAATAGGCCATTATGTATGTATGTATGTATGTATGTATGTATGAAAAAATATTAAAAAAAATTGTCGATCTCAGGTTATTGGATGTCTGTAGGGGAATTTAATGTAGAAGTGCGTGAAGTATATGGCGTTTAAAATTTCTCTAATAATTTATAGGTTGCAATCTATATACATTTTTTTAATTTATGAAATTTTAACGACATGATAGTTAAAGTCACGATAGTGCTTGGGTCCCGGCTCGTACCAGTGGGTTTTTCAAAAACTTATGACCGAATTATATAGTTTTCTTAAACATGAAGACGGTGACTGACTCTGCACCTGACACGTTATTCCGAAATTTGTCTTCGGTGGAAAGTGGGTCGAAGGGAATTAATTATCTTGACTAGACCTTTGTCTACTCCTATATATGGAATGGCGTGAAGATATATTTTAAATTTTCAACATAATTGGGAAACATTTACTACGTTTATAGCGAAAATACACTCTTATATCAAATAATTTTATGCGCCATTATTAAAGAAAAGATTAACAAGATCGAAGAGGAACCATTAACAAAATAAATTGTAACTTACTAATAAGCAATGATTACTTTAATGGTGATTTTAACTTATTTGTTTAAGTAGATATATTGATCTTAATAATTATATTTCTTTTCAAATTCTTAAAGCTATAAATTTATTTAGACAATGCCCATATCAGTAAGCCGAAATATGTAAAACTATTAATATTAATTATCATAATACAAGTACACTACAGCAGCTATTTTAAATATCAAATCAAAAATCTTATGGACCCGCGCCAGGTCCTATCGCTTGTACCAGTAACGCATATATCCTAGATTGTACCGCACTGCAGATACTAACTACATTTATAAGATAATAGAGATTAAAATTTTAATGAACTATATGTGAGTGATAGAAACGGGTAATTTTTATAAAATGGAAAAAACAACTATCTAAAACAAGGAAAACATAGATACTCAAGTTATTCCGTCGGTTTTCCTCGCTCGGGTTTTTCTCTTCGTAATATGTAAACTACCGGGCAAAGAATAAATAAATGAATAAATATCTTTACGCAAGTCCCAATACAGGGGTAGGGGTCTAGTCTAGAGAACTAAGTCCCTTCGACCCACCTTCCACCGAAGATATTTTCGGGACAACGTGACAGGTGGTGAGCCCGTCACCGCCTTTATGTCCAAGCCAACGATATAATTCGTACATAAGTTTTGAACCATCCATTGGTACGGGCCTGCCACCTAGGGAATCGAACTTGGGTCTCTTGACTCGAAATTTCGACCACCCAACCACTTGGCTATCGTGACTTAACTGGGCAAAGAGCTTCAAATATTTGAGAGAGGTTAGAGTAGGGAACCATAACTCCCCCCAAATTGGCCTTGTCGTTGTTGTTGGCCCCCAAATCGGTAGGGCATAGTAATCGTGGTTTGGACACCCACGATGAACCAAGAGGAACCCACAGGGCCGGCCTAAATACTCTTCATTGTTACGAGTGTTTTTTTGTTAAGCTAAGGAGCTTAGTATTTACAAAAAGTACTACTTTGCATATGTCGCGAATGGTTTTTTTTTTCCTCGTTCTCTATACTTTAATAGTGAGTAAAAATTACAATCAATCACTTGATTATAATTTTTACTCACTCAGATACTTAACGTCCTGTAACAACCCACTACAGGACATAGGCTTGTGATCGCTACGCTTGGCAATCGGATTGGCAATCGCACTATTAGGAAACTCGCATCTTAAATCACTGGTCAGCTTAATGTTATCACAAGGTTTTGCCATCTAAGTCCCCGAGTCGCCTCTTACGACACCCACGGGAAGGCAGAGATTTATAATTTGTGTTTAATGGGCGTGTTTTATAGGTTTAATTGAAACTTCATCAGATTCAAGGGTAAATTGCACGACGTGACCTTATCTCAAAGTTTTCAGTCAAATTTAAATGCAAAGCGAATTAATACACCGTACAAGGGATAAATTGATGTAACCTTTGCCATGCAAAGCGACTAGAAAGCGCTGCAAACACTATTCCTGCTCTAAAGGTCGTCAACGCTTTTAAAATGCAACGGATTTACATTTTAACGATAGCGGAAATGAAACAAAGGACTTTCCACAGCGTTGTCCTTTTTTTCAGGGTCAAGGTCAATGTCACAACAGCACACGTAAGGTGAATCTTTGTGACTATTTTTTGTACGTGTGCCCACCGTGCCATTGCGTGAGATTACCTATATGCCTGTAGACGTGCAGGCAAGAGGCTTACGAAATAGACCTATCCCATAAGGAATAGTTTACCATACCAACACGCAACATTCCAGCTGATTAGCGATCACGATGCCAGACTCTTAGCACTAATGACGTCTGCCATCGGTCTGTTTGGTTTTGGCTGACATTTTTTCGACATCTGTCCCATCTGTCGGTAGCCAAGATGAAAGTTCATCTCTTAGTTCCCTTTAACAATACCCACAGAAAGCAAAGGTGTGGTATATATTTTTTCGGAAGTTATCGAGTACGACTACAGTTTTTAATAAATAAAAAAAAGATCTTCACGCCATTCCCAAAACAGGGGTTGACAGAGATCTAGACAATTAAGTCGTTTCGAGCCAGCTTCCACCGAAGATATTTTTGGGACTATGTGGCAGGTGGTGGAGCCCGTCGCTGTTTTAATGTCCAAGCCAACGATATAATACTACATAAGTTTTTGAAAAAAAAAAACAATTTGAACGAACCTGCCACCTGGGTATTGAACTCGGGTCTCTTGACTCGAATTCCGACCACCCAACCACTCGGCCTTCGTGCCTTATGTTTAATATATATTTTAATAAATGTTAATGAAGGACAGTTTCTACCTACACTTCTGCCTACCCCAGTATTGGAAATAGCGTGAAGATACTTATTCAGTTATTACTAAGTTTAATTTTAGGTCAGATGTACTGCTAATGTCACGATAGCTGAATGGTTGGGTGATCGGAATTAGAGTTTAGAGACCCGAGTTTGGTCCCCAAGTTAAGAGCTGATATGAATAAGTTGGATAGGAAATAAAGACGGTGACAGGCGCACCACTTGTCACGTTGTCCCAAAAAAGGGTTTCGGTGAAAGGTGGATCGAAAATACTTAAGTGTTTGGACATCTGTCTAGCTCAGTATTGGGAATAGCGTTAAGATATTTTATGTAATGGATAACAATAAAAGTTAGAGCGATGCTAACTTTCGAAGATTGTGTGAGCAAACTGCTTGAATAGAGGAGGGTCAAGAGTACAAAGATATCTAAATGCGTGTATTAAGAAAATGAAGGGTTTGATAGAAACAAAACAGGCAATTAAGGATCGGGACACTTGGCGATTCCTCCGGCCTACCCCGTTTAGGACTCCTTTAATTCTTTTATATTTATTATTTACATAGTTAGTTGAATAAAATAATTAATGTTAAAAATCCAAGTCAAAGTAGCCATCCATCGCCATCTTCTGATATATACGCAAACGTGCTACCGCAAATCATAGTAATCGTTTTTGTGACAGGAAAATAATACGCAGTAAAATTTTATTAATTATTTCTTATTGTATAAAAAAGGTTTACAAACACAGTAGAAATATTATATAATATGTTAAAAATAATGTATTAAAATATTAAAAACACAATAGAAATGACTTCGTAGTCATGACCACGATTTTAACCACGAGTTGAATATCGTGGTCACATTATTAAACATGAGTACATAAAAACTTAACTAACTCTTCTCACTTCTACAAATAAAAATGTCTATCAACTTTTTGAAATTCTCTAATTCAATTCTGATTTAGGTCTAGTCTAGATTAAGGATCTGCCAGTGCTTTCTAATTGCAGTTTGTCAGAATGTGCAGATTTTGTGCTGTAAAATTAATCGATCAGTCTAATTAAAGTCAGAGATAACATTCTGCGTTACTTCTGGTGAGTCTTGTAGCTGAAATTTTCTTTCTTTTCACCTCTCCTTTTTACCTCCTTTAGTCTCAACAATTCCTTTCTGTAAGGCCAGCAACATCCCCTGTTTCTCTTATATTACACACACACACACACACGTATCACTGGTAAACACGGTCTATAGCACAAAGTACAGGATTTGGAATTTGATCCGTCGACAACCACGGTTCGGTCGTAAATCACTGCCATCCAGTAGCCAGTTGCATCGAAGCGGCATCTACTTGCCAGATTTGAGGAGCATAGGGAGAATGTCAAATTACTATATCAATACTTCAATGACAGTAGAAGCTACTCCAATGCTACTCCACCACTGCTCTGAAGGCAAGGAACGATGCCAGAGACAGCGACGCCAACGCCGACTCCGTAGTAAACCAACGGGCATCAAAGATATATTTTTTTTTATTATAATAAATAGGAACAACATCACACACATTCTTCGAATCCCAAAGTAAGTAGCTAAAGCACTTGTGTTGTGGAAACGTGAACAGCGAAGGAAACGAACCACAAACTACGAAAAAACCGTAGAAAAAATGTTTTGTACGTGGACCCGTCCGGGAGTCGTAACCTGGACCTCAGAGCGACACAAGAAAAACCGTGTGTACGCCACTCGTCCACGGAGCTCGTCATTATATTACCGTAGATATCTAAGCCCATCCCGCAAATTTTAGTCACTACGTAAACCCATAAAAGAAAAAAAGAAAAACAGCTGAAAACAAAAATAAGAACTGCCAAGTGATTAAAAATAAGAACAGGCGACCCGAATTCTTTCTTCTGGAGCAAGGTGCATACCAATATTTTTTTTCCGATTTTATTACCTTAGTGACCAAATAATTGCATTGTACAAATCGTAGATAATTTCCAAAAAAAAAACTCATTAGTACGAGCTTTCCTCCAGGGCAACGAATTCGGGTCTCATGATTTGACTGCGGACCACCCATCTCTCTATTTTATTCCAAAATATATGAAAGTCATTGCGAATGAAAATATGCAAATATGTGTAAAATAGAACGGTAAAAATCAATTTCTTTATTCGTCGATGTAGGTAAAATACGTTTTATCTATTAATTTTTATCTTTATAACAAGTCAGTTCGGGATGAGGATCTTCTAAAGGGAAGAGACAAAAATATGAAAGATTCTCTATGGATTTCGTATTTCTTGTATTTAAAAAAGAAAAGACAATACGATCCGTAACATACACAGGGGTTACTATTATTAACGTATTCGTTTACATAATAATAGTGTTGTAATGCATTTTTCTTTTTGCCTCGAACCTGATAATAGATTGACTGTTAGTCTACTGAGCCACGAGTCATTCCTGCGCGACCCTGAAACCGAGTGACACAGTAACCCCGGTAAAGGTGTTACCTTGATACGTTTTTGGATTTGCACCCCAAAAATAAAGGCAATATCGCAACGGACATGAATGAAATAGATAGTGAGAGACGGAGCATGGGGTACTCTGATTAAATTTAGTGGACAACAAGTTCTTCGTCAGTTTAAAATTATATATTTAAAATCTAAAATATTTTTATGTATAGTTATATATTAAAAATAAATCCTTAAATTATAAAATATGCTTTTCTTTTTAAATTTTTAACTGAAGCATGAAAGTTTGGTATTTTTTGGGAACTTTTTTATTGAAATAATAAATTTTTAGATCGACCGAATACCGTGGAAATTATTTTCCATTTGAATGACGTTACAAACGCTACCGCTTACTATTCCGAAAAAATCCAAAATATAATTATTGAAAAAGTTACCGAAATGTAAGACGATTATGTAAGGAGAAGAAATATTTTTATGATTCTTGTAATTTTATTAAAATTATAAATTTTTATACCGACCCGAAGATATTTTTTAAAAAGGTATAGATTTTAAGCTTTTAAATAACTGTAATAATCAAAGTAACACAAAAAACATATATATTTACTAGAAAACTACCGAAGCTGATTTTAAAAATAGAAATATTTATAATCAATATAAAAATTAAATTTAAATCATATAAAATAAATAAAAAGAATTAAATTAAACAATAAGAGAAAATTAATTTATTTTATCAAATAAACGCAAAGAAATGGGTTTTTGACGAAACAATATAAAAATTACGCAAAGCTGGCGTACTTTTGTTAAAAGTAATTTTATATGCCGCGCGGACGTCGCGCGCGCGAAAATATAAAACTTATTGTAACTTTGTTGGATGTTAAAGGACTAATATCGCGTAATAAAATTGATAAAGAAACACGGAGAAACATCAAGTGCAATTCGCAACTTCTGTAAATTAATTGCACGTAACGCATTACACAAAAATAAAAATTAAAAATAAATTTTACCGGATTACTATGTATATAAAATAAAAACTTAAAAGTTACAGCATATAAAAAAATCACAAAAGCCAAGCGTACATAAAGAAGATATTAGGATAGAAACTTACCTTTTAGGAACTAAAGTTTTACCCGCGCGCCACAACAGAAAATATGGACATCAACATGCGAACGACAACATCAATTTTTTTTTAATTTATAAATATCTAACAACCAATTAAAGGGATAGAAGGGTTTACAGTGGAAAACGACACAGATGAGAAAATAAAATATTTGACGCACCATTCCTTCGCCCTATTAGACCCCACCGCGAACTTTTCAATTTTCGGGCGGACTATTTCGAAAGGACTTTACTATTCGCGCGCCACCAGAAGAGTGCGGCTCCAGTGTCGCAGTACTGCAATTATAGTCGCACTAGTGACGACGCAAAACATTGTTATCGATGAAATAACACAATGTACCGGTAACGCACGCGACTATGTCCGCTTGATTTTCTATTTGATTTTTAATATCACGCAAATATTAAAAATAGAAATACTTAACATAAAATTACGTCGTCAGAGAATACGGCTTAAATAATAATGGACCGAAATCGTTTAAGTACCATAAACATTGTGTTCAGCACCGGCTTCTACAATCTCTCTGCTGGCATATTTTAAAATACAGACAAAGTGAAGACAAAGGAAAAGGAAATATGCATCTAAAAGTTCACATACATTTAATTTTTATATATTAGTGTCTACTTGCTTGCTAAGGCTGGTGCCAGTGACAATCTTATCGTAAACTATAAATATCATCTCAAACATATGTGGCTCAGTCGTGTATTTTTGTGATACTGTGTCGGATAAACTATACAAGTAATAGTCAGTTTCAATTAAATGATAGAAGCATAAAAAGCATTCAAATATAAACTATACATAACCATTAACACAGTAAACATAATGTCGATTGGTACGTTATAAGTACATTTGACTTCATATTACAAATTCACTATCTCCATAACATGTTTTCAGTTACACTACATTCAAAAATATATAATTTAATTATTTTATTATGATTATAAGAAACACATATTTTGAAAGTCCACTGCAGGATTTAAGCCTCCCCCGTAAGAGAAGACTTGCAATTACCGAAACACTTGGCAAACGGATTGACGATTCTAACTTTGACACCTTGCACCTTAAAATGTTGCCTGTCACCGATGCTTTGGTCTGGGATTTTCGAGATGTTTATCATCATCTACTGGTAGTCAACTACACAACAAGGCTTTCCTCTTAAGCACCACTTACGCATACCAAAGGAAGATAAGGGGTGGTATGTTCTTATACAGTAACCACCCGGAGATTTGATTAATAAATGTAATTATTATATAAATATAATGATAAGTTTAGTATTCTTTTAGTTTAGTTTATAGTACATAAACATTTTTGAGCCTGAGTTGATAGTTTCTAAAGCTGTTGGTGTAAGTTTCTATGCATCTAATTAAATAATATTTGTAGATATTGACTATATATATAATTTACGGCTTATTTATAATTTTCGTTACATTGAAAATCATTTTTAAAAATAATTATAGCAGTTAAAATAAAAAGAAAATATTTTAATGTTTTCAATAACAGTACAGTGGATGCATTTAATTACGCTACACTTTCCTAATTTATATTTCTTTTTGGTTAATATATTTGTTATTGTCACAATAGTCAAAGTCTTGATTTGTTAAATAATTATGTCTTGCCTTGGTCATGTGGATGTACTTATTCTAATAAATAACTTATTCTAAAGTACTCGTGGTCTTATTTTTCAACTTCTCAATATTTAAGAACAATCTTAAAATCAAAGACAATGTTTAATGTCGTCCTTTTTATACAACAGTTATACTTAGCTCTTATTCTGGGATATTCATTATAAGTAGACTGATCCAGATCTATATTATGTGAGCATTAAGTGTGCTAATTCTACGGAATTCGAAGGGCGTTTTGAATTAAATAGATAAACAAGAAGAAAAAGCATGGGAAAATTAGAAGTGGAGTTGTAATTTTGGACTATTTTTTTATCTACGCCGTAAATTTGATAAAAGTCTACTATTTACGTATTTTTCGCATTTTAGATAGTATCCCAAGTATTTGACGCTTAGAATGCTCTACAATAGAGAATGTTAGAAACATCATGTAATATGAGCCAAAATCCTTAAAAATTTTAAGTTAAAGTAAAGTCAAAATTATAAGTATTTCAAAGTATGCGCGAAAATGCAAATAATTGTGTAGCAAAAAATATTAATACTATTCTGAAAGCTTCTACTAACACATTTAATACAAAGTCGATCTGTTACGACTAAATCCGATTAAATCTCATCAATCATTAAATCTACTCGCCAAACGAAGCGATAAGACGTAATCTCCTTATAGTGGAGTAATTATAGACATATTATTTACGAAAAACTGTTAAGGTTTAGTTTTTAAATTCAAAAAATTAATTAAATTAAACTTAATGGATTTAGTCAATAATTTCTTGATTAAATGTTACTCAAGTGAAATATTAAAGTTTCTGAAAAATTGGAATTCTATTTCACGAACTACTATAAATAAAAATAATTTTTATCGATATTTACTTAACCGTGTCACCTCACTATTTTGAAGTACGGCGCGCGCAACTACGTATCCGCTGACTCCGCCCCTAGCTTTTAGCAATAGAAATTAAATATATGTTTAAATTTATAATTAATTTTTACTCAAGCTGCAGCGGAAAATTTATACCACACTTACCGATGACGAATAATTTAAATTGCCAAATCTTCCAGAAATAATGACGCAGTTGCTACGAATAACAAAGTTTATACTTAGCATTTCGCTCAATCAAATAGTTATACGGTTTCACTCCAACTTTTGCCCTTTCATTCTTTCAACTAAAAACTTTTTCTTACTCTGTGTTGAACTTGAATAATGTTGATTTCCAGTTTTTAATTAACTTTATTTCTTTAAGACGTAACAATGGAATACAGATTTTCACAATATTGAAATCCAGAAAACAAATTAATTATTTCATAAAGTAATAAATCACATAGTTATTAAGAATATCTAGAGAAGAGGAGCTACTGATTTCTTTGATCTATTTAGGATCGAATCTCTTACGAATTACGATACTGGAATTTAAGATCCTGTCGCGATAAACCATCTTGAAATTTAGCAGTTCGAAATAATTCCAAACAGTTACTCAGATTATTCTCTAAGGTAAACGTGATAGGATATGGATAGACGCTTCATCTCTTCGCAAGGCGAAAAAGATCAAGCCAATCAGAGAGTACTTGACCGTAGAATATTCGAATCACTCATGGAAAGAAATCAATATCATCTGATAATGGGCATACTGCTCGTGAATACGAACTCAATATTTCTTTACAGTCTCACTAGTTTATAATAGAATAGCAGTTAATGTATGTAGGATTTTCGATTCGGAAAAGTTACCTTGCATTTGTTTCCACCACCTTTTTATTTCGATTCGCTACTTTTTCGCGGAAAAGAGTTAGAAAGGGAATGTCGTATTTTTATACTGATTTTAATCGTACATAAGGTTTGAAAAACCGTATTAGTAAAAGCCACCAGGGGATCGAACTCGAGACTCTTGACTCGAATTCGAATCACCCAACCAATCGGCTATCTTGATATATGAATTATAATAATTTTAATCCCATATTTCACTAGAAAACAAAACAACAAAAATTAATCCTATTATATTTTTAATACGCTTCACAGACAGCAGACAAAAATGATTGATTCCAAAAAAAATCAGCGCTCTACATAAATATCCTGATTTTTTATACTTCAATATTCTTAAAAATAAATTAAACGAATAGAATTGTAACGAGCTCCATGGTCGACTGGAGTACACGTTTTTCAAGGCATCGCCAGCTCCGACGTTTCGGGTTCGATTCCCAGGCGGGTATATGTAGAAAGCCTATTTTTCCATATAGTCTCCGTTCACATAAATGCTTACTTTGGGATCAGGGCTATGTATGTGATATTGTCCCTATCTATCTATTTATTTATTTATTTCTAAAGAACTACGAAAAGTATTTCGATGCTTTGATTGCAGCTTTCTTATTGCAAGCAATAAGAAAGTTAGTAATTCTAATATTTGAGTACTTTACTTGCAGGGAGTACTATAGAAACGAAGTGGTATTGGAACACGTCTACTGATATTTTTCAGCACTGGCCACTTAGATGACTATTTCTCTGTCGTTTGGATGCACCGGAATGAATATTACTGGCCGTTTAATCATGAAGTATTCCTTATACGATGGCGCAATAGTGACCCTTTAAAGCTAAGGGTTGAGGGTACGAATCCAGTTAGAGACAAATATTTGTGTGATAAAACGAATGTTTGTACTTGACTCATGGATGTATATGAATTTTTATCAATTCAAATATTTATGTATATGAAGTACATCGTACCGTTGGCTGAGTCTGTATCGGGTCAAAGATTACACATTTATAGAATTTTATCTTGTGGCGTGGATGCATTTTACTCTGGAATTGCATCTAGAAGCAAAACGATATGAATATACATAAAAAGTAAACAAAGCGCGTTGTATAAAATAATACAAATAAATTTCTCTGATTGAATCCGTCCCAACTCCACGGTCAGACGTTTAACCTCTGCGCATAAATAACTTCGTCCTTCATTCCATAAATGATAAACTTATTGGTAAATTATATGTACTAGGTATTTGCAAATAATATTATTAGATGACAGAGAATTGTAGAAATCAAATTGAAACTTACACTAAAATGTTCATTTGTTTTATATACAAAATTAATCGTAGCGGTGAAATTGTCTACATTCCAAGTCGTCTATAAAGTTTTGTAAATATCATAGAGTAAGTAAATATTAATCGTATTCAATAACTCTAATATAAAGGTCGTATCGCATATATTTTAATTTTTTTTGTGCTATTATCATTGCTATTATTATTATATGTTTTAATGTTCAATATTCTTTGATTACATAATTATTAGTGTCTGTTACTTTTAAAGAACTGTAAGTTTTTCTAAACGAACTTAGCAGATGCATTGTGACCCATGTTGCCTGTTTTGCCGTTCCAAAAATATTGTATTGTAATTGGACCTACTACTAACTTTATTTTCTGTAGTGTCCATTATTCCGATATTTAGTAATCCTTATCTATTCGATGTTACATAAAAGAAACTGGTTATCATTATTATTTGGTGTAGTAAAAAAAGTAGGTATGGTATAGTTACTCTTCAAAATTTGTAGTAAAAGCAAATTCTTACTTTTCTATACTGTTACGAAGATATGTTGATCGCTAGCGTATTTGTTTTTTTTATTTCCACTAAATGTACTTCGTTATTGCAATTTAAATACTTGAATATGTTAATGTATAAGGTAAGGACGAAAACACTTTTTTTAAACGTTGTTAACATAAAAACATCAACATGTTTACGACGAAACAGTTCATCATATTAGTAATACGTAAATAACTGTTTTTTTCTTGTTTGTTAAACGTTACATTGTTGATATGACCCAGACAGTTCGATCTTGAAAATATTTATAACTTCTGCACTGAAGTCTCTGCATATTACCAAGTCCATTTAATATCCTTGAGATATGTTCTCGAACGAAATAAATACATTCATTTGAAAAATAAGTTGCACAAGAGCTTCAATCACGTGTCGATATTTCCGTCTGTTATTCTGAACTGATATAAGGTAAGGTAATAAAACTGTGATGCAACAATGACGGACTTAGATTTCATATCACGAATATAGGTAATTATGCATACTTATTATCTACTTTTTTACAGATCCCCACGTATTTCCAATACTCGGGACGTCAGAGGTCTAAATAATTTGGTTTCTCGACTAACATGGCGACGTGGTTTATTTTGGGACTATATTGGAATCCTGTCAGTAACCTACCATCACCAGGCCAACTTTATAAATCGAAGAAACGACTTTACATTACAAGAGATACTAAAAAGTTTGATACGAGTGTTAACCCTGTGAAACTCTTCTGTAATCACCAGTTTTCAATGTATGTTGCTGTTATGTTTTTTCAAGGTATATGGCACCGGGTTCGATTCATGGACTGGTACATGAGAAAGCGGCTTTTTCTACATTTTCTCGGGTCTGGGTGTTTGTGGTACCTTCGCTGTTTCTGTTCTGTTTCTCCATAACACAAGTACTTTAACTACTACTAGGTTTTATCTCTGTTTTTATTTATCTATTTATGAATCCTTCTATATTTGTTATATATTTTTGTTTAAAAACTCTTACAATTACTGAATAAATTTACTGTGTAACTGATACGATTAAACATGGTTAGATGGTATGTATATTTATCATTCAAAGACTGTCACAGCAAATGTTCCGCACGCTATAACTGTAGTTACGATAGTTGAGTGGTTGGGTGATCGGAATTGGAGTCGAGAGACCTATATAACATATTTACGATTCATATCGTATATATTGACATACAGACGGCGATGGGCTCACCACCTGCCAAGTTGTCCCAAAAATATTTTCGGTGGAAGGTGATGTGACCTTAACACCCTTAAGTGTCTAGACTAGACCTCTGTCTACCCCTGTATTGGTAATGGCGTGAAGATATATATTTGATTTATTGCGATCAATTTTATAAAACATTGCTACAAAATTGTTTCTAGAGTTTTCCAGAAAAAATCTAAATTATTCATTTGCTCTGTCTGAAAAATGAAACTGCGTTTTATGAATTTTGATTTGATACCACAGACTGAATCTGTTTTATATTTTTTTTTGTTGTTTTTGTATTTCACCTTGTAAATACTAAATTGGCATTTCATTATGGAAATTATGTTTGTCTCCTTATCAGAAGGACACGATATTTAAATTGAGGTTCATTATAAATAATGTTATAGGAATGGACAATTTGTGCCTCTGTTTGGGTAGAGTAGTTAATATTATGTGTGGTAAATATGTAAAAATGTAAAAATACCCTTTCTTCCGGTAGATATTGTTCTTGCGTTTAATGGCGTGAAATAATGGCGATCAATTAACTGAATATCTAGCTCGAAACGCACAAACCTAAAATAGATTAGTTCGGTAAGAGCCAGCAGTGCTGCTGACCCTTACGGCAATGTTGGCTACCCCAGTTCTACTGTTTAATTCTATGCTTAATGTTTGATATTTCTAATACTGAGACGATTTACATATTTGTTTGCAGTGTTAAGGATTCACAATAAGTTGAATGCTTCATTGATATCTAATTTCACTACTTAAGATCTCATCAGATATAAACAAATAAAAATTAAATGAGCTTTACTTCAGAATAAGCTAAAAAACTCCTAACTGAGAAATGTTATTATTCAATTAACTATTTCCTTATAGATAATATACCTTTGTAATATACGTGTATAAATTGTAATTGATATTTCTTGACATTTGTTATTTAATTATTAGTATGAATGGCAATAATTATAATTTACACGTTCAACAAAATATTATATTTTAAAACTGTTTATTTAACTTTAAAATTTTCTATTAAAACTTATTCAATTTTTTTAAAATTGTAATTAAACTTTTGCATGCCTCAATAAGGCAGAATGTAAAGGGCTATATTTTATAAAATATTAAGATCTAATGTTACCTACATTCTGGCAAATATATGATTGATTGATTATTGATTTAGAGAATAATGCCGTTTACTTTTTAATTCTTTCAGCGAAAATCTTTGTCTTTTATTAATATTTAATATACTTTTTTTGTTTTGTAATTTTTTATCACATTATATAATGACCTTTGAATGTTGCATAAACTAAATGTCCTGACTGGTAGACTACTATGCCTACCGGTTCGAGTGTTTTCACTAGAGAGATACCGGTTCGATTTCCAGTCCGGTACAACTACAATTGTCAATGGAATTTTGTAGTGCCCAAAATTGTGCGCCATGGGTTCGATTCCTGGACCTGTTTGTGGTACCTTCGTTTTTTCCAATTACATAACACAGCTGCTTTAGCTACTTTCTTTGGGACCATGGCAATGTCACAAACATTGCCCTGGACCCAAGTTGTCACTATCTAGTTATTTATTTACGTATGTATTTATTTACTTCGGCACTTATCTTTATAGAAATATGTAGCATTAAGTAGATATTTCAAAATAACTTTGTAATATAGATGGGGTTCAGTTTTCTGAAATGCATGCAGAAATAAAATTTGATTAAAAATTGGAAAACAATGGGTGCAATTATGGGGCTTTCGACAAGATGAACAATGCAAAACTAATTTTAATACTCACAGACGCAATATTTCATTTCAACGTTGCCACGTTGCCTGTATATTACGTCACTGGGAAATAATATTACACTATATAAGATATAAAACAATGTACGTATGTCCAATGGTATTGGTGTTGTTACAATCTACTTCCCGATTTTATAGTCACAGTAGCCGAGTGGTTGGGTGATCGGAATTCGAGTCAAGAGACCCGAGTTCGATACCCTGGTGGTAGGCTTGTACCTAGAAGCTTAAGTACGATTTATATCGTTGGCTTGGAAATAAAGGCGGCGACAGGCTCACTACCTATCAAGTTGTCCCAAAATACCTACCTGACCTAATTCTTTAGAACTTAGTCTACTCCAATATTGGGAGTAAAAGTATGTTTTTTCTTTTTTCCCCAACTGAAAATGTCATTGGTTACCAGTAAGTACATTACGTAGGTACGGCAACATGGGTACATGACGGCCTGTTTTGCAGTAGACTGCTGGACATAGCCCATACCCGTGAGCGGGTTTGGCATAATCGCCACGCTTAGCAGGCAGATTGGCAATCAAGATACTAGGAACCTTGTACTGTAAACGCTGCTGCCCACAACCGATCTGATTATATATTAGGTATTTTCTATTTAATTTTTTGGCCATTGGTGTGGTAATGGACAGCTAATGGACAGCAGCGTCTGAGGTGCGAGTGGTCTGGTATTGAGATTGCCAATCCGCTTTCCAAGCGTAGCGATTATGGCAAATACTCGCTATGGGAGATGCCTATGTCCAGCAAAATACTTTAACAGGCCGTTATGTGTGTATGTATTCGGCCATTTGTTGTCACAGTGATAATGTTTTCAGGGAGTGGCAATGGTCGTTGGTTGTTAATGATCATTAGGTGAACCAGATTCTTCCATTCCCAAAATCCATGCTTAATAATAATAATATTAATATATATAATCTAAATATATTTTACATAATTAAACCGTATTCGCATATTTGATGTTTCATTACTTTTTGCATGTCCATTTGCCAGTTGGCAAATACCGCATCTAACCTATTCCATTCTTTTCTCTCTCTTGTCACTCTACTCCATGTTACGCCTGCGACATGCATGATGTCCTCATCCTATCTTTTTGTTACCTACCTTTTTTTATACTGATTTACTACTTTGCCTTGTGTGTCTCGATCACTTCTATTTTAGCCCTTTTATTTTTATTACAGGGGGCAAACGAGCAGGTGGCTCAAGCGATGGTTAGTGATTACTGCCGCCCATGAACACCTGCACTATCAGAGGAATATCAGATGCATTGCCAGCTATTGAAATGGTTTAGGCTCTTTTCTTAAAGAAAGGTAGCTTCTTTTTCCTAAGTCGTATCGGTCCTAAAAACCGCTGGCGGCGACACATTCCATAAAGTGCGTGGCAGAAAATTCTAAACATCTTGTATCTCTCTTTTTCGCGATGGTAGTGTCTTTACGCCTTCCATTGCTGGTTGGCAAATGACAATTTTATTAGTTGTGTTTTTTGTTAAAAAGCCATGCTTTCAGAATTAAAAAAAATAAGAAAATCTCAATGAATTAAGAAAGCTGTAATTGTTTTTGTTTCTATTTATTCAATTAAAACAGCAAGTAAAAGTCGAAAAAACGTGTAAATATAAACGTGATGGGAACCCTTTTAAATTTGCTCTTTACTCTGTCTCCTAATTAGTGACAATTAGAAATACATATGGACGTAACGTTCGTTATTCACGATGGCTGTGTGGTCGGGTGCTCGGATTTCGTGTCACGAGACCCGATTTCGATGCCCAGGATGGTTGGCTCGTAACCATAATTGGTAATTTTAGTAAGTTTAATATGTTCGATTCAAACGATCAAAGTCGACCTACGTTAGGTTTAATATAAAGAGGGCGACAGACTCACAACCGGTCACTTTTTCCAAAAAATGTATTCGGTGAAAGGTTGATCGAAAGGACATTAAAAAAAACTCTGTCTTGACTTCTGCCTACTCCTATATTGGGATACGCTGAAGACTTTTTTGTATTTTTTGAAAAGGACATAAACCTGGTACTTCGATGGATAATTCAATTAGTCATCGAAGTACCAAACAATTATCAAATTTACGCTGCTCCTATACGGTCTGCCTACATTTTACTTGCCGTATTTTTCTGAATCTGAAGGGATATCATCACACACATTACTCTCATACCAAAGTAAAGCACCTATGTTATGAAATCGGAAACAACGATGGTACCACAAACACCCAGACTGGAAAAAATATAGAAAAAGTGCTTTTTAAATTGACCGGAGGTATCGAGGCCCTCAGACACTCCAATCTTCTACGGAACCTCCGTAGATCTTTGTGGTTATTATGACTTTTCTTTAAGCTTCATTTTACATCATCGATAATCGGAGTTTATTTACACCAATACCATATTGCGCATATTTACAGTGCCTCAATACTGGAGTAGACAGAGGTCTATACCGAGAATTAAGTCCATTTGACAAGTGGTGAGTCTGTCGCCATATTTATGTCCAATCCAACGGAATAAATCATAAATAAGTTTTTGAAAAAACCTTTTGAGACGAGCCTACCACTTCAGGATCGAAATCTAGTCTTTTGAGTCGAATTCCGATTACCCAACCACTCAGCCGAGTGGTTGGGTAATCGGAATTAATAACTCTGCTACTAACTAAAAGTAATATTCGCAAATGAATATTTCTTTTTTAATTATTTATTAAGTATTTTATTATATTATCGTGCTTTTCGAATACTGAGTCATTTTGTATTTAATTCGAAAAGATTTAATTGTCAACCCCACCATCCATGACTGTCATCATATATACATACATCTACTGTCAAATCAGAATCGGTGAAAGGGGGGTCACCCTTTCACCGATTCTGATTTGACAGTGCAACAGGTTCTTATCACTAAGTATTTTCTTATTTAATTTTTTTCTTCTTACATCAGCTATGTTTCGAGGAATTATCATAAGTTTATGATAGTTCTAAATTGAACATAGAAATTCGAAAACCGCTTGAACTTATCAATGGGTTCATTCATACCGTACTAAGTTTTAACTGGGGCAAATTGGTGTAGGTATCCTGGATGTGTGCTACCTACGTACAGACATTGAATGCGCGGCGAGGGAAGCTGCGCAGTTATCATTGGGCCACCGTTCAAGGACGACGGTCGACTGTACCGTGTAGCGCTACGCGGATGTCCTTGGGACACGTCATAGTGACTTGTACACATAGTCAGCGAAGCGTAGGCGCGGGATTTTGTGTTGAATGACTTTTCAGTGTTGTGTAGTTTTATTAATTTGTAAAATTTTTTTTAACAAAAAAAAGTACAAGTTACTTACGAGTGTACTTAATATAAAAAATACTTTCAAAATGTGAGTATAAAGTAATATAAAAAAGATAAATGAATATATAAAAGGAATATGTGCTGAAGTTGCGGTATGTTTTTTTTATTTATAATATTTGAAGTGAATATTTGTAGGTGTTGATTTTCATAAATTTTATTGTAATATTCTTTGCGTCAGTAATTTAAGAAATATGGCTAGCTAAAACGAAATTTTGTGTAGAATTTCTAGGCGCCGGTCCGGGGTTTGCAACCTGCTACAAGTACCGCGAGGATTAAAACAAGTAAACGAGCCTAAACTCACAACCAATCGGTATAGGCACCGGCTAGTTTCGAACCTGACGGAGGTCATGTCCGAAACTAGCCGGTCATGACAGAACTCATCCTAATCACCCTGATGAAGAGTTAATCCGTTTTTAATTATTCAGTTAATAATATCGCCCTAGTTTTTTTACTAATTGAACGAGTATGATCGTGAATTAATATTTTAAAGATTGAATCTATCATGAAATAATAAATTTATATTTAATTTCTTATTTACTCAATGACTTTCGACTGTTTTTTTCTTTTTAATTTCTTATTTACTAAAGCAGTCTTGATCCGCCGGTGAAAAATTCCACCGGCGGATCAAGACTGCTTTAGGCCTAAATCGTTGCGAAATGCGCTCGAATCAACAGTTTCAGTTCTGATATTACTCTCGATGGTCGTCATCCTGCATCATTTCATAGCTAATGCCATTTTCAAGACTCTTTCTTAGTCGTCTATATTCGTGGAAAATGAGAAATAAGTCATAAATTCTATCTTCGACAGCGCCAGTAAAGATTAATCCAAGGCTTTCGCTTTTTATGTGTTCAAAAAGTTCAACTTGCCGCCTTCAAAGCAATGCTCAACACAGCTTCCTTAACAAGTAGCAACAAGTATTTAATTGGAGGTTCATTTATGTACTAAAATATCTCAAAGTTTTTAAATTTATTTTAGATCGGTAAGTTTGATCCTTACGAAAACTTATCTTAGCCACAGTTGGATATTCACAATATTTGATTTTTTTTACAAAGTTTGTACAATGATACAATTTCTGTTGTCGTTAATTATAACAGTAAGATGAAATATAATTGGGTTATAACGGGTTAGTTTAGGGAATAAGATAGCGTGTTTTACTTGTCAGCTTGAAAAGACTAAATAATATAATAATAATATAATATAATATAGATCGTTCATCAATTGTTATCTACAACTGCTTCGTAATGAAATCTAATGGAGAAGAAAGAGGCGAAAAAGCTTCAAAAACGCAAAACTTTAACATTATTTTATTAGAAATAGCATGGGAGCGATCAACTCATTCCCAGGGTTTGTAACTACTTTGTAATCATCAATATATTCTTTTATATTGTAATAGCCCTTTTTGTACAGTTGTGCACTTTTACTGGGATATTTTTGTAGTGTACACATCACTCCATGAATGAGTTACTTACTCTGTAGTCCAGTTACTGGCGTTACAAGCTTGTCTTTGTTCCTGATATTAACATTATGTATATCAGTATTCCTTTTAAAATTGTTAAAGTTTTTATGTACAGACATCAGCGGAAAAGATAATTAAATATTAATGTCCTATGACAAAAAATGCCTTTTTGTTTGGAATGTTTCCTTTGAAATCAAATTATTATCTTTCGACGGTTTTTTCTCCGCCAATGAAACCTCATTACGAAACGATGGTAGATAGATATGAAAACGTTTAGAATAGTAAAATCTATTTTTATTTGGTTGTAACAAACTGTAGAGGTAAAAAAGTACCGCAAGGGCCGAGCCGAAACCGAGCAATAGGCTTTTGTTGTCGAGTGTTGGGTTTTCTTCTATCAACCGGCATATTAATGTAAGGATATTATAAGTCTTCAGAAAAGAAGGATGTTCAATTCAGTTGTTGCCCCGTAATTCTGTCCACCGAGATATAATAAGAATTACACATATCGTGTATATCACTAAGGCCACCGGCTTCTCCTGCTGGCTACACCTAGATATGGACCTTCCTAAGTTGGTTTACTCGAAATATTATCGTATTCTCTACTCACACTTACATTTTTCATTATACACAACTATATATTAATAATTAGAAATTTCATTTAAATTAATAATTCATTTATATAATATAACTTAATGATGTGTTTGAAGGCGGTGCCGATAACAATTTGACTGAATGTAATTGTAATGTAAAATTATACATATTTATAAACACTTGGCGCCGATTTCAAGCACTAGTGATGTGCTTGAAATTGGTGGCATTGCTTATAGAATACTAGCCCGCTTCTTCGTAATCATGTCGATAGACTCTGGTATGTATTTTTCTTTATTTTCTTTTTAATGTGCGGAGATAGAAACTTTCGTACATAAACTTACCTATGTTATTCTGTTATTAATTTCCCAGTACTTAATATAGGATTAAAAGGCGGAAATTTTCACGAAATTAATTTAGTCTTAGGTAGTAACAGCTGCTTTTGATTTTGGTTAAGTCGGAAGGTTTTAGCGGGAATGCACTACAATCTGGCGTGAAGTATACGTCTCTGCTTTTGTCTCTTGTGTGGTGAATAAGTTACTTAGACCAACAAATCGAGCTCTATCGCCCTCCTTTCCCTTTTCCTTAACCTGACTAAACTTTGGCAACGAAACCAAGGTCCCTAGTGTTACTTGTGAACAACTCGTCTCGTGCCATAAAAGAAATAAAATAAATATAAATATCTTCACGCAATTCCCAATACAGGGGTAGACAGAGGTCAAGTCTAGACAATTAAGTCCCTTTGACCCACCTTCCACCGAAGATAATTTCGGGACAACGTGACAGGTGGTGAGCCCGTCGCCGCCTTTATGTCCAAGCCAACGATGAATTTCGTACATATGTTTTTTTGAAAAACTCATTGGTACTGCCACCTGGGGATCGAACTCGGGTCTCTCGACTCGAAAGTCCGACCACCCAACAACTCGGCTATCGTGACTCATATATAAAAGAAATGGTTGACGCAATTTGTATAGGACACAATAAAACACAAAATTAAATTACAGACGTTTTACAGACACACATCCAACGCCCTATAACGTTCTAAGATATCTTTTTTAGGAAGATTAGCCATTAACACCAAACAGGGTCAGTTAATTGTCTTAAGTAGTACCAGAAACCTTGCAATTCAATTTTGATTTGATATTTTTTGAGATCATACCGCTCTCATTCAATAGCTATAGAAATTTTCATGATATATACTAAGTTACTTTAACGACATACAGCGAGAGAAAACAGCGACTAGTTTTAAAACCTACAGCCGCAGAAAGTTTACTTATTAAAAGCAAAAACATCCACCAATATCTTAGCCTTGTGTAACCAAGGCAGTGTCGCAATGTCGCAGCGCAAGGTAGAGCCTTGGGAGGAGAGAAGTGTCGATACAACGAAGCGTCCTTTTGCGTCTCGGAGCGGACCCACACCAAGACCCCCGGCATCGGGCAGGGCGTGAACATTTCCTAAACATATAAACTTTGATTTTCGTTTCTGCTTACGTGGGTTTGAAGGTCTAGTAGACGAATCGGAGTTTGAGTGAGAGATGATGCGTTCTTTCTTGTGAAGGGCCCAGTGCAGCCAGTACCTGTGAAAACGCGAATTTTCAGTTTAAAAGTTTTCTCGTGGCCCTTCTAACAAGAAGAAAATGTAGAACATCACTGTTTTAGTTGTTAAAGGCATAACATCTATCGCCCTTGCCTCGCAGGGTAGACATTTCTTGCGCGTATAAAAACAAGTTATCATTAGCTAAGCAAACATTTTTTAGATATCATTCTTAAATTCATACCTTATAAAGAGTACTGGAACTAATTTTCTTTAAACCTTCTAATCTGAATTATTTTTTTTACTTTACATGTGTAGATGTTTCTTAAGGAATAACATAAAAATAACTTGTCTCTCTCTGGGACACTTTAACTATTTGTTCTTGTTATGGCTTCTGCGGTATTTTAGCATGAAAGAGGCTAGATGAGAGTAAAAATATTGCAGATATTCTAATATATCTTCTTGTAGATTAAAGAGCTCCCATAAAGACCCCTCATAAATTTTTCAAACTAACTACTAACTTTTTATATTATAAGATGCGCTAAGACCGTTTTCACCTAAATTTCACACCTAACACCTAAGAAAAAATAATCTTCTAACATAAAGTAAAACGTAAAAAAGACAAAAGTAAAAAAATATTTCTTTTAGTAAATAAATTTACTCGTAAATCACGTTTTATAAAACTTTATATCTAACGGCCGAGCTGTATACGTATTATCATAGAGAGGATGTTGCAAATTTACAATTATTATTTTATCGATTTAATTGATTTAGAGCTAAAAAAGTCACGATAGCCGAGTTGTTGGGTGGTCAGATTTCGAGTCGAGAGACCTCAGTTCGATTCCCCGGTGGCATTACCAATGAGTTTTCAAAAACTTATGTACGAATTTCATCGTTGGCTTGGACATAAAGACGGCGACGGGCTCACCACCTGTCACGTTGTCCCGAAAATATCTTCGGTGGAAGGTGGGTCGAAGGTACTTAATTGTGTAGACTCGACCTCTGTCTACCCCTGTATTGGGAATTGCGTGAAGAGCTAAATCGATTATAGGTACCTCCCAGGAAAGTAACGATAGCCGAGTTGTTGGGTGGTCGGAATTTCGAGTCGAGAGACCTCAGTTCGATTCCCCGGTGGCAGTACCAATGAGTTTTTCAAAAAACTTATGTACGAATTTCATCGTTGGCTTGGACATAAAGGCGGCGACGGGCTGACCACCTGTCACGTTGTCCCGAAAATATCTTCGGTGGAAGGTGACCCACCTTCCACCGAAGATATTTTCGGGTCGGTAAAGGGACTTAATTGTCTAGACTTGACCTCTGTCTACCCCTGTATTGGGAATTGCGTGAAGAGCTAAATCGATTATAGGTACCTCCCAGGAAAGTAACGATAGCCGAGTGGTTAGGTGGTCGGAATTTCGAGTCAATATACCCGAGTTCGATCCCCAGTTGGTAGGCTCGTACCAATCGGTTTTTCAAAAACTTATGTACGAATATCGTTGGCTTGGACATAAAGACGGCGACGGGCTCACCACCTGTCACGTTGTCCCGAAAATATCTTCGGTGGAAGGTGGGTCGAAGGTACTTAATTGTCTAGACTCGACCTCTGTCTACCCCTGTATTGGGAAGTGCGTGAAGATAAAGATATACCGGTGGGAGCTGGGAGGTGGTATATATATATATGTATATATATATATATATATATATACATATATATATATATGTATATATATATATATATGTATATATATATATATATACATATATATATATATATTCTCATTATTTTTACTTTACATGTGTATATTTTTCTTAAGGAATAACATAAAAATAACTTGTCTCTCTCTGGGACACTTTAACTATTTGTTCTTGTTGTGGCTTCTGCGGTATTTTAACCTGAAAGAGGCTAGATGAGAGTAAAAATTTTGCAGATATTCTAAAATATCTTCTTGTAGATTAAAGAGCTCCTACAAAGACCTCTCTTAAATTTTTCAAACTAACTACTAACTTTTTATATTATAAGATGCGCTAAGACCGTTTTCACCTAAATTTCACACCTAACACCTGAGAAAAAATAATCTTCTAACATAAAGTAAAACGTAAAAAAGACAAAAGTAAAAAAATATTTCTTGTAGGAAATAAATATACTCGTAAATCACGTTTTATAAAACTTTATATCTAACGGTCGAGCTGTTTACGTATTATCATAGAGAGGATGTTGCAAATTTACAATTATTATTTTATCGATTTAATCGATTTAGAGCTAAAAAAAAGTCACGATAGCCGAGTTGTTGGGTGGTCGGAATTTCGAGTCGAGAGACCTCAGTTCGATTCCCCGGTGGCAGTACCAATGAGTTTTTCAAAAAACTTATGTACGAATTTCATCGTTGGCTTGGACATAAAGGCGGCGACGGGCTGACCACCTGTCACGATGTCCCGAAAATATCTTCGGTGGAAGGTGACCCACCTTCCACCGAAGATATTTTCAGGACTTCGTGACAGGTGGTGAGCCCGTCGCCGTCTTTATGTCCAAATCAGCGATATAATTCGTACATCGAATTCGAGTTCGTACTTCTTATCAGCCATTACAAGTTTCGGAAAAAGATACTTTAGAGGCAACTTTGTCATTCTCGAACGGCTCTGCCCATTGACGGAATTACGCCTCAACATCTGAAAAATCTTGTAAGCGCGTCGCCGACCGAATTCTTTTGGGCGATATAAAAAATTAAGTAATTTTATACTTTCTGGCAATATAAATCCCAATTTTGTTAAAATCATATATGGAGCAAGGTTATGTGCCTTTAAAAAAAGATAACAGTATCCGCCCTATAGCAGTTGGTTCCACTTTTAGACGTTTAAAAAAAAAGCAGGTAGGTAGGTTCGGTAGCAGAGGAGGTTGTGAGAAAGCTGTACATTCAGTGCGTACTTTTTTAACGAATTATCAAACAGATGTTCTCTTGAATGTTGACCTTAGGAATGCATTTAACTCCCTCGACAGATCAACCCTGCTGAAGGAGGTTGCGAAACATACCCCGGAAATTTACATTTACGTTTGGCAAAGATACAGTCAAACACTAATTTATTTTACGAAAATCATTTAAGTGACTCAGCCGTCGGAGTTCAGCAGGGCGATCCACTGGGCCCAGCATTGTTTAGTTTAAATTAAACTGATTATTATTTTTTTTTTTATATATATATATATATATATATATATATATATATATATATATATATATATATATATATATATATATATATATATATATATATATATATATATATATATATATATTTATATATAATAAAAAACGTATGTCACATTCTTTATTTGTTTTTATAACGTTCTTAAATTTAAATAATACCATTATAAAAATAAAGTCAATTTATAATTAAGAGTTAAGAGTTAGTAGTAGCATTAACTTCGGAAAACTCGTGTTCTAATCGTGATAAAGAATTGGACAGACAACTATATAATACATAAAATAATATGAATAATATAGAATGTAAAACAAAAAAAGGTTCGCGCCAATACTTAAAATGGTGGGATAGCCAGTGAATTTAGCCACTTTGACGTACTTTATACGAGAGTTTATTTTAAGCAGTACGTGACATTTAGTGACCCGACCATCATATTGTCCATGTCCATGATACAAATCATATTTAATTTTAATAAAAACTCATGTGTATCAGGGATTGAACAGGATGTCAATTTCGAGTTTCAATTTTCGAATTCCGTTTACACAATCACTTTACTACCTTGATTTTTTTACCTGTGTAATTCAAATAACTGACGATTTAAACATTTCAGAACGAAGGAACATAAAAATATAGAACATAGATTACTACCTACTATCTATTTCGTTCTGTAATATTTACTAAATAAATAATTGTTCATAAATTTGCGAAATAAAATAAAATTAACATTTATCTGCCTTACTACGCAAGTATCGTTGTTCCCAATACAGGGGTAGACAGAAGTCTAGTCCAGACAATTAAGTCCCTTAGACCCACCATCCACTAAAGATATTTTCAGGACTTCGTGACAGGTGGTGAGCCCGTCGCCGTCTTTATGTCCAAATCAGCGATATAATTCGTACATCGAATTCGAGTTCGTACTTCTTATCAGCCATTACAAGTTTCGGAAAAAGATACTTTAGAGGCAACTTTGTCATTCTCGAACGGCTCTGCCCATTGACGGAATTACGCCTCAACATCTGAAAAATCTTGTAAGCGCGTCGCCGACCGAATTCTTTTGGGCGATATAAAAAATTAAGTAATTTTATACTTTCTGGCAATATAAATCCCAATTTTGTTAAAATCATATATGGAGCAAGGTTATGTGCCTTTAAAAAAAGATAACAGTATCCGCCCTATAGCAGTTGGTTCCACTTTTAGACGTTTAAAAAAAAAGCAGGTAGGTAGGTTCGGTAGCAGAGGAGGTTGTGAGAAAGCTGTACATTCAGTGCGTACTTTTTTAACGAATTATCAAACAGATGTTCTCTTGAATGTTGACCTTAGGAATGCATTTAACTCCCTCGACAGATCAACCCTGCTGAAGGAGGTTGCGAAACATACCCCGGAAATTTACATTTACGTTTGGCAAAGATACAGTCAAAACACTAATTTATTTTACGAAAATCATTTAAGTGACTCAGCCGTCGGAGTTCAGCAGGGCGATCCACTGGGCCCAGCATTGTTTAGTTTGGGAATTCAACCGATTATTTCAAAGTTGAAATTCAAACTCAATGTTTGGTAACTAGATGAAAAAATTATTAAAAATTTTAAAAACATTGGCCTTGAATTAAATAATACTAAATGTGAACTTTTCATTCCTGACCGTTTGTCTTATCATACACACTTTGTTTCAAAATTTTAACAATATATCTCCTGGAATTAAAGTAACTGAGGCGGATTCTGTTTACCTCCTTGGAGCGCCGTTATTTATAGAGAGTATGAAACCTCTTCTGAAAGTAAAATTTGATAAATTTTTAGAACATTTAATAAACTGTATATTCTTAATTCTCATATAGCGCTTACTATTTTGAATTATTGCGTTCTGGTTCCTAAATTTACTTATTTACTCCGCTCGAGTCCAGCATGGAAATGTTCTGATTTTTTAAACAAATTGACCTTAATCTCAAAACAGCTTTGGAAAAAGTTCTAAATTTATCTTTAGTCTCACCTAGCTGGACTCAAGCTACTTTACCTGTTAGATTTGGAGTTATCGGTATTCGGGTTTCTAATAAATATTGCGATGCCGGCTTTCCTTGCCTCCGTACACAGTGTTCATGATTTGTCACGTGAAATTCTTAAGAATGATTTGGACTTGACCTTTGCTGACGAGGTAAGAAAAGTATGGTTACGTCTCTGTCCCGGCGAGGATACTCCACTGGAACGTAGCTCACAAAAACGGTGGGATGTCCCGCTGGTTCAGAATGAGCAGAAATGCTTACTGAACAATTTTCACTATGACAGAGACCAAGCCCGCTTTCTAGGTGTTTAGACAAAGGAATCCAGTTAATGGCTAGATGCTTTACCATCAAGTAACCTTGGTACATTACTGGATAACGATAGTTTACGAATAGCAGCGAAAATATGAATCTTTGAAAGGAGACTACATATTTGTTCCATTTGCCATAGAGACAATTGGTCCGTGGGGTCCCCGTGCGAAGCAGTTTCTAAAGGAATTGTATACGCGACTTATCGTTGACGCTGGTGACAAGGGGGCTAGTTCTTTTCTCGCTCAACGGCTAAATCTAGCCTATTTAACGTGGAAATATAGCCAGCGTTCTTGGTACCATGCCACGAGGAGTAGGGCTCTGCGATTATAATAGTTTTAGTTAATAAGTATTGTAAATATTAACCTAATTTTTACTGTAAATAAAGTATTACTTATTAAAATACATATTTATAATTTTTTATTTTTATTTATTTATCTTTACGCACAGTCCCTGACTGAGTAGCCAGAGAGAACAGATCGCCAAATGTCATGATCCTTACATACCTCTTTCGCTTCATTCAGATTCATCATTTTCTTCATACATGCACGTCGAGGTATCCGAGTAATCATGACCCTCCCGTCTTCGAGCAATTTGCTCAGATGGTCTTCAAATCTTAGTCTCAGCCTGCCTCGACCCCTTTTAATATTAACTTTCGTGCTGTATATTTTCTTCACCATTCGGTCTTCGCTCATTCGCTCCACGTGCCCGAACCATTGGAGCACGCCCTTATCCATTTTAGTGATAAGGTCATCTTTCAAACCTACCATTTTGCGAATCTCTTCATTTCGCTTCCGGTCGGCCAAAGTAACGCCGCACAGTTTACAAAGAGACCTTGTTTCCGGCAGCAACACGCCTGTCAGCAACACATCTATATCACATCTTCCATCCCGGCTAAAAACACTGCCCAAGTACACAATCTCCAGAGGCATAGCAGATGCGTTGCCAGCCTTTGAGAAAGTTATAGGCTCTTTTCTTGAAGGTCCCTAAGACGTATCGATCCGGAAAAACCGCTGACGGCAGCACATTCCATAAAGTGAAAGTGTAAAATGCACTGTAATGGAATGCCAAGCATCAAGATGGTGGTGATGTAATTTTTGACTATGCGGTAAGGTACGATGGTGAAATTCAGCGACTGGGATTAATGTGAATAATTCCTCGAAACACTCCCTGTAGTACATCTTGTGAAAAATGCAAAGAGATGCAACGTCTCGTCATAATGCCAGGGGATCTAGCCTATTAGATGGAGAACATGGTCGTCAACGAGTCGGGCCGCTCTTCGTCGGATACGGTCAATAGGAAAGAGCTGACACTGGGGTGCCCCGCCCAGAGAAGCCAACAGTACTCCATGTGCGGTCGAACCTACGCCTTATAAAGTTGCAAGCGGTGGGCCGGCATGAAGTACTGTAGTGCTCTACTAAGCACGCCAAGCTTATAAGAGGCCAATTTGGCCTTCCCTTTCAAATTATCGCGAAACTGATCGTTGCTCGATATGTTGACGCCAAGGGTTCCGATGGTCGAAAAAGGACTTCTTTGTCATCTGCGTATCTTAGTATGAGAAATTGCGTTAAGTAATATTGTTTTTATTTATTGGTATTATTCTATCTATTGCTATTATATAATACACTATAACACTAATATACAATAATACGCATTTAGCTAAAAAATTTCCAGTAACATGCTTGCTGGAAGTAGTTTCGAAATAAAACAAATTTTCATGTTTGTGTGTACATAAATTATTAAATAAAACAGATTTATGGTCCGTTACTCCATTCTTTCTATATGCAAAAGCCTGTTTACACGCGTATCAAAGGACAGGAATGAAGCTGTTTAAAACGTAATCCAAATATGCACATCAGGCGAGCTCGACAAAGTCAAATTGTGATGCAAAACTGTGAAGCGAAATCGTGGACAAAGATGTAATTGCATTCTATATGCGCCGTTTTTTATACCTTCACATATTTTCCCAATACTGGAGTAGATATAATTCTAGAGTGCTTTTGATCCACCTTTCATCGAAGCATATTTTGCACAACGTGACAGGTGGTGAACCTATCGCCGTTGTAGTGCCCAAGCCAACGATATAATTCGTAAATAAGTTTTTGAAAACCCCATTGGTACGAGCCTGCCATCTGAGGATCGAACTCGGGTTTCTTGACTCGAAATTCCGACCAGCTATCGTGACTTTCAATTAATTATATTCAAAACATTGTATTACTTAAAAGTGTCTTTTAGAGACATAATTTAGTAGACATAGAGTAGAGAGAGAATAGACATGCCAATGTTTCCTCGGGACGAATGCAATATTATTTTGTTTAAAATAACATACTTTCATTGATATGGAGGTAATTAAAGTAGTACTTGTGTTTTGAAATCTGTTATCGTTTCTAATAAGTATATTTTATATTTAGAAAAATCGCCATCTGTCCTTTCCACCCACCATACTAAAAAACATTTTTTTGAAAAACGAGACGTATGGTGAGACTGTCACCGCTATACCAGATCAAAATGTAATAGAGAGAGTGTCTAAGTTACGCCTATAACTGCGATCGCCTATCCGCTTGCCAAGCGTGGCGTTAATGGAATTCCTCATGTTGTCTTCCCCTATGTTGGGAGTGGCGTGAGGAAGTATTTTTTGTAAAAGATTAAGAAGAATAGCGAAAGGGGCGTGGGCATCCGGTTACCTAAGCAACGTAAAAGCTTAAGCCTCCTATTTCTCTTATACCTCTTTAAGCTGGTATTATAAGATTAATTTCATAAAAATATGATTGGGAAGCAAAATAAGTCAATAATTTATAATCTCATTAATTAGAAAGCATGTCTAACAGAAAAATTTGAAGAAATAAATATTACGTTGAATTTCAATAAATATTGAATTAAAAGTTTGTTTATTTATTTATATGTTTATATATCTATGCCTCCGACAGAATACAACCATGCTGCAACCCAATAATAAATATTCGAAATTAAAGTTGTCTTTGTTTTGTGTTTCAATTTCAATATTTTTATTATAATTTAATTTGGTTGAAGCAATAAATTAACATATTTCTTTCTTCTTTCAAAATGTTACGTAAAAACATATTGATAGGGGCTCAACCTTTCTTTTAATGTGTGCGTGTCGGAACGCATTAATTTTCAACTGTCATGTGTGACGTCACCGGTGCACTATCAAACCGAAGTGACGACTCTTGCTTTTCGGAGGCGTCGAGCGTGAGAGTAAATGTCCGCGTGGTACTTACTAGTATCCTTCGACCCTGAAACGCATACTTGAAAGAGTCTACATTAGTGAGAAGCGTGTGGACCTTTCATCTTGATCAGACGCAGTTCATAGTGCTGCATACAGTTTTCTGCCACTGCATTTAACAAAGGTCATTGAGCAGCCCAACGTTTACCAGCAGACCTTCTGTACCAGAGTAAAGATTACGCCACGTTCTATTGTGCGGATCTTATAAATAGTGATATAAATAATTTTAATACCAGGAACAGACATAAGCCCGATCGAGTTACTAGACTGAATATAATAAATAACACGTTAATAGTGTAACGCAAGAGGCAGCTCAAAGTTGCGGGGAGTTGATGGATGCAGGTGACCCCTCTTTGTGGCAAATTCTAGGATATGCCTTTGTTCAGCAGTCGACTCATGATAGGCTTTAAAGAAGAAGAAGAGGAAGAAGTTTTACGCTTCTACAACTAAATATACGAAGATTATTAATACTAAAAATAAATAAAGTTATTACAGAAAACTTTCTACAAATAGTTATTATAATACCAATGACATAAAAAGTATAATATGTAATTGGAATCACGATAGTCGAGTGTTTGGGAGGTCGAAATTCGGGTCAAGAGACCCGAGTTCGATCCCCAGGTGGGGACCAATAGGTTTTCTTCAAAAACTTATGAACGAAATATATCGATGGATTGGACGAAACGAAGGTAGGTCGAAACGACTTAATTGTCTAGACCTCTGTCTACTGTATTGGGAATAGCGTGAAGATATATATTTATATATATAAATCGTATATAGGTTTTTGAAAAGAAAATCATTGTTACGAGCCTGGGGATTGAAATCTCTCGGATCCAATTCCGATCACTCAAACTCTTGGCTATTATGACTTTTGATTTAATATAATCTCTATTTTTCTGATTATATCAAAACCTACAACATCTGTCTGCATCTGTAATGATATGACTAAACCATAACTATTAAATAATTAAGTTAAAAAAACGCTACATTTACTGAAAAATTTTCACAGTATTCAAACGGAAACAACGACCAAAGGGGTGATACGGAGAATTTAATTTTCGTAGAAAAGTGCAACACGTGTCGATAAAATATTCGTAGCAAAAACATTTTATTTTTAACAGTGCTGTCTTTTGCTCGATAGCCGTGTGGAGAATCTGAATTCGAATCCGGGGACTTCAGTTTAATTTGACTTCAGAAAGGCTCATTTAACAATTTTTTTTTTTAATTATAAGAGTTTTTTTAAATTAATATTGTATCGTCGATTTGTACAGGAAGGGTACCTACTCACAATCAATCGCATAGTTATAAATAAGATAAATGGAGGTTGTGAAATACCAAACAACTATACAAATTCTTTTTCTTCCAAAGAATTAGGAAAATAATCTGGGCCTTGGTATTTTTAAAGATTTTTAATGATTTACACCACAAAATGATTCAGCTAAAGATAAATATCGACCAAATTTATATTCAATTATACAAAAAAAGTTTAATATCATGATATTTATTGAAGCCCCGATAGACTAAATGTTAACGGTCGTGACTTCGAAAACGAGGATTACGGTTTCGGATCTCGCTAGGGGAAATATAATATGAAAGTTTAATCTCGAGACATATACGTATATATGAATTGTAGTATTATTTATTTATTCAGATATATGTATACGTATCTTATCTCCATACACTAAAAAATTGAGAGGGAATGCTCACTAATAAAAAAAGTAAAAGTACACCATCGTATAATATAATAATATACATAATAAATACATAGATAGGGATAACCAAATCAAATCAAATCATTTATTCATCGACATAAGAACATACATTCGTTTATCGATCGTCATTTTTAATCTACCACCGTTTCGTAATGAGGTTCCTCTAACGGAGAAGAAACAGGCGAAAGAAACTCCGTAGGTATCCTCTTTTTTGGTCAATATTTTAACAATATAATTCATTATACAAATATAATGTGATATTTTCTAGAAATAGCTTGGCAGCGATCACCTCATTCCCAGGGGTTACTGTCATTAATATATTCGTTTATATTATAATAACCCTTCCTACAAAGCTTTTCTTTAATGAATTTCTTAAACCTGTTAATTGACAGGCTTTTTACCGGGACTTTGTTGTAGAAGCGTATACACCGCCCTATGAACGAGTTACTTACTCTATGGAGTCTAGTAACCGGTTTTACAAGCTTGTGTTTGTTCCTAGTATTTACACTATGTATATCAGAAGTCTTGCTAAAAGTATTAATGTTTTATGCACATACATTAAATTTTCATATATGTATTGAGAGGCCAGTATTTATTGCTTTAAATTTCTCTCTAAGAATTGCTCGAGAATTTAGACAATATACAGCTCGTATGGCCCTCTTTTGTTAAACAAATACTGTTTCTACGTCAGTTCCATGACCCCATAGCAGAATACCATATGACATTATGCTATGGAAGTAACTAAAATAAACAAGTCCAGCCGTTTGTACATCAGTTAAGAACCTTATTTTTCTTACTGCATATGCTGCAGAGCTTAACCTACTCGCAAGTTGGGATATATGGGGGCCCATTAAAGCCTCGCATCAAGTTTCATTCCAAGAAAAACAACTGTATCCACAAAGCTCATCTCTCCCCCATTTATTAGTACATTGGTATCACCCAACTGTTTAAAATTAGGTATTGAACATTTTATACATTTGTAAAGAAAATCACCTCACTTGTGTGCTTTTCACCAATTTGTATTTGCCGCGTCACCGCTAACTGGTCGACAAGAATATTGGCTATCGACAAAGATGTCACAACTGATGGTAGTGACATTTAATTATTATAACAACTTATTGAGAGGATAATTTTTCCGTATTTGTTAAAATATAAAGAGACCTGAATTAAAGGCTAAATGTTGTTTCTTTTGTCTTTACAGGTGAGCTAAGATTTGTTATTTGATAATATACGTAATGATTTAAATGTAAAACTTTATGTATCAAAATAAAACTACTTTCGTCTTTACAGAGAAACGCAGTTTTGTATTTATTTTCTATTAAAAGACTTTAATATCATTATACATTTGGTCTTATTGCTATTTAAATGTAAATTATTAGCATTGAACCAATGGACTGTTTTTGACATAGCATCATTTACCTTGCCTAGTGTAACAATATGTCCTTTGATTTTAAATACTATAGAGGTATCACCATCAAATAATACTATATCGTGTTTATTCCCTAGTAAGGAAGGTAAATCATTAATATAAATGAGAAAAAGAAATGGACCGAGAATCGAGCTCTGCGGTACGCCCATAGCTACCGTCGATCCAGAGGAACACGCACCGTTGATTGCCACTCTCTGAATTCTATTAGATAAATAAGACTTAATTAGGTCAAGAGCCGTATCTCTGATACCGTAATAATGTAATTTCCTGACAAGTGTTTCATGATGAACGCAATTAAAAGCCTTAGAGAGATCACAATAGACACCCAAAGCATCCTGTGATCTCCTCCAAGCCTCATATATAAGCTTAATTAGCTCAACACCAGCATCGATTGTTGAGCGACCCCTTGTAAAACCAAACTGATTGCAATGTAATAGTTTGTTTAAATTAAAATATCTTAACAGTTGAGCAAGAATAAGTATTGGTAGTACCAAAATAGGTCGAAAGTTAGTGGGGTCCGAAGTACTACCAGATTTAAATAAAGGTATTACTTTACTTTGCTTCATGAGATCAGGAAATACACCAGACTCTATACTACTATTAAATATTATGGACAAATGAGGTGCAATCAAATCTATTATAGAAGCAATTACTTCAGCGGACATTCCCCATAGATCCGCTGTTTTTTTAAATTCAAAAGTGTTAAACATTCTCACAATATGTTTAGAACTAACAGCCTCAAACTTAAAGGTTGTGGTGCAAGCTCTTACATTTTCCTTCAATAACGTCTCGGCAACAACAGAAGAAGAATTCAGCGACTGTGTAGTCAATATTGGAATTTCACTTAAAAGTCGCAAAAACTTTAGCTACCTCATGATTAGTATTTATAACTTTATTGTCAATATTAAGTTGGTAGTCAGAACTTCGTGACATATTTTCCCCCGTTTCACTATTAATAATATTCCAAGGCATTTTTAATTTATCAGAAGCATTTGTAATTTTGTTGCTTAAATGTCATGACTTGGCTGCAAAACAGATTTTTTTTAAAATTTTCAATAGTTTTTTAAATAATCCTTAAAAGTCTCGCAATGGTTTTATGATCTTCGCTGTAAAGTTCATACAATCTTCGCCTACTTCAGTGAATTCCCACTGTAACTCAATCATTAAAAGTCTTTCGACTATTCAAAGAGAATGTTTTAGAAGTAAAAACGGCATTAAATTCAATTATTAAGAAATGAAATAATGAACTGTACAAGGCGTTAGTATTGTCATGGTAAGGCAACACTGGAAGTTTTTTTATTAAATTACTTCTAAATTTCTCTTTGCGGTACAAATTTATCGGAACAAACACAGCTTTCCTAATACGTGTGGTTTGTCGGTCGTGAGACAGACTAACAAATTGACCAGAGTAGTCTGAACTTAACTTATGAATTATTAATCTGTGCAATGGTTTGACATCTGTAAAAATATTGTCTATGCACGACGCACTTGATTCTATTATTCTTGTTGGCTCATAAAACAAGTTCACAAGATTAAACGACTTTAACAATGAGAGAAATCTAATAGTAATAGAAGAAGCTTCCAGGAGATTAATATTAAAATCTCCGCATATGACTACAGATTTATTCTGTTTATGAAGTTTAAGTAAAGCTTCTTCCATAATTCTTTCAAAACACTCATATAAGGCGCTGGGCGGTCGGTATACGACTACAACAATGAGATGCTCAAGCTCAACGCAAGCCATTTCTATAGTTTTCTAAACAGAGAGGCTCACAATGTCTTTACGTTCCTTAAATGACAAGGACTTACTCAATAGTATTAAAGAACACCACGTAAAGCTTTTTTTCTATTGAAAGAACTAACAACCTGATGCCTACTGAACTTAAACACAAAGTTATCAATTTTTATCCAATGTTCAGTTACACATAATATATCAACATCATTACTATTTAAAAACAATTAAATTTTTAAATCTTTACCTAAAAATCCTTGAATATTTTGATGCACCTGGTTAATACAACTTTTATTAGATAAACTATTTTATAAAATTATACCATTTTCTTTAAAATTCTTTTGATAAATGTTATTATTGCAAGAGATTTCCTCTATTATCTTATTATTTAATTTAAAGTACTTGGAACAGATTCCAAATTACTTGTCATATTAAGCTGCTCAATAAAAGCAGATGTGCTATGTGATTGTATAATAAATAAATAACTTTTTTCACGCATTTCTTCGGATGAGCACAGAATAAGAATATGTAGGTCAGTAGGTTGTTAGTATTATGTGTATGTACAGTTATATTACATAACAGTGATTTTTTTGATTATTAGTCATACTTTTTTTATTCACGATAGCCGAGTGGTTGGGTGGTCGGAATTTCGAGTCAATAGACCCGAGTTCGATCCCCAGTTGGTAGGCTCGTACCGATGGATTTTTCAAAAACTCATGTACGAATATCGTTGGCTTGGACATAAAGACGGCGACGGGCTCACCACCTGTCACGTTGTCCCGAAAATATCTTCGGTGGAAGGTGGGTCGAAGGGACCTGATTGCGTGAAGATATTTTATTTATTTAATTAGTCATACTTTTTTCTGTTTTTGTTAGTTACCTTCTAATCTAACGTTGTTGTTTTTATTATTTTCTTTCTATGCTATCGACTTTGACAGTTTGGAGTCTTTTGCGTTTGACGTTGATCTGTTTTTTTTATTAAGATAAAGATTAAGACAAAGGTTACTATATTCATAAAGCCAACACTTTGGGCTATGGTTATATATATATATATATATATATATATATATATATATATATATATATATATATATATATATATATATATATATATATATATATATATATATATATATATATATATATATATATATTAATTCTAGTTTTTACTATTTATATTATTTTATACATTACTTAATATTATGTCTGATGATGATGAATCATTTTACTCAGCATGCAGCAACTCTTCACCTACTTCACTTGTGGATGCCGTGGATGAACCTACGACATTACATTATCTTATTACTAATGAGCTTAAAAAATCCCGTAATTGCTTTCACATATGTCATTTAAATGCACAAAGCATTCCTTAACATTATTCGGAACTCCTAGATACTTTCTCTTCTAGTGGTGCACATGTTATCCTTGTCTCTGATGTCTTTGATGCCCGTCTGTTCAGCTTGCATACATCACATTGTCATGGGAGACTTTAATACTGATCTTTTAGAGGCTTCTTCCAAATCTAGTAAAATCTAGTAAAAATTTATGGTCGACCATGGCGACGCTTAATTTCTCTATTTCGCCATTAAATTCTACACATCATAATATTGACTATGCGGACACCTGTATCGACCATATATCAGTTTCTTCTGTTGATCATGTTGTTAATTATGGCCAATTCCCAGCTTCTGGTTTTTCAAGCCATGATTTGCTGTTTCTCCCATACAAGCTTAAGTCTCCCAAACCTTCACCCGTATCTATTCCTATTCGCAGCTTTGTTAGGCTCGACATGGAAAAGCTTAAGCAGGATGCAGATAATTGCGACTGGTCAACTATATATGATGCTTCCTCCATTGACGATAAAGTGAATTTATTGTATAGTAATTTACAAAGGTTTTTGACAAACATGCTCCAAAGCAATTCGTCAAACTTAAGCGACCTCCTGCTCCTTGGATCACAGTTGGTGTGAGAATGGCTATGGATAAACGAGATATAGCGTTTCGTAGGTTCAAAAGGAATCGTTCAGACGATAGCTGACAAGAATACAAAGTTGCAAGAAATCGTTGCAACCAGATGGTAAGAGCAGCTAAACGCCGATTTATCCATCAACAAGTACTCAATTCTTCTTCGGCTGATATATGGAAGTTCCTTCATTCACTTGGGTACGGGAAAAATGCTTAGACACCACTGCTACTTCTTTTTCACCAGATGATTTTAATCGTCATTTCTTGTCTCCACAATCATTGCCTCATAGTTTTAGAGCTAAAGCAATTTCGTTTATTACTCCCATGCCTCCTTATTCTCACGACAAATTTAATTTTTCTCCTGTCAATGAAGAAGATATCCGAAAAACACTACTTTCTATTAAATCTAAAGCCTTGGGCTCTGACGATGTGAGTAGGGTTATGGTTCTACATGGACTTGAGTCTGTGCTACCAGCACTAACTCACATCGTCAATTTTTCGCTTAAATTCGATGCCTTTCCAAAACTTTGGCGTAAAGCCTTCATTTATCCTTTACCTAAATCAGCCGATTTTAGCCTTCTTTCACATTACAGACCTATTTCTATTCTTCCATATCTATCTAAGGTTTTAGAAGCTATAGTTCATAAACAGCTGTCTGATTTCATATTCAAAAATAATTTACTTTCACCATATCAGTTTGGTTTCCGCCCTGGGCACAGCACCACTAACGCACTTTTGAAGGTTACGGAAGATATACGTGAGGGTATGGAAAACTCCAAACTAACAGCTCTCATCTTGATAGATTTTTCCAATGCATTTAATGTTGTCAATCATGATATCCTATTAGCTCTTATCTCATGGTTAAATATGTCTTTTTCTTCTGCTCAGGATTGGTTTTACTCTTATCTTCGAGGGCGCCAACAGGCTGTTCGATCTGGTCAGTCTGTCTGGTGCGAAGTTCAGTCTGGCGTCCCTCAAGGCGGTATTCTCTCTCCAATTTTGTTTTCTATTTTTATCAATCTTATGACATTAAATCTTAAAAGCTCTTATCATTTGTATGCTGATGACTTGCAACTTTATGCACAAGCAAAACCTTATTGGCTTGATAAAGCCCATAAGGTTTTGCTTTATTAAGTTAGTTATTAAGTTAATAAACAATGACTTACAATTTATCTCCAAATGGTCTGCAATATATGGTATTAAGATAAACCCTACTAAATGCCAAGCCATTATATTAGGCAGCACTAAATATGTAGCTAAATTGGATTTTTCTACCTTGCCTATATATATATATATGTATATATATATATATATATATATATATATATATATATATATATATATATATATATATATATATATGTATATATATATATATATATATATATATATATATATATATATATATATATATATATGTATATATATATATATATGTATATATATATATATATATATATATATATATATATATATATATATATATATATATATATATTGGCTGAGGTAAAATGTAAAAAATAAGATAGCGCATCGGCTATCAATCTCGTATTATATTTGGATAGGAAATACCTATCTTTTGTTAAAGAATTATCAATAACAATGTTAGTATCAATTAAATGTAATTTATCAATGTTATTATTTTGACATGTCAAATGTATACAATTATTGCACAATACATTATTTAATTGAATGTTTATGTCAAATCTTATTTTGTTTTCATGTGGCAAATCCTTTAAATATGGCAATGTGAACAAGACAATTATATTGACATTTAGTCTATTTAAATACTCTGAGTATTTTAACATTTGTCTTTTGTTAAGATTTCCCTTTCTCCCTATCAACAGTACTAAAATAGAATTAGGACAGAAAGTACTAGAGATAACTTCTTCATTATATCATTAAATGATGCTCCTGGCATACAATAATTTGTAATTGGTCCCTTGAAGCTAGTATTTAACAATGTGCCAATATTTTTTCCTAATTCATCACTATTAACAATAATATTATTTTTATTTTTGATTTCATTTTGTTAAAAAAGCAACCTGCTATAGAGATCAGCATTACCAGAGGAGCCATTTTGAATGACAACAGAGTCACATACCGACCCTGAAAGAACTGGCATTGAGCGCTGACACTCACAGTATTTTGACAAAGACTCAAAGCGCTTCTCATTATGCTCGCATAATTTAACCAGCCCTTCCATATGTGCTCAGAAATCTCCTTCTGGGCCGATTTATATTTATTTGATATAATATTGAGAGAGATATAACCCTGAAATTTCAGAATTTAGACCCTCTATGTCAGCTTCATAGCCTGTCCTAATATTATCCACCTCAATTGAATATTGTTTTACTGTTTCAAGTAATTGCTGTTTTTCTTAACACAATTTGGTATAATTTTTGACATGAATTTTGGATTTTATTAATTTTTTTACCTTAGTCATATATTTATTAATTTTTATTTACTTCTTGAACTTATTTCTGCTGCATGGAATTCTTCTTGGGCTTGTTGCAACAGAATCATCACCATTTAAGTCAATTACTGTGGATGTGTGGCTTTTAGTGGTGCAAGATACCTGTAAATCTTTACAATTAACCAGTTCATCGAACAGGCTCTGAGTCTGGGAGACCTTTAGGTTGTTTATTTCACAGTTAAGCTGTGCAATTTGGTTATTAGCGTCATTTAGTTGTGATTTAGTGCAGAATTGAGCGTGAGAGTTTCCTCATACGCCCTTCCACACTGATAAAACTCATCAACTGTTCGCTGCAACTGGTCTTTTTCTCTTAATAAATTTAAATATTCCATATACAATTGAGACATTTCAGATTTAAGTAGGCTATTTTTATTAACTATTTTTATTATTTCTTTTAATTATCCCCCTTTTTAAGTAATTGCTCACACTGCTCCTGCTTGCCTTAAGTTCATGAAGCACAGTGGGGTTGGTTTTCCACCTGACGTGCCTTGGCATTGCGAGTATTCATTTTGATATATTTTCGTATATAATAAAAGAAACTCAAAATAGTAGTCGTAAGTAAGTAAGTAGCAGAGTAAGCAAGATCAAATGTCACAGCTACTGCCTTCGATCTCAGATAGAATTATTAGGAAAACAACTCGATATGAAACCGCAGAGGCAACAACAATTTTAACAATAGATATTATATAAGTAATATGTAGTTAAATAAAAATAAGCACAGAAAGGGGTGACAAGAATTACAAAAAATTTCGTTAGCTTTCGTTCAATAGTTCAGTTTAACAAAGTTCAACACAGTAATTTTATGAAAAACTTGATTGTCACGATATTAATTGATTATTAGGCTTTTCAAAGATATATGAAATTGAGGTAGATTAAAACTATTAATAATTTTAATTAAATTTAAATTAAGGAACAAAATTTAACAGAAATTATTGACAGGGTTGCCACATGAAAAAAAAAGAAAATAAGCAGAGCAGAAAGCCTATGAAATATCTGTAACATCAAATACATTGCTCTGTTTCCTAAGGTAAGAGCTACAGCTATTTTGTTTCGGATTTTAAGAAAGAAGGTACAGACATCCGGACCCTAGCCAATGTAGAAAAGTAATTTTCTAAAACATACTAATCCGTCGAGGAATTAAACCCGGGCGGCATGTACGCCAGAATGTCGTCAAAGAAGAATGTCAATCTCAATATGTTAATATGTTAATAATATAAATAATTTAGGTAAATATCTTCACGCCACGCCCCATACTGGAGTAGATAGAGGTATAGTCATTTAAGTCCTTGCAACCCACCTTTCATCGAACACATTGACAACGTGACAGGTGGTGAGCCCATCGCCGTCTTTATGTCCAAGCCAACGATATAAATTGTAGGAAAGTTTTTGAAAGAATTCATCGGTATGAGCCTTGGACATCGAACTCTGGTCACTTGACTCAAATTCGGATCACCCAACCACTAAATACCAAAACCTATCGGCTATCGTGACTGTACTATAAATAATAGTATATTGAATGCGACATGCTCTGACGTAGCTCGTTTTGATTTTATCGTGTGGTATATTTGCCTTAAACGACAAGTTATCGTATCGATTGACAATCACGCTACGTACACAACACTCTCACGCCTGTGACATTTATTTATTTATTTAATTGGCTATTTCCATCTCCTGTCACATTTATCAGAACGGCCGCAAAGCTTAGTCATAACAGTCATTAAAATGCGTTGCGAATCAAAACGAAAAACAATTGCAAAGTACATTATAATAATTATTATAATAAATGCAATAAATAAATGCAACGTTTATTTTATTTATATTTATTTATTTATATTATTTATTATTTATCTTCACGCACAATCCCTGACGGGGTCGCCAGAGAGAACAGATCGCCAAGTGTCACGATCCCTACATACTTCTTTCAGATTCAATATCTTCTGCATTCTAAATGCAACGTTTTTTTTTTTTTTTTTTTAACATTATAAGCTGGCGTTTAACTACAATCCCACCTGATGGTAAGTGGCGATGTAGTTTTTGTTGGTAGGCACACTAGCTTAGAAAGAGCCTATTCACTCTTCTCTTGAAGACACCCACATTGTAATGGGACGGAAAGACTGATGCAGGCAAATTATTCCAGTCCTTTGCTGTACGCATTATGAACGACGAAGCAAAACGCTTCGTCCGAATGCAGGGTATATCGACAACAAAGGATGGAGACCCGACGTGCGTCTTATTGTCCGATGATGGAAAGGGGAAGGGGAATTAACTCATGTAATTCCTTCGCACACTCTCCAAAATGTAACCTGTAGAACACCGAGAGACTGGCCACGCGACGTCTGTGTTCGAGACTGGACAAATTGGTAGTAACCAAGTCAGGATCACCGATTAGCCGCTTGGCCCGTCTCTCCACAGAATCCAAGGCTGCCAGTTGATATTTAGGAGCTCCAGCCCATATGTGGCAGCAGTACTCTACAGCCGACCGGACCTGAGCTTTATATAGGGTCAGAAGCTGTCCCGGAGTAAAGTAACGCCGCATTTTTGCAAGAACTCCCAATCTCCTAGCAGCGGCTTTAGCCTTAGACTCAATGAACCGCCCAAAGTTAAGCTTTGACGTGATTTCGA
>JAGSMR010000009.1:5457500-5658256 GCA_029286605.1 Sericinus montela
TTCTGCATTCTAAATGCAACGTCACATACATTAATCTGTCTGGGAATCAATAACGGGACGTCATAGCCGGCGACAACATAAAATCTGTGTGTACCCCACTGAGGTCTTGCACACATAGACTTATCTTCACGCAATTCCCAATACAGGGCTACCCCTATAGAAGTCTAGTCTAGGCAATTAAGACCCTCCGGGTCAAAGGGACTTAATTGTTGTCAACCGAAGATATTTTCGGGACAACGTGACAGGTGGTGAGTCCGTCGCCGTCTTTATGTCCAAGCCAACGATTTCTTGTATGAGCCGACGATTCATACATAAGTTTTTGATAAACCCATTGGTACGAGCCTGCCATATGGGGATCGAACTCGGGTCTCTCGACTCGAAATTCCGACCGCCCAACCTCCTGGCTATCGTGACTTCACATATAGACATGCATATACATATTTTTACGTAAACAAATATATTCAAATATACATACAAACATCCATGACTAGAGTATTAACATTCATATCCATCATACAAATGTTTTCCTCTTACGGTATTCGAAACCAACATTTCTTAGTTTTCAAGGAAGGGTCACTACTAACTAGGCAATCTGGTAGCTTCCCAGATTTTATTTTCGATACGTCCCCGCGAAGGATGGAATAGGTACTGGATATAAAATATCTTCACACCATTCCCAATACAGGGGAAAACGAGGTCTAGACATTTAAGTCCTTTCGACCCACCTTCCACTGAAGAGATTTTTGGGACAACCGTCTTTGTGTCCAAACCATCGACATAAATTATACGTAAGATTTTGAAAAAAAAAAATGGTTCGAGCCTTGGGAATCGAACTCGGGTCTCTTGACTCGAATTCCGATCATCCAACCACTCTGCTATCGTGACTAGGTATTGGATGATAATTATTAATACGCTTCGAACTATCAACGTTATGCTTGTTACGCAAATTGGCATAACATGAATTTTGTATCGTACTTATATAATTTTCCACGGATAATTCCTCTTAATTGTGTACTTATGATCACTTCCATTTTATAATTCACCTTCCCGACTTTTTCATTGTAACGACCACTTAAGTTCTCATAAGCTTCTCGTCGAAGGGGATAGGAGTATCATAACTACTTCATTTTAAAATAAAACAAACAATAAATGAATATGTATACTTGTCGACCTCCAAAGACAAGTGGCGCTTTCAAGGTAGCGTCTGCTCTGAGGTGCTGGGTTCGATTCCAGGACTGTTCAATGTAGAAAACCTTTTTTGGGTCTGCGTTACCTTCATTGGTTCTGATTCCGTAACATAATTTTGCTCTTTACCGTACATTACTATTTTAATATATGTGTTTTCTTTACTCTGAATATATTTTCATTTTCTTATTCAATTCTATTCATTTCATTGAATTACTTTATTTATTCGGAGTGGTTTTTCGATATTATTAGAGTTACTTTTACTGTAGTTTTTTTTTTGGTGATTCCGTCGCCGTCTTTAACTCAAGCACATAATCCGTACATAAGTTTCTTTCTTAAACCCATTGGTACGCGCCTATCACCTAGGGATCGAACTCGGGACTCTTAACTCGAAATTTCGATCACCCAACCAACCACACGGCTATCATGAAGTGATTTCGCAATTAAGTTCGCAAACTTAATTTAGAATCAGAACAAATGCATATGATGTTGTCTCCGTCTGTGTTTATATTTATTTATTATTATTGGTCGACTTTGCAAAATGTTTAGATTATTTTTTAAAATAATAAATACATGTATATGATATTGGGACAACATCACATACATTGCTCCGATCCCAATGTAAGATGCTAAAGCACTTGTGGTATGGAATCGGAAACCACGAAGGCACCACAAACAACCAGACTGGAGAAAATATAGAAAAAGTAGTTTTTCTACATTGACCCGACCGAGAATCGAAACCGGGACCTCGAGACAGCGGCACCATGCAAACCGGTGTTTACGCCACTCGTCCACGGAGGTTGTCAACACGGAGGAGATCAACCAGACGACTACTTAGATTAGATGTGCTGATCTCCGCAACTCCACGACCTAGCTCGTATTTTGCATATGGGCAAGACTGTCTAAGCTTACTCGAGCCAGGCCAGATCCTCGAATAATCCCAGCAGCCCCTTGAGGTTACCGGTATCCTCGGGGAGAGATCTCGGTGCACCGAGATGATTCTCCCTGTATTTCGCGACCGTTGGGCACGCCAATAAGACGTGCGCCACCGTCTCCTCGACCTCCATGCACGCTCGGCACAGGGGGCTGTCAGTGACACCTATATTAAAGAGATGTTTGTTATATGCATTGATTGAGGAAGTGCGTGAAAGGAGTAGAATGGAAGCGGACGAAAGGTTGTCGCACAACTTCAAGGAGAACTCCAAACTCTTCTGGAAAGAGGTTGGAAGGACCCGGAGTGGTGCGACAGCCTTAAGAATGAATAAAGTGCTTTCGGGAACCAATGACGTACTCTCAGAAAAATCGGACGTCATGCAGCGATGGAGCGAATTTTAAAGAGAGATGTATGCGTGTGATGATCTCAGTGAGGGATCCGGGGGTGACGCCATGATTGGTACGCCAGACTCGGACCTCAATGATACTGAGGTCATCAGTATGAAAGAGATTGAATGTGCGATTAGAAGTTTGAAATGTGGTAAGGCTGCGGGACTAGACAGAGTTACTGCTGAAATGGTCAAGTATGGTGGGCCACGCGTCTGGGACAGCTTTCATCTGCTGTGCAATTTGTGCTGGCGAACGGGGGCTGTTCCGGATGATTGGCGATCCGCGGTCATTGTGCCTTTATATAAAGGTAAAGGTTCACATTATGACTGCGGGTGCTATCGGGCGATCAGCTTGACCAGTTTAGCAAGTAAAGTTTACTCGAAGGTTTTGACACGTAGGATGCAAGATAAATCGGAAAGATTTCTATGGGAGGCACAATGCGGATTTAGATTTTCTGTGCTTTTGTGGATCTTGAGAAAGCATTTGATAAGGTTGTAAGGAAGAAAATGTGGGAACTGTTGCCGGGGTATGGTGTGGATGGTCGATTGCTAAGGGCTGTGCAGTCACTTTACTGTGACTGTAAAGCCTGTGTCCGGGTAGGGCATGACCTGTCACCCATGTTTAGCGTCCAAACGGGCGTAAAACAGGGTTGTGTCATGTCTTCCTGGCTATTCATACTGTATCTCGACAGCTGTTTACAGAAGCTGAAAGATAGCTGTTTGGGTGTAAAATTGGGTGACATAAAAGTAAATTGTCTGCTTTATGCTGATGATGCAGTGCTTATAGCACCATCAGAGGCAGAACTGCAGGCATTAGTCACGTATATGAAAGAACAATGTGAAATTAATGGTCTCCGTTTGAATGCTAATAAAACTAAGGTTCTGGTATTTGAAAGGGACGAAGAAAGAACGAAGTGCGAAATTTGGGTAAATCAGGAATGTCTAGAACAGGTGAATGAAATTGTATACTTGGGGAGTGCGTTTAGCCGGGATGGAAGATGTGATTTAAATGTGGACAGGCGTGTCGCTGCCGGGAACAAAGTCAATGGTACCCTGACTGCGTTAATCAAAAGGCAAGGCGTTGTGAAAAGTGCACGCCTTGCAATACATAACGCAGTGTTGGTACCGACTTTGTTATATGGCAGCGAAACCTGGGTATGCCAGAAGAAGCATAAAAGCAGGTTGAATGCAGTGGAGATGCGATCTCTTCGTAAAATGTGCGGCCTTACCATGGCCGACCGAAAGCGAAACGAAGAGATTCGCAATATGGCAGGTTTGAAAGATGACCTTGTCTCAAAAATGGATAAGGGCGTGCTTCGATGGTTTGGGCACGTTGAGCGAATGAGTGAAGACCGAATGGTGAAGAAAATATATAGCGCGAAAGTTAATATTAAAAGGTGTCGAGGTAGACCGAGATTAACTTTCGAAGACCATGTGAGCAAATTGCTCGAAGAGAGGAGGGTCAAGAGTACTCGGATACCTAGACGTGCATGTATGAAGAAGATGATGAATCTGAAAGAAGCGAAAAAAGTATGTAGGGATCGTGACACTTGGCGATCTGTTCTCTCTGGCTACCCCGTCAGGGATTGTGCGTGAAGATAAATAAAAATAAAAAAAAATGTTTGTTATATTGACCATGGCCAGTTAATGCACTAGTTACGTTCCGAATTTGGGGCTTATTCAGACGTGATAGCATTTAAGCAAATCGACCATTGATTGCCGGTAGTGCTTCTTGAGCCTGCCTGCACTCTGGGTGGACCACCCAGAGCCGTGCATGTTGCTGCTTCGTACAGTTACGTACCTGGGATCGAGCGAAGCTAAAGGGTAGGGGAATGACGGGTTTGGGTCCCACCGGATGCACACCGGATCCACCCCTAGCCAGTTCGTCTGCCGCGTCGTTACCTCTAGAGGCACTGTGGCCTTTTATCCACTGGAGGATTACTCTGTTGGATCAACGTACCTCATTTAACCTGTGGTAGCATTCGTAAATTAGCCCTGAATTCACAACATTACTGTTTATGGCTTGAAGTACTGCCATACTGTCGGACAGTATTCTTAAAGTGTGATTTCTTACGTCCCTGTTGGCGACTGCTATGGTTGCTTGTATAATGCCCATACACTCGGCCTGGAAGACGGTGGTATGGGCGCCTAATGGAATTCCTATTTTGATGTTAAGGTCCTCCGAGAGAGTACCCGAGCCGGTGCCCATTTCAGTCTTTGACCCATCGGTGAACACTCTCAGCTCTCGTGGATCTAGACCCTCGGACTTACGGTCCTCATGCAACTGTATTTTATATTTCTTGTCAAAGATAAATTGTTTTAGGATTCTATCATACTCCGCTTGTAATATCGGAATCTCATTGTAGCGTTCCTCTAAAATAGCCGTATGCGGTACCCTGCAGTCTTTCCACAGATTCAGAGTCCTCAGCCTAACCGCAGCTAGTGTTGCCTCTTACTGGACAAAGAGGTGTAGCGGTGGCAAGTTCAGCAAAGCTTCCAGGGCTGCTGTAGGGGTTGTTGTCATGCAGCCGGTGGTCGCCATATATGCAAGTCTCTGACGTCGTTGGAGTTTCTTTAGCGTTGAGTTGAATTTGGTTCTGGTCCACTATGCCATTGCACCGTAGCTGATTAATGGGCGTATCATTATTTTATAGATCCAAAGGATGATCTTGGGTGAGAGCCCCCAGCGTTTGCCGATCATCCTTCTACATTGCCAAAAGGTAATGCATGCCTTGTTGATTTTGTGATCCACATGGGAACTCCAGTTTTATTTGCTGCCCAGAATGATACCAGTACCAGATAACCTGGGTAAATGGTGCCTGTTCAGCGATCTTTTATTGGTAAACATTACAATTTCCGTCTTGTTTGGATTAGCTGATAGTCCATGCTTTGAGCACCAGCGTTCCACGATGCGTAGCGCTGCTTGCGCAGACTATACCGACTTTGCGCAGACTATACCGGCCGATTTGTTACAAATCAAGATAGACAAGTCGTCTGCGTACGCAACAGTGTAGGAGTGGTTCTCATTTAGCCTCTCTATCAAATCGTTAATGACTATGTTAAATAGGAGCGGCGAAAGGACCCCTCCTTGTGGAGGCAGCCTCTAGATAGGATAGCGGCCTGTGATGCACCCGGAATTCTTGCTGTCCTGAACCGGAGCAAGTTCGTGATCCAGCCCGACACTGCTGTTTCCACGCCGTGCCGGCGAGGGCCGTGTTGATGCTGCAGAAGTTCGTTCTGTCAAAGGCTCCCTCCACGTCAATGAAGGTTCCCAGGCATATACCGTTCTCATACCGTTCGTTATACCGTTCTTCAATCCGTCCAATAACTAGGTGAAGTGCCGACTCTGTAGATCTTTCTGTACTGTATGCATGTTGATTCGCATGCAGTGGCTTATGAACCAGCGCTGATTTCCTCAGTTCTCTGTCAAACAATCTCTCCAATGTCTTCAACATGAAGGAAGTGAGACAAATAGTTCTGAAGGACCTGGCGTTGGTGTAATCGTTTTGCCCGGCTTAGTAATGAAGGTGACAAATGCCTCCCTCCACTTTGTTGGCACATATCGGTGAGCTAAGCATGCTCTGTAAAGAGTTATTAAGGTTTTTGCCAAGATGTGTTCTCCCCATTGTAAAAGGGCAGATACCATCAGGGCCCGCTGCTTTGAATGGTTGAAAGCTGCGTATAGCCCATTGTAGTCTACTGGCGGTCACAACTCTATGTGCGACCGACCAGTCATCACTATTGGGTTTAATTTCTTCCTCGTGCCAGGTTATGTTATCCACCATGCGGGATCCTGGAAAGTGCTCCTAAATTAGGATGCGGTTGGTTTCTGCTGGCGTGGAGGTGTAAGTGTTATCGGATCTGTGAAGTGAGCTTGGCCCAGAGATTGCTTGTTTGTTTAGGACCTTCCTGAGCCTGTTAGCTCACTCGCAGGTTTCTATGCAGAATTTGCGCCACCCTGCAGTCCGTCGGTATCTGATGCATTTTTGGTAATCAGACTTCAGCTCTTTATAGCGATCCCAGTCCTCGTCTGAAAATGTATTCATCGCTTTATATATAGGAAAGCCTTCATCCTAAGCTTTTTCCGCTTACGCTTCAGCTCGCATCCTCACCAGGGTTGCTGGCTAGGCTTGGCGGAAGATGCATGTAAAGGACAGGCCTCAAGGTAACTTTCCAAGATGCTATTAGTCAGGTTCATTACCAGTTCTTCGATGTTTGTTGTGTTAGCAATCCCCCCCTCTGTTTTTAGGGGAATTTTAGGGGAAAGGGTTCGTAGGTATTTACCTTTATTTGTTTTCCTAGGATTTCTCCTGGAAGGAATGTGTGGAATAATGGCCTGCATCTCAAAGCAGATCCATCTTTGGTCGGAGCAGGATGCCTCTTCAAAGACATGCCATTGCTTGATACGTTCTGCCACCTTTTCCGTGGCAAGAGTACAGTCAATAATAGTACGACTTCGTCTATTAATAAAAGTTGGTTCAGAACCTACATTTAAAATTACTCAGTTTGTAGTGAACAAAAATTCGACTAGGGACTTACCTCGATCGTCGCTGGTATCCGTACCCCAAAGGGGGTGGTGCGCATTGCAGTCCGATCTGATGACTAACTCGAGCCCCGTCCTCTCGCAATAGCGCACCAGCCTCGAGAGGTCTTGAGGAGGAGGTTCGTCCGCCTCCGGTATATATACCGAGGCGACCACCACGCCAAAATCCTGCTCAATTTGTAGCCATCTCTGAAACAAAAATCTGTTAACGGTTGTGCACAGATATTGTTCGTAATACAGATACCCGATCTAGCGGTGTCGTGATCCCTAGAGTATGGTAACTTACTTTCCAGTTTGAAGAGGCCCTTTATTTGGCCAGCCCTGACCCACGGCTCTTGTATCAGGGCTATGGCCGCATGTTGTACCTCCACCCATTTCCGCAGTTGAGCCGTTGTTTTTTCACTGTAGTGGAGGTTGGCCTGGAAGAACTTAATCTTCAGTGAAGGGCACGCCATTATCATGGGCGTCCCCCCAACTTCCTTCAGGTATAGTACCACCAGAAGGCCACGGGTCTCGTCGTCATCCCCCATGTCGAAGGGGGATAGGAGCATATTCTCCACGTCCTCCTCCATCCGGCGGGTGGTGGAATCCCGTTTCGACGACGGTCCTGAAACGCTCTCTACACCCCCGGTTCCCCCCGGTTGCGTGCTCTGTGTCACCTCACTATCCTCCTTCTCTGAGGTGACTGCAGTCTCATGTCCTGGTGTAGTCTCGATGAACTTGCCGCCGCGACCCAAGAACTACACATACACCGCCCCTGGTATGCACGAGAGGCGACTTCCTTCCTTCAAGAATACCGGGATGTGGTCCTCTGGCACAGCCAGGATAGCAAACCACTCCCGGTCGTGCTTGATGTCCTTCAGCAACATCTACTTGCGGATATCCACCCACTCGTTCTGTTAGGCGAGCTCACGACCAATTTCGCACGCGTCCTTCCAGGCTCTGAGTTTGTCCGGTATGTGGATTCCACAACGTACCCTTTTAGTCAGCTCGGACTGTCGCTTCACCACCAAGGAGACGCCAGGAATGAGGTCCGAGCCCGACACTGAAGTGACTCCTTATTGTCGCACCATAGCTTGGAAGCCCCATCAAAATAGACGGGTTTGCCCCCAAACTTCGGTTTCACTGCACCGGGCCCTTTCCCCATCAAGTTTTCTCTGGTTATCAACGAGTGTACTGCTAGGATAAACCTATCCGCTGCCTCTTTCGCGAGATGCCCGTACGTGCGCAGGTCCCTGCCATGATCAGCTCCGAATTTACAGCCGAGAAGTAGCTGACTGGAACCCCACCAGCCGAATGCTCCAGTCGCACCTTTTTACTATCCCCTCTGGGAGAGGTGGACTCTTTCAACAGCCTTTTTGCCGCCCTTTGGTGTTCCATTACTTGGTAAAGCCTACTTAAAGCTGCCATGGAAGCCTGCTGTTCAATGTTGGGGTTTAAAGTAATTTTATTTTGAAATGAAGCAAAGTATTGTGGCAGTATTTTGCGAACCACATGGCGGTACAAACAATTTGCTATACAATTACCTAAATACATATTTACATTCTTGCAGATTCAGGGCCAAATATATCATAGAACAGGTTCATTATTGCCAATGCCTGATGAAGACTATAAATTTTTGCAAATATATTTTATGGACAATTCAGTAAGAGAAATGGATCAGTGAAAAGATCAATTGTGGAACAACTTCAAGCATTTTTTCATCAACACAATGAATTAGTTGCATTATTCACAACTGCATTAGACTGCATGCCATCAGATAATCATAAAATTGTCATCAGAGCCGATAAGGCGCCTGCAGGACAACATGCTGGACGTTTTAATGCGCCAACAATTGATGCCACTTCATCATATTGTCGTTGTGGGAGAATATTTAGAAAACCGAGACATTGTTTTACATCGGCGGAATGATCAACTTCACCGTGTGTCTGAAACACATCGATCATATGATGCCTGACAATATTCTATCCCATTTTGGCAAGGTGAAGAAGGCTATCATTTTTCAATTAGAATAATAAATTCAGTTACAGGTAAATAAATATAAATATCTTCACGCAATTCCCAATACAGGGGTAGACAGAGGTCAAGTCTAGATAATTAAGTCCCTTTGACCCACCTTCCACCGAAGATATTTTCGGGACAACGTGACAGGAGGTGAGCCCGTCGCCGCCTTTATGTCCAAGCCAACGATGAAATTCGTACATAAGGTTTTGAAAAACTCATTGGTACATACTAACTGGTATTGGTACCTGGGGATCGAAATCGGGTCTCTCGACTCGAAGTTCCGACCACCCAACAACTCGGCTATCGTGACTTTTTTGCAGTTACAGGTAAATTAACAATAACAGTTTACTACATTAAAATATATGTTTACTAACTTATAATTTATTTTACAGGTGCTGAAACGAACAAAAAAGTTAGTTCAATGAATTATTATTCATACAGACTGATGGTTCGGGAAAATGAGGACAATCACATCTTAAAGTGTCGGCGTCTATTTCACCAATATGCTGTGGATATGTATGTGAAAGTTGAAACTGAACGTTTGACATTTATCATTATATACCTGTTCCCGTGTCGGAAAACCATCAACATTATTTATTTACGCGCCAGAACGTAAAACTAAAAATATAGTTTATCAAAAAGCATTAGAAAAGAGTATAGAGGCTATTAGTTGCTTTCTAGAGCGCGCGTGGTGTTGAGCTCAGTGTTTACTTCAAATTGACAAGTTGTTCAATAGCGATTTGTAAAAATATAAGTGAAATTATTGAACCGTATAGAATACACGCTATTATGAAAGTATATATTTTGTTTTTATTTAATAAAATTAGTAAAGTCCTTCTCAGGTAAGGCAAGACTAGGGAAATGGGAATTCATTTTTATATGGAGGATATAGATTGCAGTTCAAATTGCGTAGGTAGGTACTCATACATAAGATAGGTCAGCTATACAAAATAAAGAGTGCATCGAAGCTACGATAAGGCGGTACGAAGTTCACCGGGTCAGCTAGTATTTAATAAATCCAGAATATTATCATGCTACAATGTTGCCAGAGCCTAACTTCTGTATAAGTACTTTGTATTAAAAACAGAGTCTTAACACGTAGCTGAATATATAATATTGTAAATTATCCTTGAAACGATACGTCTGGGTCGATTTGGAATACATCGCATCAAAACATCACGCCACATGCAACGTGATGAATGCATTAAAGTTTTTAAAGTTTAATACAATATATCGCACATTTGAGGTCTTAAGGGTTCAATAGTTAATTGGACTTACTTTCAAACAGGGTTCAGTAATTAAACTCTGTTCATTAAGAAGAAAGTTCATTTATAAACGAAAGCTATTGGCGATATAGGGTCACGTACGCAATTTTGTTCCGAACTATCTGTGTATGTGTACATTTATTTGTTATTATTGATTGACAATTCATGAGTTGTCCTTTTGTACCTTTTATCGGCGTAGTACATTCTTAAGTAATGTTGTAATTGTGAAAGTAAATAGTGTGTTTTACTCTTACGCGCCCAAATCTTATTTATTTAAGTTTTGTGCAAAATTAGAAGCTGTGGAAAAGAGCTAGTAATATTTTAAATCCGATAGCTTTGATGGGTTTATGGATGTTTCTTACTAAATTAAGCCAGAACGGCTAAACAGATAAATTTGAAATTTATGTGTACAAATATGTTTAGTGGTATGTCATAGTACATAGTCTACTTTCTAACCGGGAAAAGATAGATTTTGTGAAGCAAATGTTATAACATGATTTTAGTATTTTAGTGAAAATTAGCTTTTACTCTGGTAAATTTAAACATGGCAAGGTGATTCCGAGAAAAGTCTTGACCAAAGATTTGCAACACATTAAAATTCAGTATTAGTATGTTTGTTCGCAAAATTCAAAATACATCGGTTTGACCTGAAATTTTGATTGGTCATTGAATTCATACACAGCAATTTTTATGCATACTGCATATCACGAAGTTTGCACTGGAACGAGATTTCTTTATATGCCGTGATGTCTTCGATTTTTTTTAATCTAAACTTTTTAGAGTTAGGTTATATGCATAGGTGTGTGAATTATTAGAATTACATCCAGATTAATAATTCACTATATTTTATATTCATGAGAGTGTTGGTCCCTATAGGACACACATAACGATCTATCTTGGACAAATTTATATTAATTTCTATTTTTAATATAGTGTTGTTATGTGTGTAGACTGATAAGAATTGTTTGCCTACTCAATGATTACTTTTTAATTCATGTCGGAAAGTAACGATAACCTGTGGGTAAAGTGATCGGCATTCGAGTCACAAGATCTGAGTCGATCCCCAGGTGGTAAGCTCGTACCAATGGGTTTTTTTTTCAAAACTTAGGTGCATTTACATCGTTACCTTGAACATAAAGTATTGGGAAATGCACGAAGACACTTATTTATTTTTTATTTGGGAAATATCCGTGAATACAGCTTTCTCTCGACTTTAAGGCAGAGAGGACGTGTGCTCGAACTCTCACGAACTAAAACCGTACAGTGTTCCGCCTCCGCAGCATGTTGACAAGGTCAAGGGAAGCTATCATTCACATTTACGATCTCACCAGCATAACTTCGGATGTTAACGTTTTCTGTCCCACTTGCACCTGAAATACTGACGAGTCTACCTACTGGGTAACTGACACCTCCGAGTATACCACTCAAGACCCATAGATTTGAGGAAGAGTAGTTCTAGTATGAGCACCCTCCCACCCGGTTCTTCATGGAACATTTGAACTACTGCTCGGACGAAAACTACGTTTCAGCCACGGTTGGCTGGCAGATACACATAATATAAGCCTGAGCAGTTTTTTTGTATGGACCGTGTCGTATAGGCATACGAATTTTCCACTCTTTTCATGCTGTGAACATCGACAGATGTTACTTAGAGGAAAGCCTTGAAAATGCCAGTTGCTAAAATTAAATCATCACATAAAATTATTGAACTTTCATAAATGTGATTTAGGTTTGTTCGATTAAGTTTGCTTATGTGATATACATATACACCTTTATCTGTATGGAATATGAATAGAATGGGTTTCCAATGGCAATTCAGTCAAGGCCGTGCTTCCAAGGTTTAGGCGCGTTGACCGAATAATTGAAGGCCGAACAAATTGCTGGAAGAAGGCCGATTCAAAAATACGGGTATATATAAGTGACCGGAAGCGAAACGAAGAGATTCGCAAAGTGGTAGGTTTAAAAGATGACCTTATCACTAAAATGGATAAGGGCGTGTTTCGATGGTTTGGGCACGTTGAGTGAATGAGCGAAGACCGAATGGTGAAGAAAATATATAGCGCGAAAGTTAATATTAAAAGGGGTCGAAGTAGGCCGAGACTAGCTTTTGAAGCCCATGTGAGCAAATTGCTCGTAGACGGGAGGGTTAAGAGTACTCGGATACCTCGACGTGCATGTATGAAGAAAATGGTGAATCTGAATGAAGCGAAAGAGGTATATAAGGATTGTGACACATGGCGATCTGTTCTCTCTGGCTACCCGGTCAGGGATTGTGCGTAAAGATAAATAAATAAATAAAAACATAAGGTGAAGAAAATTATGAACTTTAAATTATATACTTTAAGATATAAAATTATGAAGAAAAGAATGTTTAAGTATAAAGAACTATATAAGGATTAACTGGCGATGTGTTCTCATCCCATTAGGGTCTAATCATTCAGCTTTTAATAAATAAAATAGAAATAAAATAGTTTATTTTGGTCAAAAACTAGAAATCCCTTTCAGAGCTATACATGTGTAACAAAAATCAAGAGACAGTTGCAAAAAAATTCTGATCTGATTATTCGTAAAGGATGTAGGAATACAATAACTAGTACTACATTTTATACTGCTTTCAATATTTTTTTATGTATAGCAGAGGGGGCAAATAATAAACACCTACAATACCACAGGAAAAACATGTGCCTTGCCGGCCTTTGAGAAAGGAATAGGCTCTTTTCTTGAAAGTAAACCTTATCAGTCTGGAAAAACCGCTGACGGCAGAACATTCCATAAAGTGCAAACGCGTGGCAGAAATTTCCGGAAACAACACACTGTGGTGGAATGCTAACCATCAAGGTGGTGACGATGGAATTAGAGGTTATGCCGTAAGGTTAGAGGGATCAAACCGGTCTGATAGACATGGTCGTTGACTATTCGAGCCGTTCTTCGTTGAATACTTCGTTGTACTTCGTTGAAGTATAAAATGTAAAGACAGCAAAAGCTGATACGTTGCTCTACTACTGAAAAATCTACGGAGTTTCTTTCGCCTGTTTTTCTCCGTTAGAGGAACCTCATTACGAAATGGTGGTAGATTAATAATGACTATCGATAAACGAATGTATGTTCTTATGTAAATGATTTGATTTAATTTGATATGGGTGATTTTGTTTTTATATAAAGAATTGAATACCTATTTCCTACCTAGCTACCCCGGCTTACTTAAATACAAAATTTCATATTTATACGTCAACGGTAACCCGTGCCGATAGCCTTTTCATAACATAGTTAAATCAAAAAATTGAATTAAAAAAATTAAATATTTTCACGCGATTCCCAATACAGGGGTAGACAGAGGTGACCTACCTTCCACCGAAGATAGTTTCGGGTCAACGTGTCGGGTGGTGAGCCCGTCGCCGTCTTTACGTCTAAGGCAACGACATAATTTGTATATAAGTTTTTGAAAAACCCATTGGTACGAGCCTGCCACCTGGGGATCGAACTCGGGTCTCTTGATTTGAAATTCCGATCACCCAACCACACGGCAATCGTGACTATTTAAATCAATTATGAATATCTATATAGTTAAATCAATTGAAATATTAAAATTTTTATGAAATTTTTATTAAAACGAGATAAAATTACATGTCTGTGCCCCTAAACACAATAATAATAATAATAATTTATTTAAATCGGACAAAAGTTATCCCTATTGTACCGTATGTATAGTAAATCCTGATATATACATGCAAAGTAGCAGAACAACAACTGTTAACTTGTACTGTACAACTGTTAGAACAAGGGAAAATAAACATGCGAAATGGATTGCGTGGGTGTCTTCTGGAAAGGTCAACAGATCTACGGTAATTTTATGCTATAAGATATTATATCTTACTTTACGGGGGTGAAAATGTAGTTGCAAAAGAAAATGTAGATTTTCGTTCGATCTACGAACTTAAATTAAGCACGTATCAAAAAGATTATGATAAGATCTATATGCATGGTTGTCGCATAATTATGGCATTATAATAGAGGAATTATATTAATATAAGGGATATATTTTTTATATCCTCACGCGATTACCATTACTGGGGTTGACAGACTGGTCTTGACAATTAAGCCCTCCGATCCAATTTTCATCGAAGATATTTTCCGATCCAATTTTCATCGAAGATTACAACAACATCACAAATGGTGAACCTGTCTCCGTCTTTATGTACTTGCCTAGCCTACAACCTGGGGAACGAACTCGGCTCTTGCGACTCTAATTGTGATCATTGAACCACTCGGCTATCGTGCCACTGCTTTCTAAACATTCTATTTTTATTTATTTTTTTTTGGATCTTTTAAAATTACGAAAAACAAGTATTCATATGTGTGAGTACTTTTATTATATTGTATTGATAGTTGTGTGTACTTTTGGTGTGAGACGTAAAATTTAAAGCTAGAGCCCAGACTTAATTAAATACAAAATGTTCACCTTGAAATGAAAATCACCAATAACAACAACACAGACGCATAGTTCTTCACGCGCACGTCATCCTGACCGGCGCATTACGCGCCGCCCCGCCCTGTCGAGTCGCGCAAATGATCTTAGCCACGCAGTGCTAGGCGGGACGCGATCGCGAACTCATCGCGCTAACCCCGATGAGGGAACTCCGAAACGTCGGAAACTTTTCGATGCCTACACCGATTAAATGTGAGTTTTGAAATTATTTAACGAAATGTAAATTTTATAAATATTTAATTTTCTATAAAAAAATAACAATATTTTAATACAAAACAAGAAATCATAAAATAATATTTTGAATAGTCGTGATAAAATTATTAACGTAACAAATTTCACCTGTCAAAATAGTGGATTTCATGGTGTCGCCAGCACTAAGGCCCCTTGAAAACTAAAGAGCACATTTAAATATTTAATCTAAGAATACATGTATATTTGGGAATTTACAAGATATCTACAAGAACCATATTAAACGCTAAGCTCAATCATATTATTAAGCTCAATTAAAGAGCTATGGTTGAGTCCTATATATGAGTGTATTATCTCTTTATGTATTGTCAAAGTTTAAATCCTTCTTGTTGGCTGCCTTTAAATTAAAAGCCCCTCTAATGGAACGAAACCCTCTCATTCTCACTACCGTACAACTTGATCACATTCTAGGCTACAAACTGGAAGCATACCGCGTAATCTTACTATAACGAAGATTCGATGATTAGCCTAGCCTAGATTTAATTTATTCATACAATTAAAAATTCGTTTGCTTATACTGAGTGACAGAAAACATTAAATATAGTTTATATGTCACGGTAGCCGATTGGTTGGGTGGTCGGAATTTCGAGTCGAGAGACCCGAGTTCGATCCCCAGATCGCAGACTTGTACCAATGGGTTTTTTCAAAATATTTATACTGAGGATAGCCTATCGATTCTGCCTTGGATGCTCCAGGTTGTTGGTTCGGATCCCGCTATGAGCAAACTCTTATGTGATGAAACTCAAGGATGTTTATAAGTAAATATTAATATTTATTTAGACAGTTGACACTAAGCCGGCGATGGGCTTTCCACCTGTCATATTAACCCAAATAGATTCGGTGAAAAGTGGGTCCAAATATGAATAGTTCATCTATGGTTTGTCTATGTTTATTTATATGATTTAAAGCCATTAAGCATTAGTAGTGAAGGAAGTATAGAGCGCGAAAGTTAACAATAAAAGAGATTTTTATAAAGTTGTTTTATAAAATATCTTCACGCAATTCCCAATAAAGATCAAAGGTCTAGTCTAGACAATTATGTCCCTTCCACCGACGATATTTTCGGGACAACGTGACAGGTGGTGAGCCCGTCGCCGTCTTTATGTCCAAGCCAATTACATAATGTTTATATAATGTGTTAAAATATCTAACAAATACCCCGCCTCTGCAGGGGAAAGGGAGGGTGATGACGGACTTACAGCCACTAAGGCGCCATGGTGGTCCACCATTGCCGTATCTAGTCAGATCCCGGTTTCACACCCATCCGCGATTTCACCCGCGGTGGCCGCACTCGGCAGAGAATTAAACCTCTCCCTTACTCTCGGGTCTTTTAGAATTAGAAAAGCTTTCGAAGAATATGTGAATCAAATTGCCAAAAGTCACGATAGCCGCGTGGCTGGGTGGTCGGAATTTCGAGTCAAGAGTTCGATCTCCAGGTGGCAGTACCAATGAGTTTTTTTAAAACTTATGTACGAATTACATCGTTGGCTAGGGCATAAAGACGACGACAGGCTCACCACCTGTCACGTTGTCCCGAAAATATCTTCGGTGGAAGGTGGGTTAAAGGGACTTAATTGTCTAGACTAGACCTCTGTCTACCCCTGTATTGGAAATTGCGTGGAGATATTTATTTAATTATATTATTTTATTTTATTTAAATAGCATGGAGTGCGGAGAATCAAGTGTACTTTATTACTTAGACGTCCGTTTATTAAGAAAATTATGAAATCGAAAGAAGCACTTGGCGGTCTATTCCCTTTAGCTACACCGTCAGGCGTCTGCGTGAATATAATAATAAAATAATCATTATTTCATTTACATTTTATTTCCAATAACACGCGCAGAAATACTATTTATAATTTAAGTGTCAATAGCCTAATGGTTCAGGGTGCGAACTGCGAAAATTTACAGGTTCGGGTCCGTTATTTGACTATTGTCGTAAATCTTTATAGCTTAGTTGGAGTGTTTAACAGGAATATTGGTAATGTTATTTGACAAAGAGACCGCGCGTACTGACATCACCGCCATCTTGTGTAAATAGTTTACAAAAAAAACTGTTCTGTCAAATAAACAGTGCTCCCGCTCTTATTGCATGATTTTTGATATTTTTGTATTCAAATATGCCAATAAATATCAGTATGCCATATGATAAATCAAAAATACAAAATTTAGGTAATTTATGGTATAGTAAATAATAAAAAAGAGGCATTGCTGCATCAAAGAATGTCTCGACTAAAAAATTGTTAAATTGCCTTAGACTAGTGCGGTTAGGATTCTTTGTTATCTTAATTATTTCTCAAAAAAATATTAACGTTAAGCGTTTATGTAGTCACTCAAAATAATGTAAATACTGTTTGCGAAATGGATAAACATACAAAATAGGCTTTATATAAGGATTCTCTTTCGACTCTTCAATCACTTAGTTCGCATTTCTTCTACATGATGTCACCACTTGTAGCGTCTGTGTTGTCATGTGTAGTTTACGCACGGTCCTTATTGCTAGTATTCTTTTATTTCACTTCCTCATCCTCTACTTCTTTTTTCAACCTTCACCTCAAGATGAATGGAACAACTTACATCTTACGAGATAGATCGACTCCAGCGCCACACACTTAGAAAAAAATCACGCAACGAACGAACGAACGTCATACCGGCTAAACGAAATAATTTGAATAATATTGCTAAATAAAGAAACGGTAATATCAGAGTGCCGTCCTATGTCTTTACCTGCAACACTCCTTTAACACATTCGCACCAGTACATACATGCGGCACTTCTTATTTTAGTACTAATATAACCACTTTTATAACAATAATAATAATTATTATTACAGTATACTTTTATATCAATAAATAATAATAATAAATATATACATAGATAGGGACAATATCACTTACATTGCTTTGATCCCAAAATAAGCTCATGCACTTGCATAAACATCCGAGTGTTTTCTACATTAATCCGACAGGAAATTGAAAAACTGGGAGTTAAACTGAGTCACAGGATAAGGAATAGTGAGATAAGTATGTGTAAAGTCCCTTCCGTGTTCATACGGCGACATGAAGAACTTACGGTGGTGCCGTCAGTCGGCGGCATTTGACTGTATACGACAACCAACGTACGTTGGTATGCCGCGGAGTGCTCGCCCTTTATTCCGTTTACGCATTACTCTCATCTCATTTCATCTAACGCGTATGAAGAAGATTCCAATGGACAAACTAGGAACTGAACTAAATGTGTGTATTGTGCAAGTGAAAAAACCTGCATAGTCCTGGTGTATCGCGAGAGAGCTGACATAACCGCATCGCAACTGTGGGAGCGACGATCGCCACTCCTTTGAAGATTTGCAGATGAGCGGGTGAGTCTGAACACGCAATTAGAAATACGTAAAAAATTTTACTAAATATGTTAACAAAAAAAATATTGTATGATGTCAAATCATTATTCTATTTCAGCAAATTACTACAGAACTGAAGTGCTGCATCACTCACTTTTAAATGATACAATTATACGCTGGTCTTTCAAATTAAATGAACAGCTCTCTACAGTAGGCCCTGTGCTATCTTTCGGTTTTTGCTTACACTATTGGGAATTTCGCGTACTTTAAGTGTCCCCACTGCTTGGTGCCTTAAAGGATTTCTTCACTTTTTTATTATTATAATGAATAAAAACTTACATAAATAGCAACAATATCACATGTATTACTCTGATACCAATATAAATAGCTTAAGCACTTGTGTTACGGTATCAGAAACAACTAACCCCCCAGACCAGAAAAAAAATTGAAACTACATTCACTGTCAAAGGCAAGCCATTCCATAGACGGACAGCTTGATATAAAATGACCTGTCTAGAAAATTTGTGTGATGATCTCAAAGTTCGATGATGAGAATCGCTCAGCAATTTAAAACGATCCTTCAGGTAGGTAGGATATAGGGTATTAAACAGCACGTTTGTATAGGAGGGAGAAAATATGAGTATTCCGGCGAAATCGAATAGAAATTTTTCCGGAAATCTGAAACATGGTTGTATTTGCGTAAACCGAAAATAAACCGTATACAAAAGTTTTGAAGTCGCTCAAGCTTATCTAGTTGCTGCTCTGTGAGATCAAGATAACTGACGTCAGCATAGTCGAGTATAGGAAGTAAAAGACTTTGAGCTAGAGCAATCTTAGTGGCTGTCGGTAGAAAATTACGTAACCTTCTTAATGATCCCGTGGAGGCGAACAACTTACGACCAATTTCCTGTAACTGAGGACCCCAAGATAGCGTATTATCAATAACGATACCCAAGTTTTTAACTTTATTGCTTATGGTAATTATATTTCCTTCAAAAACAATTTGGGGAGACACATTAATTAAATTGGATTTTGTTATCATCTTAGGACTACCTACAACTATTACTTGGGTCTTTAAAGGATTGATCTTAAGACCGTAAGCTTTACTCTACTCTGATATACGCATCAGATCGTCATTTGTCGTTTGAATGCCTGCGGATAGGTCATTGGGGGAAACTTGTATATATAGTAGATCATCTGCATAAAGGTGATAGTGCGGAGTTAATTTACTGGATATCGTATTTTTGAAAATTGCGAAAAGCAAGGGATATAAAACGCCGCCCTGTGGGACACCAGCAATCGTATTACACCACGTTGACTCATCGATGCGTATACGTAGTCGGCGCCCAGACAGATAACTTCGAAACCAATCAATGGCCGATGGAGATATGTTAAGAGAGTGTAATATACCAAGCAAAATGTCAAAATCTACGGTGTTTAATGCATTAGTAAAGTCAAGCAAGGTGAGGATAGTTAATTTACCAAATTCCATTCCTGCTCTGATATCATCCGTAATATTGACTAAGGCTGTGGTTGTGGTATGACCAGGTCGAAAACCGGATTGTAAAGGATTGAGAAGATTATTATTAAACAGAAACGTGCGGAGCTGACTACACACTAAACGCTCTAGGACTTTAGATAGCCAGTAGGGTTTAGTTTTTTGGATAAAGGTATAACAAAGGCATCTTTCCACAGTGAAGGAAAGACACCACTGGAGAAAGAGGAATTTAGGATATGACAAAGGATCGGACTGATAACATTGAGGATTGGAAGTACCATATTACGGCTGATACAGTCGGTACCAATAGCGTTGGAAGTAATCGATAAAACATTCTTCTTAACATCACAAACAGATAATTGATTTAAAATAAAAGGAGAGTGATTCGGGGTTGGAAGAGATGAAAGATAGTTAAAGTATTATTTATATTGTTAAAGTATTATTTTTAGTGGTCCAATCAATGTAAGACGAAGATGAGAAGTGTTGATTTAATAAATAGATATTCAAACTTTTAGTGGGTAAATCATGACGTGACTTCCCAACACCCAATGATCTGAGGTCTCCATTTAGAACCCTTTCATGAATGTGACGACGTTGAGCATCTCTACACACCTTATTGCAGTGATTGCGAATTGCGACATATTTTCCCCAGTTATAATGGTTAGGTTTATATTTATATTTTGTCTTAGCCGCTGCTTTTTTATTTATAATTAACAGAATGTCAGTAGTAAGCCACGGTGCAGGAAAATGTTTAACCTTAATGTAAAGGTTTATTTAGTTAGTCGTAAGTAACTGAACTTTTTCAATAACTGAGCCAGCACTTAAAAGAGATGACCAATCAATATTCGCTGTATCCTTAAGAAGACTATCGACATTCATACCACCAAAATTGCGTTGCAAGAAAACTTTTGATTTTACTTTAGGTGGACGTATTTTATAAGAGAGGAAAATAAGATCATGGTAAGAAAAAGAATCACCAGAGCATTGACCATGCTTAGCGACAAGTTCATTAGAAGAAACCAAAATGAGATCAAGAAGAGAAGGAGTAGTGATAGGAAAATGGTGAGTTGCATTTACCAGGAGCATGGGGAGGTTTGTTGAATTTATAACTGATTGAAAACAAGAAGATCGAGAATCTTGCTTAAGCATACAAGTGTTGAAATCACCCATTATTATAGTATGTGGATAAGATGGAGTGATATTTTCAAGAACTTTTTCAAAGGATAAGAAGAAATCTATTTTTGAAGAAGGGCAGTAGTACACACCAAGAAGAGTTTTAGTATGATGAAGCTCTATCTCAATTAAAAGATGTTCACCTGCACCAGATGGTGGGGGCTGTGCCGATACATCAACAATAGAGAAAGGAATATGTGCACGAAAATATATGGCAACACTCCCACCACCTCCACATGTACGATCATTTCGAATAATTTGGAAACCAGGTAAACAGTAATAAGTTGAAGGTAAACAGGGCTTAAGCCAAGATTCAGATATAAGAATTGCATGAATATGCTTATAATTGAAGGTCGCCAGCATATCTTAGAAATGAGCCGGAATGCTCTGGGCATTTATGTGATTTACATTGAAATTTTTGGGAACAACAGAAAACTGCGATACGAGAGTTTCAGAGAGATGCTGGAAACTATGAGAACTACTACGAGAACCGGTACTGTTAGCTGAGAAAGAACTTTCAAGGTCACTACTATCATCTGAAAAAGACATTAAAATATATATAATAAATAAATTAATAAAAATTAATATAAAGTTTAATAAATATTAAAAAGTAATAAATAGTGGGAGAAAAAAAAAACAAGTCATATCCATCTACCAGTTGAGTGTCATCAAATTGTATGTAAAAACAAATTTGTCGCAACACTTGCTAACATGCTTATAAATAACTTATTATTTATCATAAAGTCACAACCAACAAAAACCACAAAAATAAAATATACTCATAAAATAAGTAAGTTGATAGAATGGAACGCAATTAGTATAACACACTAAAAAAGTAGCATTTGACATTTAACATTTGACATTTAAATTTGACATTTGACATTGTCAGTTGACATAGACTTCATTCATGTCATTTGACATTGACTTAAGGTTCTAAAGTTACCTAGTAGTTTAGTTATACAACCCTCAGATTAAAACAGAATAAACTTAATACTTAATACTATCAAACAGCAAAAATAAAAAAAGATGAGTGCAAAACAATAAATTTAAAACAATTTTCCTTATATAAAAACAAATTGTAGTTAAGTAAAATTCCGATGATAAATTTAGTGAAGAAGTAACTATTCAATATTCAAATATTCACTTATTTACTTATATTTAATAAGAATATTACCATTATAAATAAGACAATCATTTTTTGATGGTAGCACCACGTTTGGCCTTACCCATAGTAGTCTTCACGACACCAGTTTTCACCGTAGTCAATTGGTAATCCATTTTGCTGACTTCGTTGACGCAGAAGATGCGTTGACGGGAACCATCAGATTTTGCAATGAACACATATCCTTCTTTAGTCCAACAATCAATCAACAATCCCAAACTTATCACGGGCGGCCATAAATGCATCATCTCTTTGTTTAGTAAGAAACTCCGATAATGTAATACCTGAACCCTTAAATGTAGATTTAGAATACCAAATTTTGTCGCGAAGAACAACATCATGTAGTTTCACCAAGATTGGTCTAGTCTTATGCGCAGCTGCTCGGCCCAAGCGATGACGTCGTTTTATATAATTTTTCGAAAAGGCGCTGAATTTAAGCTGGTTGTTTAATACTTTGACCACAACTGTAACAGGCTCCTCTTTAGTTTCTTCTGGCACTCCGTGAATCAGCGGCATCTTCCGGCGACTGCGCATCTCAAGTTGGTTAACATTCCGAGCGAGAAGCTCCATTTGCTGTTGAAGACTACTTAAGACGTCCACAGTAAATTTCTTAAAGGAAGCATAGTCTGCATCTAAAGATTTAGTGTTTGTGGGAGAACTAGGAGCCTTACGCAACTCTTCTTCGAAATTCGCCATTCTCTTGTTGAATACATCCATTAAAACCGATAAACTATTTCTTAGTGATGCCTCCATGATTAGTGAAATGGTATGAGGTGTAGTGTCGAACAAACTGAGATAGGATTCTTGAAAAAACACTCACTGGTTCTTAAATTAATATAAGATTATCGTTAAACTCATTGACATTTAGTAAAACAGAAAATAATCAATTTAATTTACAAAAATTTAAGAGCTAATCGTTATTATTGCTTTCACAACTACCCTCACCTCAGTAATCAAGGTGCCCAAAATTGAAGCACGCCGTTATTAATTTTAGTGATAAATTCATCTTTTAAACCTGCTATATTGGAAATCTCTTCGGGTTTTTTTTCGGTCTAACAAGGTGACGCCGCTCATTTTACGAAGAGAGCGCATCTCCACTGCATTCAACTTGATTTTATGCCTCTGGCATACCCAGGTTTCGCTGCCATATAAACAGCAATGCGTTGTTTATCGCAAGGCGTGCACTTTTCACTATGCCTTGTCTTTTATCTAACGCAGTCCATATCTAAATCACATCTTCAATCCTGGCTAAAAGCGCTCCCCAAGCGTACAATTTCATTCACTTGTTACAGACATCCCTGAATAACCCAAATGTCACATTTCGTTCTGACGAACCCTTTCAAACACCAGAATCTTAGATTTATTAGGATTCAAATGGAGATTTTAATTTTTTTCCTACTCGTAGATTATGCTAATATTTCATGCTGTGTGATGGTGCGTTTTCTTCCAACACAATAATAGTTGAGGATAATAGGCGGTATCACCTATAGGCACGGAATACAATTGCTCTTAAGTTATAATTTAAAGTTGAAATGTGTTGAAACAACCCACTAGACTTAAAAGTCAAACCTCTATTGACAATTTCGCTCATAGCTATAAACAGACATGTGCTACTGATGTTATAGAGTTTGCGTTATCAGACCACACAGCCCAAATTATTTCATATCCAATAAAAACAACTTCTACGTTGAAATACTGGCGTATTAAGCGCCGTGATTATTCGCAGAATATTAAAACCGTCAGATAAAATGAGATTAAAACCGCCAGAAAAAAATCCATAAATATTTTAAAAAATTAAAAAAATTGTAAATTTAACTAAAAAAGCTCAAAATAATCATAAAATGCAAACGGCATCGAACAAGTCTAAAGCAACCTGGAGTATTATTAATAGCGTAAAACAAAAATATCTTCGGTGGAAGGTGGGTCAAAGGGACTTAATTGTCTAGACTTGACATCTGTCTACCCCTGTATTGGGAATTGCGTGAAGATATTTATTTATTTATTATTTATTTGTAAAACAAAAACTTCCTAAAAACCCCATTAAAAATAGTATTAAATAAAAAAAAACAGACCCGAACGTGATAGCGAGCGCGCTTTATGATTTTTTATTGACAAAATTGTACCAACCAAAATTAAGAAAGCAATGTAACGACTTTCATAACGACAAAAAGAGTAATTTTTTCTCAAAACATGCATATGATGTTCTACAAATAATAAAATCTCTAAGAAATTCAAATAAAATAATAAAATGTGCAGCTAATATTATAAAAAAATAAAATATCTTCACGCAATTCCCAATACAGTTGAGTCCAGACAATTAAGTCCCTTCGACCCAGCTATACCAAATGATGTTTTACAAATAATAAAATCTCTAAAAATTCAAACAGCGTAGGATTTGACGGAGTTTGTACTAAAATAATAAAATGTGCTGCTAATATTATCAGTGACTCATTATCTCACATTATTAACCTAAGTATTAGTACCGGTGTATTTCCAGATGCATTAATAATATCTATTATTAAACCCGTACATAAAAAACTAGGTAAAGAAAACATGGAGAATTATAGACCCATATCCTTAATACCTATAATGGCAAAGATATTTGAAAAAAACATTTATAAAGCAATCTATAAATATTTTGAATCGAGCAACATATTTAGCAAAAAACAAAATGGATTTGTAGGGATTATAGCCATATTTATAGTTTTAGTAAATAAAACTATAAATATGGCTATATATGAGTTTTTGTATTAGTAAATGTAGACAACAGAACTCCCATTTGTTCTGTTTTTTGTGATATGACACAAGCGTTTGACTATGTTGAACATAAGATATTATTTCTAAAATTAGTATGTTATGGAATTCGAGGAATACCACTACAGCTTATCAAATCTTATTTAGATAATAGAAAACAATACACTGAAATAACAAGTATGAATTTGAAAACCAATCTTGAAGAAACGTATTTATCAAATGAACGTATAGTACAATATGGCGGTCCTCAGGGAAGTGTACTTGGTCCACTCCTTTTTATAATATTTATAAATTATTTACCTCCTGTTACAAATCAACCTATGACATTGTTTGCTGATGACAGTACCGTTACAATTAAATGTGAAAATAATGACAATTATAAAAAAGACATTTTCATAACTTTAAATTTAATTATTAATTGGTTAAAAAACAATAATTTAAAAATTAACTTAAGTAAGACTAAAATAAGTCATTTTCGACAACGCAATACAGTTGCTTTCAATTATCCTGACGTTACCTATGACAATAATAAAATCGAAGACGTTGACATGACTAAATTCCTAGGACTTCATATGGATATTAAATTAAATTGGAAATATCATACTGAAAATTTGTCTAAAAAAATAAATAGTTCTACTTATGCTTTGTATAAAATAGCTCATCAGATAAGTATTGAGACACTACTTATAACATACCATGGTCTCATAGTCTCTAACATTAGATATGGAATTATCTTTTGGAGTAATTCAACGGATGCAAATATTATATTTAAGTCACAAAAAAGATGCATTCATGTTTGCATGTTTAAGGTCAATGCACAAGAATGCTGTTTGCCACATTTTAAATAATATAAATTGCTGACGTTCCCATCGCCATATATATATATGTTTGTAAAAAATAGCCTACATTATTTCCAAAAGTATCGGATATAATTATTCGCAATAGACGAGATAGACATAAAATCTACGTACAAAAGACAAAAACAACACTAATGTTCAAAAGTGTATGCAGTATGGCTCCAAACATATATAATAAATTACCACAAAGTTTTGAAAGATGACCTTGTCTCAAAAATGGATAAGGGCGTGCTTCGATGGTTTGGGCACGTTGAGCGAATGAGTGAAGACCGAATGGTGAAGAAAATATATAGCGCGAAAGTTAATATTAAAAGGTGTCGAGGTAGACCGAGACTAACTTTCGAAGACCATGTGAGCAAATTGCTCGAAGAGGGGAGGGTCAAGAGTACTCGGATATCTAGACGTGCATGTATGAAGAAGATGATGAATCTGAAGGAAGCGAAAAGAAGTATGTAGGGATCGTGACACTTCGCGATCTGTTCTCTCTGGCTACCCTGTCAGGGATTGTGCGTGAAGATAAATAAATAAATAATAAATATATATTTATACTGTTTATAACTACTATTTACAACTGGATCCCCAGCAGGTAGTAGCACTCAACCATCTTCTTTATTGATAATTGGGATTTTTTATTTTCATAGCCTCACGGATCATCTTGGGTAGGAATTAGTGTTCTTTTATGAGGCGATAATATAAGAGAGACCATATTCACAGTCAAGCTTATACACTCCTACATTTTACAGAGATACTAAACTTAACTGGTAAGAACTGGCCAATATTACTCTGAGGCTTGCAATATATTTTTATGAAGCTCTATAGACAACCTTGTCAGTGACTCCTCTGATGTATGGCAACACAGCAGGCACCCGCTCGACCGTGGCCGGCTTCACGCGACCCGACCGGCGGAACCCGAAGCTAGTTGTCGTGCAGAACTTGCTTGACACGTTGAAGCTCGGCAGCCAAGTGTTTACTGTAACAAATGTCTTATGCGCTTTGTAACAACTAAATTAAAACGCGTTAAAATACGTAATTATATTGAAAAAAAATATTTTTTTTTTCGGATCATAAATCTATATAATGTATAGAATAAACGTACAGTAAAAATCTTATTAAAAATAAAAACATAAGAATTCTGATTTTTATTTGATTGTGCGTGAAGATAAATAAATAAATAAATATAAACCACAAAGTTGGAGACTTTTGTCTAGCGGGTTACTTGAAAATAAGCTGAAAAAACTACTAACTAAGAAATATTATTATTCAATTGACGATTTTCTTAGAGATAATATACTTTTGTAATGTAAATGTATAAATTGTATTTGATATTTCTTGAAATTTGTTACTTAATTATTAGTATTAATGAAAATTATTATAATTTACGTATTCAACTAAATACTATGCTCATATACATTTAAAATTTTCTATTAAAATTTATTATATTTTTTTTATATTGTAATTAAACTTTTGCATGCCTCAATGAGGCAGAATGTATAATATGCTGTATTTCATAAAATATTAAGAACTAATATTACCTACATTCTGGCAAATAAATGATTGATTGATTGATTGATAGAAATACTTGGATACCTGAATACTTTTCACAAATTTTTCCACGCTTCGGCCGGCAGAAGTTTAGACAATGAAGTCCTTAAATGGAAGTATATTTGGGATAATATGAGAGGTGGTGAGAGATAAAATGAGTGATGAAACGCCGTCTTAGTTCCAAGCTTATTACATACTTGACACCTTGACACCAACAAGGAATACAGTGGATATTTATTGGCTTTATTCTGGATATTTTATGTATATAATGTGTAAATAACAATAACTGAATAACTTTTATCGTGTTACGGCAACAACTTCCACATAAGCTTTCTTGTTTACACAGTAAAAAAATGAGGTTTTAAAAAATCCAAAAAAAAAATATTCTTTTGGCGTTACTAAGCAACGATACTCCTGAAAGCTGCTAAAATCTAACGACATTCCGTTTTGTAGCGTTGAACTCTTCTTTTTTGTTACTAACTAAATTAATTAAATCCTGAATGTCCTGCCTGTAAGTTTCAGAACCCAAAAACATCCTTGAAACAATGACCAATGTCATAGCAGTGACTTTATGTTAGAAGTTTATGCCCGTTTTAATATAGAAGTTTTCCGCTTCTGCACGCTGTTTATCTAGAAAGGTATATGAATATCGAATTTTATTAATTAATCTACTTGTGAAACTTAATTATGAATATGTTCATTTTTGAAAAAAATATCTCATAAGTACGGTATTGGTACAAAACATCAGTTTATGATCCCTCTCACACCCATCGTACATGTTTCTGGGATAAAATGTATTCTGCGTGTTTATTTAGGTTAAAATCTATCTGCGTGTCAAATTTCATTCAAATCGGTAATGAGCAACAAGCATATAAAAACAAACAATATTAATAATGTAACTAAACTAAAAAACTAAACTAAAACGATTTGACATTATACGTTTTAATTTTGTTTTTTAAAAACTATTTTTACTTCCGAAGTTTCGGATACTTTACAGCATCCATAATCACGAAGGACATACAGGTCTTGAACTTTCCGCTGTCATTGTTAGCTTTGGTTACCGACCTAACTTTTATTTATTAATTTTGAAGCCAATATACGCAGAACGCGCTCACTGTGTCTTGTGGTTTTGCAATGGTTTGCTTGGTCTTGGACTGACTTATACTACTACTATTTAACTTTAATTTATTTTATTTATTTTATTTAACCGACTGCGAAAACAGGTGATGGATACGCGAGTGTTCCGAGGTGCTGACCTGGGAACGGATCACTATCTAGTGATTACTAGATTTAGGGGTCTGTTCGGGGGTTGGCTCCACCGGACAGCGATACCAGAACCACAGTCGGTCGGTAGCATCCGAAGCTGGAAGCTTCAGGAAGCGGACACTAGGAATAAATATCAAGCAAGGGTAATCGAAAAGCTGGACAGCATTGGTGTCAGGAAAGAATGTGTGGAAGAAATATGGCAGAGCCTTAGAGATGGAATGGTTATTGCAGCGGAAGACGTGTGTGGAACTGTGAAAAGAGGTAGTAGTAAAAAGGGTGATGCATGGTGGAATGACGAAATGAAAGAAGCTGTAAATAAGAAGAAGAAAGCACGGTTAGACTACTTGGCCTCTAGTAATGATAAGGATACGAGAGAGAAGAGGAAAGAAAGATATAAGCTCCAGAAAGTTCACACGAAAGCATTGATTGAGGAAGTGCGTGAAAGGAGTAGAATGGAAGCGGACGAAAGGTTGTCGCACAACTTCAAGGAGAACTCCAAACTCTTCTGGAAAGAGGTTGGAAGGACCCGGAGTGGTGCGACAGCCTTAAGAATGAATAAAGTGCCTTCGGGAACCAATGACGTCCTCTCAGAAAAATCGGACGTCATGCAGCGATGGAGCGAATTTTATAGAGATGTATGCGTGTGATGATCTCAGTGAGGGATCCGGGGGTGACGCCATGATTGGTACGCCAGACTCGGACCTCGATGATACTGAGGTCATCAGTATGAAAGAGATTGAATGTGCGATTAGAAGTTTGAAATGTGGTAAGGCTGCGGGACTAGACAGAGTTACTGCTGAAATGGTCAAGTATGGTGGGCCACGCGTCTGGGACAGCTTTCATCTGCTGTGCAATTTGTGCTGGCGAACGGGGGCTGTTCCGGATGATTGGCGATCCGCGGTCATTGTGCCTTTATATAAAGGTAAAGGTTCACATTATGACTGCGGGTGCTATCGGGCGATCAGCTTGACCAGTTTAGCAAGTAAAGTTTACTCGAAGGTTTTGACACGTAGGATGCAAGATAAATCGGAAAGATTTCTATGGGAGGCACAATGCGGATTTAGACCTGGAAGAGGATGCACGGATCAAATGTTTTCTCTCCGCATGATCACGGAGAAGCTTCTGGCTGCTAACCAGAAGATTTTCTGTGCTTTTGTGGATCTTGAGAAAGCATTTGATAAGGTTGTAAGGAAGAAAATGTGGGAACTGTTGCCGGGGTATGGTGTGGATGGTCGATTGCTAAGGGCTGTGCAGTCACTTTACTGTGAATGTAAAGCCTGTGTGCGGGTAGGGGATGACCTGTCACCCATGTTTAGCGTCCAAACGGGCGTAAAACAGGGTTGTGTCATGTCTTCCTGGCTATTCATACTGTATCTCGACAGCTGTTTACAGAAGCTGAAAGATAGCTGTTTGGGTGTGAAATTGGGTGACATAAAAGTAAATTGTCTGCTTTATGCTGATGATGCAGTGCTTATAGCACCATCAGAGGCAGAACTGCAGGCATTAGTTACGTGTATGAAAGAAAAATGTGAAATTAATGGTCTCCGTTTGAATGCTAATAAAACTAAGGTTCTGGTATTTGAAAGGGACGAAGAAAGAACGAAGTGCGAAATTTGGGTAAATCAGGAATGTCTAGAACAGGTTAATGAAATTGTATACTTGGGGAGTGCGTTTAGCCGGGATGGAAGATATGATTTAAATGTGGACAGGCGTGTCGCTGCCGGGAACAAAGTCAATGGTGCCCTGACTGCGTTAATCAAAAGGCAAGGCGTTGTGAAAAGTGCACGCCTTGCAATACATAACGCAGTGTTGGTACCGACTTTGTTATATGGCAGCGAAACCTGGGTATGCCAGAAGAAGCATAAAAGCAGGTTGAATGCAGTGGAGATGCGATCTCTTCGTAAAATGTGCGGCCTTACCATGGCCGACCGAAAGCGAAACGAAGAGATTCGCCATATGGCAGGTTTGAAATATGACCTTGTTTCAAAAGTGGATAAGGGCGTGCTTCGATGGTTTGGGCACGTTGAGCGAATGAGTGAAGACCGAATGGTGAAGAAAATATATAGCGCGAAAGTTAATATTAAAAGGTGTCGAGTTAGACCGAGACTAACTTTCGAAGACCATGTGAGCAAATTGCTCGAAGAGAGGAGGGTCAAGAGTACTCGGATACCTAGACGTGCATGTATGAAGAAGATGATGAATCTGAAAGAAGCGAAAGAAGTATGTAGGGATCGTGACACTTGGCGATCTGTTCTCTCTGGCTACCCCGTCAGGGATTGTGCGTGAAGATAAATAAATAAATAATAAATATATATTTATACTGTTTATAACTACTATTTACAACTGGATCCCCAGCAGGTAGTAGCACCCAACCATCTTCTTTATTGATAATTGGGATTTTTTTTTATTTTCATAGCCTCACGGATCATCTTGGGTAGGAATTAGTGTTCTTTTATGAGGCGATAATGTAAGAGAGACCACATTCACAGTCAAGCTTATACACTCCTACATTTTACAGAGAGATACTAAACTTAACTGGTAAGAACTGGCCAATATTACTCTGAGGCTTGCAATATATTTTTATGAAGCTCTATAGACAACCTTGTCAGTGACTCCTCTGATGTATGGCAACACAGCAGGCACCCGCTCGACCGTGGCCGGCTTCACGCGACCCGACCGGCGGAACCCGAAGCTAGTTGTCGTGCAGAACTTGCTTGACACGTTGAAGCTCGGCAGCCAAGTGTTTACTGTAACAAATGTCTTATGCGCTTTGTAACAACTAAATTAAAACGCGTTAAAATACGTAATTATATTGAAAAAAAATATTTTTTTTTTCGGATCATAAATCTATATTATGTATAGAATAAACGTACAGTAAAAAATCTTATTAAAAATAAAAACATAAGAATTCTGATTTTTAAATTTTCTATTATAATATTTATAATAATATATAGAACATCAAGATCTGCTACAATACCTAATTTACACATAGCAGAATTTGATCCGGCAACCACTTTGGTCGTTAAGCTGTTTATTGTGGTTACCTGTTTGTATATTGTGATCTTAAGCCTTTTAAGGCAAATGAAAACCTAAGACTCGGGGAGGCCCAACTCGTCGAAGTCGCTGCCACACAGGCGATGTGGTTGACAAATCCTTTACTTCCGAAGTTTCGGATACTTTACAGCATCCAATCCACCATCCAATCTACCATCCAATCACGAAGGACAGACCGGTCTTGAACTTTCCGCTGTAATTGTTAGCTTTGGTTACCGTCCACTTTTATTTATTAATTTTGAAGGCAATATACGCAGAACGCGCTCACTGTGTCTTGTGGTTTTGCAATGGTTTGCTTGGTCTTGGACTTACCTATACTACTACTATTTATACTATTTATAACTGGATCCCAAGCAGGTAGTAGCACCCAACCATCTTCTTAATTGACAATTGGGATTTTACCCTAGAATTGATCCATGCTTTTATTGTCTTAGTAAGAGATTACGGCAGTAATATATATATATATATATATATATATATATATATATATATATATATATATATATATATATATATATATATATATATATATATATATATATATATATATATATATATATATATATATATATATATATGTATATATATATATATACATATATATATATATATATATATATATATATATATATATATATATATATATATATATATATATATATATATATATATATATATATATATATATATATATATATATATATATATATATATATATAATGTGTGTGTGTGTGTAAAAAGCAGTAACCTCTTACTAAGACATCAAAAGCATGGATCAATTCTAGGGTAGCAACAGCTAATAAGTGAAGTACCTAGTTAAGAAGTTAGTAAGCTCTTAACATAAAATAAATTCTCAGAAATAAAATACAAATAAAATTTCTGTTCACAATAATCCGCTCTTAATGATGTTTTGATTAGGGGAAAATGTTGCTTACAAAAACAACATTGTTTTTTTTATGGAATAATTCTGTGAAATTTAACAGTTCTCCAGTAGGTACAAGTTTACACGTGTAAGGCATTTGTATCTGGCACGTGTAATTTTTGTTGTAATATTTATTTAGTACAAATCGATAACTAAACAAACCGGTTTTCTATTAGTCACCAGCTCGGTGAAGATGTTCGATGAAGAAAATCACTTCTTTTACATTGTCTCGAGTTCGAATGTTTGTGGAAACTTAATTTTTTTTTGATTCCATAACACAACTGCTTTAGTTACTTGCTCTGGGATGAAGGATGGAGAAATGTGTGATATAGTTCCTTTGTATGTATGTATTTATCTATAAAAATTATTTGTTATGTTAATCGTGGTACCTTTCACGTTGTACGGTAGTGCTTTCATGCGTATATCACACGCATGAGATGAAAGTTTAAATTTCTCTATATATTTTATCGTTTTCATTAATCAATGCCTGCAGATATTACTGTACAAACTTGACTAAACGAAGATCATAAACACCCAATCTGCTTACTATACTTTCTCTGCAGCACATCGTCCACTACAGTACGATTTACATCGTTGGCTTGGACATAAAGACGGTAACGGGCTCACCACTTGTTACCCCAAATAAATATCTTCTGTGGAAGGTGGATTGAAAGGACTTAATTATCTGGACAACTGTCTAATCTATTGTCTCTAATCTAAATAATTTAAACTAATCAGGCCACACAGCGCAACAATTTTTAATGACAATTTAATATACTGAATTGACGTTGTTCAGTCATTCACACATTAATTTGATGTATCCGAAACATCATTTCAAGTAATCACTATATTAATACTTGTTATCACAATTAAAAGAAGCTGTTAAAAGTTGCTCAGATTTATGTTTTGGAAGCCTGCACGCCACGCCTGTCCGATCTCTATCACCCTCAATGTTTTTAATTTTATAATGACGCTAAAAAGAATACCTGCAGGCAAAAAAGGGGCCAATTAAGATTTGAACTCCCGAGTACTTGAAATCTTAAACCTTCATAATTGCTTTGTTGAGAGGTAATTTGTAAATAAAAAATGTACTGATCAATTTTCCTGTACGTATGTAATAACAGTATAACTAAATAAAAACATTACGGAAAAAATTTGGTATTTGGGGAGTAGAGTTTAATCCTCAGAAGGGAAGGCTTATATCAATTAACTTTTACTCCACACTAAGTAAATGAACTACGTCGCCGAAATTGTATTAGATATCGGCTCCTAAGCCACTCTGTATATATATTTTATATAATATCAATATCTCAAGTTAAGTTGAGAAGAAGGTGAAGTTTTTCCCCTTTTTTGAAGTAAAGAGACAAGTCAAACGCATTTATAGACAAAGCATTAGTTCATCAAAATCTTAAGTAATAGCGGACATACGAGTGGATGAATAAATCGACTCGAGATTTTTACACACATAAATTGCTTCAGAAATTATTTGTTCAACAATTAAAAACAGCTAAAGTTACGTCTAAGCAATCGGTGTGGGTATCGACTAGTTTCGGAGTGCGATGCGTACTCACGCGAGGAGTGCGAAACGGGACGCGACCGCGATCTCATCCCACACACACTGGTGTAGGATCTCCGACAGGAACGAAACTGGTCAGTACCTACACCAGTTGTTTACACGTGAGTTTAGCATCTTTAATTATTTAACTAAAATGTTTAAGATTGTGAGAAGTCCACCAATACGCATGAAGACCATTTCTCTGCCTTAATCTTTCTCAAAAAGTATATGTAATAGAAGGTATTTGTCCATTAGTACGCTGCCACTATTTTTAATACTTTTTTTTAAATAGCTTGGCTACGATCTATATTTTTAAAGTTATCAATATTCATGTTATCCCCTCTAACTCTCTCTCGACTACCTGCACTCACAAGGCGACACGTAGAAGTTTGTTAAACGTCTACTTCACGGCGATATTCTGTAAGATCGTGGTACTTCCCCGGTCGAGCCGGCCCATTCATGCAACAATAAAGCTGATGCATGGCTCTACCATTATCATCTTTGTTATGGAATCAAACGCAAAAAAATTACGACAAACACCTAGACCCGAAACATATGCGACGAAATCTTGCATAATCAATAAAAATAGAGTAGGCGTTTCATAACCGCTTATTTTTCAATTAATAATTCCATACTGTGTATGTAGTTAAATATTTTTTCTAAAATCTACCTTCGGGTTGTTCCTGTTCTTGATATTTTGCACCACAAGGCAAATACATATATGCCAAAGAGATAAAATCATGTACATCACTCTGATCCAAAACTAATTAATTAAAATACTCATGTCATGGTATAAGAAACAACAAAGGTACCACAAACACTCAGACCTGAAATAATAGACATAGAAAAAGTGGTTTTCTACAAGGACGCCTCCGGGAATCGAACCCATGACTGACGAGACCTTGAAATCGCTTGCATACACGACTCCTCTGAGGAATTCGTTACTATAGATACATATTTAAAACTGAATTAAAGATCCACTAGAAACTTATTTAAAGAGGCTTGAAACTTGTGCAGTAGTTCAAAAGAACTTTCTTCAAACGCACTTGCATACTTTGTCATTTTACGACGTCATAAACAAATGACCATATATACGAAACTAAAACGACATTTTCATTTTCAGTTCAGTTCACTTTTCAAAGCATTACAGAGTATTATAAAATCCCACAACCTAGAGACATCGCGTAATACTCCTCGGTGCGGTAAATCGGTGTCCAAGCAGCCATGTCTGCTTAGCCGCTAATACTCAAAACTATAGCGAGGGGTAGTTAGCAATGGACATAAATCTTCTTGACGACAGCAGATTAGTGTATACACATATTAGTATAGGCGAGCAATTAGTAGAGGCTTTCTTTTTTGTAGTACATTTCAGTTCTGAATTGCAATTGTAAACAACGCTATTTTAATTATTGTAAAAACAAGGTATGGGGTAAAGGTTCTAAGTTGGAGGTTCGAGTCCCCTTTGGGACAAACATTTGTTTGATGAATATGAATATTTGTATTCGAGTCATGGATGTTTATATGTATGCAAAAGTGATTTTTTTTAAATCAAATATGCATCTATCGGTGCAGTGAGTTTGATTGATTGATTTATTTATTTATATATTTACGTACTTACACTATCATTACAGGTTTTTTACCCACTCCAATAGTACAGAATACAAACATAACAACATTCATAAAATTTCATACCTTAAGATTAAGTTAATTATTTAATTACACAATTTGTAATAAATTATAAAGTGGGCTATCTTTTTGAATTCACTGAGAGTACAACAAAATATGTCCGTTTCGCCAGCTACGAGGTTCAGGGTGCGAAGTGCGCGCGTCTACGGAACTTTGTTAACTAACTTGTTGCGCTAGTTAAAAAGCAAAAGTTGCTTATCAATATAATTTTTTTCCAAGTTTCATTTTAAGTGGATGAGGTAAATAATACACGAAAATAAAAAAAATAATATGATGAATTTGAATATGATGAATTAACACTTTTGGGGGAAAAAAACTGAATTGAACATAAAAGTTTCTTATATAAAACTAAAACACTACGACGGAAAAAAAAATATTATGAATTTTCTGCTAACCATGCGAAGTTTTTTGTATCATAATAACACCGTGTAGACACAACCTGCTTGTATTTATCGGTATACGGGTTTTAGTACTCGTGTCTTAACATAACACACATTATTACATTCACAGACACACACTAGAAAACACAAATTAATACACACACAAAATAACAATTATCATTATTATTATTATTATCTGGGTATGCCAGAAGAAGCATAAAAGCAGGTTGAATGCAGTGGAGATGCGATCTCTTCGTAAAATGTGCGGCCTTACCATGGCCGACCGAAAGCGAAACGAAGAGATTCGCAATATGGCAGGTTTGAAAGATGACCTTGCCTCAAAAATGGATAAGGGCGTGCTTCGATGGTTTGGGCACGTTGAGCGAATGAGTGAAGACCGAATGGTGAAGAAAATATATAGCGCGAAAGTTAATATTAAAAGGTGTCGAGGTAGACCGAGACTAACTTTCGAAGACCATGTGAGCAAATTGCTCGAAGAGGGGAGGGTTAAGAGTACTCGGATACCTCGACGTGCATGTATGAAGAAAATGGTGAATCTGGATGAAGCGAAAGAGGTATATAAGGATTGTGACACATGGCGATCTGTTCTCTCTGGCTACCCGGTCAGGGATTGTGCGTAAACATAAATAAATAAATAAAAACATAAGGTGAAGAAAATTATGAACTTTAAATTATATACTTTAAGATATAAAATTATGAAGAAAAGAATGTTTAAGTATAAAGAACTATATAAGGATTAACTGGCGATGTGTATATATATATATATATATATATATATATATATATATATATATATATATATATATATATATATATATATATATATATATATATATATATATATATATATATATATATATATATATATATATATATATATATATATATATATATATATATATATATATATATATATATATATATATATATATATATATATATATATATATATATATATATATATATATTTATATATATATATATATATTTTCTCGTCTGGTTGGGTTTTTATATACATAAAAATAAAAATACATAAAATAAAGTTAATAAAGTACTATAAAATATATACCTTATAAACCCATAAAAATACACAAAAATAATAAAGAAATATTAAGACCCAACCAGACGGAAGCCCTCGACAGGGGAGACCAGACGGCCGAGGTTAGGGCGACAGGGAGAGAAACCAGCGGACGATGCGAGCTGTATCGAGGACCGCCTTCTGCATTTCAGCTCGGAGCGGTCCGTCACGGAGTCCCAGTCGCCTCAGATGTTCAGCGAGGCTGACTGGGATTAACCCATTCGCACAAACAACTATAGGAATAATTTCAGCGGGCACCCCACCCCACATGTCGGTCACCTCGTGAGCCAGGTACAGATATTTAGTCTTTTTGTCTGTTTCGGCTTTCTGTTCTCGTCATACGGGATGGTAATATCCACCAAAAATATCCTTGACTGTGCCCGGTCCATCAACACGATATCAGGCTTATTTGCCAGAATCGTCCTGTCCGTGATGATGGGCCGGTCCCAATAGAGCCTGGCGCGGTCATTTTCGTGCATGGCGTCCGGAGAGTACTTATAGTAAGGCAGTTTCCGTCCGACGAGACCGTATTTAAGGGCGAGCTCCTGATGTAAAATCCTGGCTACTAAGTTGTGTCTATGCAGATACTCAGAGTTAGAAAGCATGGAACAACCGGAGATGACATGCCGAAGCGACTCCCCAGGATGGCGACAAGCTCGACAGATGTCGACGGTACCATCCCTTAGGATGTATCTCCGATAGTTGTTCGTCTTAATAACCTGATCCTGTATCGCACAGACAAAACCCTCGGTTTCCCCAAAGAGGTCACCGAAACGTAACCAGTTAAGGGAGGCGACAGTATCTACGAACGGCTCATGTAGAGCCTTGTAGAACCTTCCATGGAGCTCTTTTTCCTTCCATACGATCTCCCGGTCGGAAACGCTCTGTGCTCCCGGGCCCTGCCATTGCTTGTCGGCCAAGGATAGAGGGGTAAGTCCTTTATCACTCATAATGACGTCTGCGTAGAACGAATCATCCGATTTCGCTAGGAAGTAGTTACAGAGGCTGTACACCTCGCGATTATGCATAGTGAGGGCGTTTAAAAAGTCCCGTCCGCCATCCTTCCGCGTTAAGTACAGCCTCATCACTGACGACCTCGGATGATGCATCCTGTGAGACGTCATAGTGGTGCGGACTTTTCGATCCAGGGCGTTAAGTTCGGTTTGAGTCCATCTGAGTATACCGAAGGTATACTCAGATGGACTCAGCCGTTGAAGGCGCGTGCCTTGTTCACGCCTGACAAATAGCTATTAAGCACTTTTGCCAGGCGTGCTAAAAACACTCCGCAAACCAACTGCTTCACGCCACCCTCATCGACACCCAAGTTTGTGACATACCCAGGTATCGGTATGTATCTGACTCGGAAAGGGTCCGTATGTTGACGTGCATAGCCAAGTCTATGCCCTCGGTGTTAGTGACCCTGCCCCTTTCAACATAGAGAACCGCACACTTATCCGTCCCGAGCTCCATCTTGATAGAATTGCTGAAATCACATGTGATTCCAAGCAATTCCACCAAATGAGAACGATTAGAGGCGAACAGCTTGAGGTCATCCATGTAGAAAAGGTGAGTAGCTTTTGTTCCTCCTCTCCGAATCTGAAATCCTCTCTCTGATCCATCCAGCAGTGTACTAAGAGGATTCAGGGAGAGACAAAACCATATTGGGCTCAAACAATTGCCCTGGAAAATACCCCGTCGTATCCTTATCCGGTGTACCGCAGTCGTCATCCGCACGCCGAGATGACAAAGATCGTGCTCTATTGCCCCACACAGTGCCCGAGGAAGTCTCTAACTGTACAGTGGACTTTGTACAGCTCGAGGACCCTCTTTAGCCATGTATGGGGCACCGAGTTAAACGCCTTTCTGTAATCGATCCAGGCGGCGGAAAAGTTCCGATGGTTGCGTTTAACCACCTTGCCGATGACCGCGTCAATGTGGACTGGTTCCTTGGTCCCACGATCACCGCTCCGACATCCACTCTGAGCATGTGACATGATCCGATTTAAATTTACGTGTCGGGTGATCTTCGCGCTCAGAATAGATGTCAGTGTCTTGTAAATGGTGGGCAGACACGTGATGGGGCGGTACTTGCTCGGGTCTGTGGTGACCAGGTCTTTAGGAACCAAATGAGTGACTCCAGTGGTGAAGAGGCGCGGGAGCGACTTATGGTCGAGAGAAGAAGAAAGAAAGAAAGAACTATTTATTTGATATACACATTTACAAAAGAAAAAATAATATATATAAAAAAATATCTTCACGCAATTCCCAATACAGGGGTAGACAGAGGTCAAGTCTAGACAATTAAGTCCCTTTGACCCACCTTCCACCGAAGATATTTTCTGGACAAAGGAAAAAGTCACGATAGCCGAGTTGTTGGGTGGTCGGAATTTCGAGTCGAGAGACCCGAGTTCGATCCCCAGGTGGCAGTACCAATGAATTTTTCAAAAAACTTATGTACGAATTTCATCGTTGGCTTGGATATAAAGGCGGCGACGGGCTCACCACCTGTCACGTTGTCCCGAAAATATCTTCGGTGGAAGGTGGGTCAAAGGAACTTATAAGATGATTATTTTAACATGTGGTATACCAAATAGGACTTCAACTCAGCGTAATGCTGCAGAGACTGCAGCGCTGGTTTTCAGTTGGAACCTTGGAGTGACTTGGAACTGCCGTGCCAGTATTGCGTGACACACCATGAACCCCTTCAACCAGTAGTGATGCAATCCTTCGAGCCCCGGACTTTTCCAGTTCGGTGCTCCACGGGCCGCCTCAGCTACGTCGTCTGGTGTAATAACGACGGGATCCATGGGTTTAATAAGTGCACACTGATCCTCAACGGTTTCCGTCCAACGACCCTCGCTGTGGATAACAGGCTCTGACCATAGGTTCCGCCAAAAGGTCACAATATCAGCCTGATCCGGTCCTTGACCTGTTTCACATGTTCCAGGTCGCTCCAATGATTTGTAGAGCCTCTTTTGGTCACTCTGAAAGAGACGATTCTGGTTGAACCGTTTAAACCTCTCCGTATATTGCCAAATCCGCTTTCCCCAGGCTGTAATCCTTTGCTTCAGGTCAGACGACCTGAAGCAAAGGATTGACCTGAAGCAAAGGTTGACGGAGCGCATAGACATGCGCTCCGTCAACTTTTGCTCTATGTTTGGCTGGGAAAATGTAAAATCTGACCCAGCAAATGCTAACCTGACGGCGCGCACAATTCTCTGCCTACTATTGCCCGACCTGAAGCTTCTCAGCCTTCCGACTAGGGCCCTTGTCTTTGCGATACGGTCTTCAATTCTTCTTTTCCACGCTGGGATAGCGTTACTTTGGTTAGTAGCGCGTCCAACCGAAGAAATTTTGGCGCCAACAATACGGCAGACTGCCAATGCAGCGGCGAAAATTTTATTATTATTATTATTATTTGTAATACGATACTCCATTTGTCAATCACACTTGCACTTGAAATTTGCGTCATAAATATATACCTTGACACAAATATAGTACGCGGAATAAACTTTACCGAAAGTCTTTACTTAATATTTAGGGAAACCGAATACAAAAATAGATCTTGTCGACCGTAACTTCTCTGACGTATTTATCAACACGCATACCAATGTAATTTTCGTACGTAGCAGTGACGTAGGCAAACTTATTTTTACCATACAGCCTCCTGTGGTTTCTCATTTAAATATTCGACCGAGTTGAGAAGGGTTGCTATAATTATATTCTAAGTAAATTCGTGATTCTATGATAGCATTTATACGCAAACAGTTCTACGGTATGCTACTTTATATTATTTTCTCAAATGTATTTACAGATTTATGAAAATAAATAAAAAAAATTAAGCAGTTTTAAATAAAACCGAGTCTCTCCGTGACCACGGATGGTGCGCGGTACTACGGACGGAAGGACCCGGAAATAGTGTGTAAAAACTAATTCAAAGGTGGTGATTATAGAGAAGCATGCCTAACTTTCCGGAGAGTTTCTTAAGACCATAATGCCACTAGCGTTAATGTTGCAAGCCGATGTAGCGATTGTCATAGCGTGTCTCTGAGTAATTCACGAGTATGTGTGGCATAAAATGAGTGCCTCGGTCACCAAAACTTCTCTTTGTATAAATATGTACGACTTAAAAAAAGTATGTTGACTCACGAATTTTCTCCAATATTGTGGTAGACAGGCGTCTAGATAATTATTTCGGAAAACGTTGCAGGTGTCGAGCCTATCGCCGGGGTAGTTTCAAAGCCAATGGTATATAGATACATAGAAACATATCATATACTCGTAAACATTCACAATCAAAGGATTCAAACTCGGAAAGCTGAGATTCAAGAGCAAAGTTGCTACCAACTAGACTATCGGACTTGGGCATTACCTTTCTGTTATTTTCATGAAAATTATTAAATTATTTCGTTGCAAAATCTTTATAATTAGTCTGTATAAAGTATTAAAAGATGCTGTCTTAATAAAGGGGATTAGTTCTTGATCGTTGGGAGTATTTTTAATACCTTCAAGTAGGCTTAAACCGAGAAATAAGATTTAAAAAAGGGATGCCTACGTAGATTATTAATTAGAAGATCGAAAGGTTGGAAGATTTGAAAATATCAACTTAGATACCCCAGTAGCTGAGACGCAAAATTACAATCAGGCACTAAAACGGCGAGAGACTTATCACAAACATGTTCTTCCAAAATAGGCTCCGGAGAAACACATTCCACTAATAGTTATATCGCTAACGTAAAATGCATTCGCCCTAAGTATTTATAGTAATATTTATAATAAATATAATTTTCTAAACCTCTGACTACCTAATTTGCGAAAATTATATTTATTATAAATATTACTATAAAATTTTGTAAGATTGTTAAATAATAGTTATAACGCTAACGTAAAATGTATTCGCCCTAAGTATTACGATGCGAAAGCTTTTAATTAGAAAGATAATTTCAGTTATGTATGTTTTTTTGTGTATGAAGTCTCGATAGGCGAGAGTTTGGGTGATCAGAATTCGAGTCAAGAGATCCGAGTTTGATCCTCAAGGCTTGTGAGTGACGTGTTGGTGACGCTGTGGAAAGTTTTCGTCCAGATTTCCGAATAGATTGAAAAACTAGTTAGGATGAAAAACTTCCTAACCACTATCTGACTTATAAAACCTAATATTAATGCAGATTATTTCAAATGAAGAGGGTTTTCAATGCCACAGATTGAGATAGAATACGTCATAGACGCGTGGTTAAGGCCATATTTATACCACAGACTTCATTTCCATAGGCGGTTTTCAAAACGTTCTTCTTTCAATCTTACATAATTTATCATTCAAACAAAGAAGATAGAGAATAAATGATAAAATTTGATATCATGCCATATATTCGGCGACGTCTGTGGACGAGTGGCGAACTCACCGGTGATGAAGGTGTAGCTGTCTTTGAGGTCCCGGGTTCGATTTCCGAATGTAGAAACATTTCAATGTAGAAAAACTTCTTATTCTATTATTACTCTTATACTACTATCAGGGTTAGGCGCTTATGGAGTCTTCGTTGTTTCCGATTTCACTGAGATCAGAGCAAATATCTATGTACATACGATGGATACGTGTATGTATTTATATTACCTATTTCATACATAAAATAATGAATAAAAATCAAGCTTAGATAGCCAATTTAGTTTGTTTGTAGATTTTAATTCGAATCAAGAAGCCAGAGTTCGACTACCAGGAGTGTCACTGGATTGAGATACTTAGCCGACGAGGGCATCACTACCTGTTGCGTTGCCTCGAATAAGCTTCGGTAAAACGAGGTTCGGAAGAAAAATACTCTTTCAGATTATTACTTACAACACCATAATCTCTAATATCGTATAACTTTTTGAGGGGATATTAAAAAGTAAAAGTTGTATAGTTACTTATACGCAAAAAATGTTTACCTTTTCTTGTAGAATTAAGATAAAAAAGGTTAACTAATTAATGGAAAAATGATACCCTCATATTTTCCATTAATTAGTGTAATCTATTAGCCGCTGTAAGATAAGAAGATGAATATTTTTTTTCAACTCTACTACAACGCCTTCGGCGATATTCCCCGTGGAAAGATACTGTAAGAGAATACACTCTCATTATAGATTTGTAGTTTTGTTTTAATTAATACATTATTTTTGATCAATCACACCCGACTAGTACTAAAACCAAAATAATCTTATATATAATAAAAATTGTAAGAGTAATGTTTGTACATTGAGTTTATTTCTATTTATATAATATACTGTTTCAATTGAAAGATGTCTTATTATTAAACTTATGTAAATATAATTTAAATCAATTTAGTATTACCAAAGATACAGTTTTAGCTCCCTTTAGTACGGAATATCATACATCGAAAAGGTCAAATTAAAATGGAACTTATCTTTGTTGTAAATTATGAGCATTCTAGTTGATAAATAATTATACTTATTTTCCAATTTAAATATTTTCGTTATGTGTTGGACAGGCCCTACTAGGCATGTGGCGATGCCCCGCCATTACATGCCTAGTAGAAGCATACACACTATCCTTTTTTATCCTAATTTAGTAAAATCAGTTTGAAGCACCAGCGGTTTAGGCTCTATTTTGTTTTGATCCGTCAGTCTGGACCTTGGACCTACTTACCTATATAACCTAAGATATACCTACCTTTAAGAAAAAATAATATTGAAGGTCTTTATAAGAACTGAAGATAAAACAATAATTTTAAGACTTTTTGCGAAACGGTTTCCACGGCAGTTTTCATCGCCATCATCATCATAATATATTAAGCTTATTAGAAGTCCACTGCAGAACATAGGTCTCCCCCAAAGATAGCCACATGGAGCCATTCTTTGCCATGTGCATCCATCGACTCCCCGCAACATAACGCAGGTCCTTTCTTCCGCAGCGGTTGTCAGTTATACGAGCTATGTGACCGCCCCATCACTTCAACGTGCCGATCCTTACATCTGTGTCGGTTACCCTGGTTTTACTGGCTGTTTTAAGTGATTCTAAATTATATCTTGGTTTTATCTTGTAAAACCGCGCGTAAACGTGACACAGAACATTTAAGCTACTTTTACACAATTTCTAAAGAAAGTTCTATATATTCACATATGAAATGATTAAAGTTTTGAAGTTCTGTGATAAATTAATTCCAGTACAGAGATCAGTTTATTAATAGATTGTGATTAAAAATTGTTTTGACTGAAAAATGACTGACAAGTGTTACTATGTATGTACCTACTGATTACCATGTTTTTATATACATACATAACGGCCCATTTAAAACATAAAGAATATCTTCACGCAATTCCCAATACAGGGGTAGACAAAGGTATAGACTAGAATATGTATTCAGACGTATGTATCGGGAAACAAAAGGATTAAATATAAACGGACAGCTATTGAACCACTTGCAATTCATGGATGACATCGTGGTTTTTGCTGTAAGTGCGATAGAGCTTGAAAACATAGTCAAAGAACCAACTTTAGTATAATTTGGGCCTGTCAGTAAACAAGTCGAAAACTAAGATACTAACTAATAGAGCCTAGAGCAAGAATTTGCAGTAGGGAACGAAAAAACCGAGTATGTAACAGAACCGATTATGTACATTTATCTAGGGTAGTTAGTACCATTTCAGAATAACACCGCAAAATAAATACTAAGAAGGACAACTCTGGATAGGAAAAAGATACCGGGGCTTAAAAAATAACACAGTGAGGATAACTATAAAAAAGAGAATTTACGAAATAACAGTATTACCATGCCTAGCAAATGGTTGTCAGACATGGTCAATAAGAAAAAAGGACGAAGAAAGAATTTCTACATGTCAAAGGAAAATAGAAAGGAGCATACTGGGAATATACTAACGGATAATATATATATATATATATATATATATATATATATATATATATATATATATATATATATATATATATATATATATATATATATATATATATATATGTATATATATATGTATATATATGTAAATATATATATATATATATATATATATATATATATATATATATATATATATATATATATATATATATATATATATATATACTATCGGATAATAAACGCAGGCAGGGTAGGACATGTATGTAGAATGAATAATAGATGGAAAAAACGTTTAACACAGTACCAAGGGATAGGAAAAGGTAAAAAGGAGACATGAAAAAGACGGAGAGACGTTTACAGCCACAGGTGTGGTATTCACTTACACAGCGGGCAAATGTCTACTAGACATATACATACATATATAGGTCTAACATCACATACATTGCTCTACTCCCTAAGTAACTAAAACACTAGTGTTATAATCAGAAACACAACGAAGGTAACACCATAAAAACCCAAACCCGAGACAATTAAAAGAAGCCGTGTCCTACATTAACCTGTTCGTGAATATACACGGGGGTCTCAGATCTGGCGACACTATGGCGACAGTATACGCCACTCGTCAACGGAGGTTGTCAAAATATATTAATATTCATCACTTATACGTTCGCCCTTAGAGGCATGTATACACACAATTCCTTATACCGGGTTCCTTATACAACTTCAAAACTTGATCAGGCAATAATTTGTCTACTTAAAGCATTGTTTCTTACATGTTTACGCAAACCGTCTCATTGCCCTTTAGAGATATTCGAAGTAGATTTATTATGTGAATAATTAATTTCATTTGTTTATGAAAATATCTCATTTTCTTCGTCACGTAATCCTTCCCAGTGGACTAAGTGACTAGAACTGAATCTAGTCACGTAAAGCACTGAGAAGGAGTTCATCACGTCATTTCTAATAATAGCCTTCAGCCTCATAGAAAGCGCGCAATTTAATATCTTAATACGTAACAATGTTGTGTCAATATGTCACTTATACTTGTCGATGAATAAACGATGTGTCTTTTTGATTAAATACTTTGGTAGTTTTACTCGTAGGTCTTAAGCTTCTGTCAATATTTTTATGGTTGTTTTATTCTTAAAAAATATCTTAACGCCATTCCCAATACAGCGGTAGACAGTGGTCTTGACAGTTGAGTCCTTTCGACCTACCTTCCATCGAAGACATTTTTGGGACAACGTGACTGGTGGTGAACCCGTCGACGAGTTTATGTACAAGCCAACGATATACATCGTACAGAGTTGTGAGTTTGTGAAAAACTCATTGTTACGAGCCTTACGGGATCGAACTCAGGTCTCTTGACTCGAATACCAAACAACAGGCTACTTTAGGAATGCATACAAAGCATGTTCTAATATTTTCCTATGCTGGAGAAAATAAACATTTGAATTTATATTTTTCAGACAAAAACAAAGTTTTCTAGTCCAATTAGTCGGAATTTAGGAAAACGGCTACTTCCGTGATATCGATTCGCAGTATTGTTTGGATTAAATCCTAATTAATTAAAATCCTAATTAAAAAATACGGTTAATCTAAAAGAAACTCGATGTTGTTATCTCCTCACCCCAGTGATTTTCCAGTCGCCCACGTCTTGTTTACGCAAATTGAGGGAGGCAGACTTGAGTGGGCCGCCTTGGCGCCGCCCTTGCGAGCGTCCCGACCGCGCCCGCGCCGTCTTTTTCCAGCTAGTATTTTACCAGCCGCCGTCCGGGCACAACGTCTCACAAAAAATATTCACGGGGTGTTTTATATTTATATTATGATATATGAATATAAAACACCCTGCGTATAGCCTCGGCTTGCCAGTGTTTCGTCGTCAGACGCCAAGATCAGACGTCTCTTAGTGATTACTTAGTGATTGTATATATTGAATATTGTGTAACATTTATGAATATTGTGTAACATTTATGAATATTGTGTAACATTTATGAATATTGTGTAACATTTAAATATTCTTAAATATAATGTTTATTCGATAAACGTTTAGTGGCTCGGTGTTTTTCTGAAGTTTGTGAATTTTAAAAAAATATGGTGATTTATGTCACTTCAAAACTACTTTCCAGTATTCAAATTGTTCCTTAGTGATTTTTTTAAATGTTGTGTAATATTTGAAATAAAATTTTATTGCAGTATATTTAGTGTCGTTACTACTTTTTTAAAGAGTGAGAGAGAGTTAATATAAACTAAAAAAAGTTAGTTTAAAAGTTAAAGTTAAAGTAGTTTAATAAAAATAATTGTGACAAATTTGTGTAAAAATTAGCCGACGGAGAGTTGAGACGTAATTTTATTTTAAATAACTACATAAGTCAAGTTTAAGTGAAATTATGTAAAGTGAAGTTCAAAGTGCAATAAAATATTAGTCCCTATCGCGAATTTTCTGACAGCGAACTTTGACTTTATCTGATCCAATGTGTAGTTTAGTTACCTAATGACCTTTAAAACTAACAAAGAGGACAGTGAGCATCATGGTAAATATTACAGTAAGTATTTTAATAATAACAACTGAGTGGTATTACTTTCGCTGTTCAATCAATTTTTAAATTATTTTTAAATTATTTTAGACATAGAGTAGCAATTTATATACACAATAAGAGATCTATCAATCAAAGTCTTAATTGCCGAGTAACTGGTTTGAGTCAAGAGACCCGTCTTTTCCCCCCAGAACGAGTTCCCGGCTTGTAGGTACGGTGGGACATAGTAACCGTGGTGGTGGTCGCTCTAGTAGACTGGTGCTTTACCCCGCGCGGATTTAGACTTTAGTTCCGCCGCCCCCAACACAGCCGCATAAGCACTTCGACCTCCGCCAGAGTCGAGGTGGATAGGGAGCATGGCCAACCCCAATACTAATACTCCACCTCGACTCCGCCTCGGCTGTGGAGTGCACGAAAAGCGATGCTCCGGGTGGCGGACTTGAGGCTTTGTTATCCACGTGCGTTTGGAGGCCATGGAGGCAAATACTTCCAGCGCGTTTACCCGGAGCGAGAAGGAGAGCAGTTATTCTCTTTCGAGACCCTTTCACCTAGGGCAGGAGCGCAAGTGGGGTCGTGCTCCGCAAATATGCGGTGATGGCAGAACACGGTGGATCTTTTCCACCTTGTTTCCGCGGGAGCGGGTATCAGTTAGGTATTCCCCCACGATCGTACCAATGAGTTTCTTTCAATAACTCGTGAATGATTTATATTTATATGATATCGTGTATGATTTATATTTATAAAATCATAGCGTGAGATCGCGCGCGCACACACAATCTCAAACTAGGATGTTATAAAATAACTGTAACCTTTTTTAAATAACCCTTTTTCTGTTTTAATTTGTACATTTTTATATCTCAAATTTATAAACGCTTTATAATTTATTGTGTAACTGATCCGATAAGCGGGGGCCTGGTAATGTCAGACAGGGCAACCTAGTACGGATACCAGTCTCTCACAAAGTTTCGATTATAAAATGTATCTTACACAGTAAAAAACGTAGACTTGGTAACTTTGTGAAAGAGAAATAAATACATATTATTATTATATTATTATTATAATTATATCTTGGGCTAGGGCATAAAGACGGCGACAGGCTCACCACCTGTCACGTGGTCCAAAATAATGCATTCGGTTAAAGGTCGGTAGAAAGAACTTACGTTCTTTGTCTACCCTAGTATTGGGAATGGCGTGTATATACTGGATATTAAGGCTATGAGTTCGCCACCTGTGTCGTCCTAATTAAATATTTATTATATGTAATACTTTTGTTACAGATTCGCGTGTTGCTGCATTCCCGTATTTCTGCGTTCCTGCCAACTTCTGTATGGCTGAGGTGACTACATGTTTACAATATTTGTTTCTAATTACGATTCAGCTCAAAAATATTCATTATTGTATTTATTTATTTTATCCCAGTACAGGGGTAGATAGACGTCCCGACAATTAAGTCTTTTCGGCCCATTTTCACGAAGTTACTTTTGGTATAACGGTAGTGAGCCCGTCGCCGTATTGTGTGCCCAATCCAACGATATGAATCGTGCATAGGATTTGAAAAACCCATTGTTACGACCTGGGGATCGAAATCGAGTCTCAACTCGAATTCCGATCACTCATCTGTGACTATACATTTACTTATTTTCTTATTACAAATTCATTTATTTGTTTCAGAATCGCGAGATTCAACAAAGGTAAGTGAATTTTATTTTTTCAAATGCTCTGTGCAATTTTTATTTCAGACGATTATTTCAAAACTTTACCTTATTGACTAAAATTAACATTTTTAATCAAAAATATGGCAAAACTTCAAAAAATCGATATATAGTTCGTTGCTATGCATCTCTATTCATATTCACATTATTTCTACCATTTAACTTAGACAATGGTAAATTTAATATAATAAAAGAAAAGTAATTAGAATACTTTTCTTTTATTATGCATTGAATAATACAGAAATAAGATTTATATATATTGTTCTCTCACATTTAGAATTACATTCTTACTTGTAAATCAATTAGAAAAGTATATGACTATAAATAAACAAAAAAAAGAATTAAACATCTTCACGCAATTCCCAATATAGGGGTAGACACATTTCTAGTCTAGACAAGTCCCTTAGACCCACCTTCCACCGAAGATATTTTCGGGACAACGTGACCGGTGGTGAACCCGTCGCTGTCTCAATGTCCAAGCCTACAATAAATTCGTACATAAATTTCTTGAATAAACCCATATTATTGGTACCATATATATTGGTAACCCATAAATAACCAACCAAACCGATTGGTACGAGCAAATTAGTACGATCGAACTCTGATCTCTTGACTCGAAATTCCGACTTGAAATCTCTTTAAAGAATATACCATAGACTATACAATGCAGTGTAAGTCTGGTCATTCCGTATACATTTGTATGTTAATATTTAAATATACCAGAATTATGATACTAACATATATATTCTTATCTCGAATATGAGTGTTTGTAATCAAGCCATGAATTTTTATATGTATATCTATCTATCATTTCATAAGTCACGATAGCCGTGTGCTTGGGTGGTCGGAATTTCGAGTCAAGAGACCCGAATTCGATCTTCAAGTGCAGGCTAGCACCAATGGGGTTTTCAAAAACCATATTTACAAATTATATCGCTGGCTTGTACATAACGACGGCGACGGGCTCACCTCCTTTCACATTGTCCCGAAAATATCTTCAGTGGAAGGTGGGTCAAAGGGACTTTATTGTTTAGACTAGACCTCTGTATCGACAGATACAGAGACAGACAGGGATCGCCCTGTATTGGGAATTGCGTGAAGGTATTTTATTTTATATCTTTCTATAAAAATATTGTTCCTTTAACTTGAATACTAAGACAGCGTACGTCTCACAAGCTGTCACGTTGTCCCAAAATAGCTTCGGCTCCGATAATACATACGTCGAAAGAACTTCATTATCTAGACAAACGTATCGGGTATTACGAAACTGCGTGTAGATAAAAATTATATTCTGCTATTTCTGCGTATAGACATGACGGATATCGTTTTCAAATGAATGCGATAAATTCCTCGTTATGAACCATGTTTATTACCCCTGATGGGAAGATTGTCAAACCCTACGAGGTTGTTGTAAATAATTTGTAGAGAGGCGAGCATACGCGCTGGGAGAGAACAGCAAGTATCCGCTCTTTCTCTCAAGTTTCGGCCCAGATAACCAAAAGGTTAGTGGGACCATGGGTGGTGGTGGGAAGGGAACATATATTTTTTTTATTATTAAATTGAAGATAATTTTAGAGCAAAAATTGTTCAGTAATGTTTGCTTTAAATAGTCAATAAAAATGCGTCATAAATCAACCGTGCTTATTGGAGCAAACTATATCGAAAAGGATTAGTAGTTTTGATGTTTATCGCGAAGGACAGGTAAGTAGAAAGACATGGTGTGCCTTAAAGATAATATATATTCTGATATTTAGTCGAAAAGAGACGAAGTGTAATGATTATAATATGTGTATGGGTAAATCAGGAATGTCTAGAATATTTGAATAAGTGTTTTACTTGGGAAGCACTTTCAGACGGAATGGAAAACCTGACACTTGGCGATCGGTTGGCTCTGGCTACTCTTCAGGGACAATTCGTGAAGATATTTATTATATTTTGTAATGTTATACTATATACCACTTATATATCAATGAATTCGACTTGATCGCTAAAAATACTATAAATATACATTATAGATCACAATAATCGAGTGGTCGATCCCAAGGCCGTCCCATTGAGTTTTTCCAAATTTATGCACTATTTATATGGCAGGCTAGAACAGGCTCGTTCTCTATCACTTTGTCCCAAAACAAGCTCTGATGAAACGTGAGGGGAGGACTAAATTGTCCAGAAGGCTACCCCTTTGTACAGATCTGCGTGAATATTAGGACACTAAGGAAGATATTAAATCAAATAATTAACTAAAATAATTTACGCTGAACTTTTTATTATTAAGTTAAAGAGAAATAAAAATGTTTTTAAAATTTTAACTGCCATGTGACTCACCGTTGCCACGGTTCAGCAAAGGTCGCAGGTTCGAATCCCGCCCGTATTAGTTGAAATTTTAAAACATTTTTTTTTATTTAATAATTAGCATTTCTTTTTAAATATACAGTATATATTATAAAGTATAGTAAAAAGATAAAATAATTACTTTTTTTATTTCTTTTTACGAGTAAAAAATGTGTGTATAAATACTAATTGTATCAACCATGCTGTTCAGAAACGCATCTGTCGGTGTTCTCTACGGCGGCTCTACGGAACTTCTTCGACGAGCCCTACGGTGAGCTCTACGGCGTAGTGCTCTATGAATTAAAGTAGATATCATAGTCGAGGGAGGCTAGCGGTTTTTGCTTAGCGAATTAAGTTTTTTGTATAAAACCGTGTATTATACTGTTACAAATTATATTATATTAAACGTCGAGAACCCTAGTGGTTGGGTGATCGGAATTCGAGTCAAGAGAACCGATTGAATCCCCAAGGATCGTACTAATGGGTTTTTTTGCAAAAATTTACGAACTCTGGTTGAGACATTATGACGGCGACTTGTCACTCTATCCCCAAAATATCTTCGGCATAATATAGGTCAAAAAGACTTAATTGTTTCGTCATCATCATCATCGTATCAGCCGCAAGAAGTCCACTGCTGGATGTAGGCCTCCCCTAAAGATTTCCAATACGACCGGTTGTTTGCGGCCTGCATCCAGCGTCTTCCCGCGACCTTGGTCAAGTCGTCCGACCATCTAGTCGGTGGATGTCCGACGCTGCGCTTGCCGGTACGTGGCCGCCATTCCAGAACCTTTCTGCCCCATCGGCCATCGGTTCTACGCGCTATGTGCCCCGCCCACTGCCACTTCAAGGAGCTAATCCGCTAGGCTATGTTTAGTTCTTCTACGGATCTCATCATTCCTAATGTGATCTCGTAGAGAAACTCCGAGCATAGCCCTCTCCATAGCTCTTTGAGCGACCTTGAGCCTTCTTATGAGGCCCATAGTAAGGGACCACGTTTCGGACCCGTAAGTCATCACTGGTAACACACATTGGTCGAAGACTTTCGACTTCAGGCACTGAGGTATTTTGGACGACAAGACACTTCGGAGCTTCCCGAACGCTGCCCAGCCGAGTCGGATTCGTCGAAAGACCTCGTCCTTGAAGCTGGAACTGTCTGCCTTGATCAACTGACCCAAGTAGACATACTGGTCAACAACTTCAAGAACTGAGCTCCCAACACATACAGGTGAAGGTGCAATATGGACATTCGACATAATCTTCGTCTTGTCCATATTCATTCTAAGACCCACCTGTTGGGAAACTTCATTTAGGTCATTGAGCATGATGTTCAAATCCTCCAGCGACTCCGCCATGACCACAATATCGTCGGCAAATCGAAGGTGAGTGATATACTCGCCATTTATATTGATGCCAAGTCTTTTCCATTCCAGGAGCTTGAATTGTTTAGACCCATTTTATTGGGAATGGTGTGAAGATATTTGACAGTTGTATATAAAAATGACAAACTCTTAATTGAAGCGCTGGCCGTTGCGGTATTCTATTATATAATTCTCATGTCACATTCTTGCTCACGATGAGATCTGAAGAATTAGATATAAATAATTTTCACTTTTTTTAATGTGTCTTTTGCTGGCGTGCCTATGACGGTTTAGTTTAATCATGTATTTTTTAATTCCAAGGTAGGAAATATAAAAAAATTACATGACTACGTCTACCGGGCCCGGTAATCGAATATAGTTCTCGTGACGCGTTGTTTGCACATGATGAGCTCGGAAATCTTATCAATTTTCACATTTATTTTAATATGTGCGTTTTGCTAGCGTGGCTAAGAAAGATTGTTTTTTAACACCTATTTTGTATTCATTCCAAGGTAGGACTATATTTGCTGAGTCCGCATGTATTTTATATATGGTACTCTTGACACGCTGTTTGCACACGATGAGCTCCTAAACTCTATTGATTACTTATTTGATCATGTTTTGCTGGCGTGCCTAAGATAAATTAGATTATTATAATATATATATATATATATATATATATATATATATATATATATATATATATATATATATATATATACATATATATATATATATATATATATATATATATAGAGCTTATACCTTTCTTAAAGGCCAGCAACGCATCTGATATTCCTCTGGTATTGCACGTGTTCATTGGCGGCGGTAACCACTTACGTGAGCCACCAGCACGTTTACCTCCCTATTCCAAAGAGTATAATGTTACTAAATATGACATGGATAGTAATATAATGTTACTAAATGTGAAATGGATTGGTATATAGGTATAAGCACAAAATTTACTGGTATAAACCAAGCTAATATTACATTTTATTGATTGCAAAAGGCTTTTATAACTTATACCTTAAATGCAATGCCACATGTCCCAAGATTAAACAGGCTAACTTCTTCTACCAGGAACATCTTCTAACAGGAACACAACACTTACTAGTTTATTAAAATACAGAATATCTTGCGCCAATTTCTTCTGCGTCAGAGAAGACTCATTACCAATCGGTGGCAGATTTAAAATAAGTCAGATAAGTATCATCAGTAGAAAAGAAAATTCAATTTAATTTGATGTGACAAATTTTTGCGTCATTAAAAAAGACACTATTTTTAAACATATTACCACAGTTTCGTAATGGATCTTTTCTATGTATATTTGGAGTTATATGCTCATTCATAGAGGTTAGTATCATTAACGTTTTTATTTATCACATTATTTACAATCTTTTCTATAACGTTTTTCTTTAATTCTTTCCTTAAACCACTTATTATGCTGGCTCTATACACTTACTTTTACGTGTTGTAGAAGCGTATACGGGCAGTGTATGAACGAGTTACTCTATGTAGTCTTGTAACTGGTGTTAGAAGCTTTTTTGGTTCCTAGTACATTGTGCAACTCACTATTCTTGTAATATATACATATAAATAACATTTAATTTTATGTTGTCAATTCCAAATTAATAACTTTCACTAAATGCATCTGAAAGTATATACGGTACGTAAAAAACAAAAACCAGTTTTAAAAGTTTTCTGTCTGTCTATTCCGGCTAATAAATCTCGGAAACGGCGGATACCTTTTTCTAAGAATAATAATGAGTTTTTCAAAATCAAATCGCGGGCCAGGCAGGGTTAGTCAGCTAGTTCTTACTAAAATATATTGTGTGTTAATGTTTTCAGAGTTGAGAGCCCAATCTTCAAATTTCATGTTCGCCTATCTTGGTTATAAATAGGTTATAATTTATATATTTCACTCACCTAATCTCACACATTTCGCTACACCAGCTTTTATAGGTTTTCCTTTGTGCCTAAGGCTTTAGCTCATATGATTTTCATCGATATGCGTACTTATACCTTTTATTTTCAAGTGTTTGATAACATCGTAGTACAGCAATGACTTGCGACAAAACTTATAAAAACTGTGATATAAGAATTAGGAAAACACTTTTGATTCTCCGGCTTGCGATTATCTTACTCTTTTATTGATTTTTTGTTTGTAAGGCAAAGGCAATGCGATATTGGACGTATTATCTATTTTTCAGGGGTTACGGTACCTATAATATTTCATTTTATAATAACCCATTTTATATACATTTTTTTAAAGTCACGATATTCATATATGTGTTGGCCTGGACATAAAGACGGCGACGGGCTTAGCATCTGCCACATTGTCCCAAAAAATGTGTTCGGTGGAAGGTGGGTCGAAAGGGATTAATAGTGAAGACCTCTGTCTACGCTAGTATTCTGCGTGAAGAAAGTACTTTTATAATATATTGCTTTAGTCTATTAATGGGCAATCTTTACACATGTACTGGTTTCAACGTCACATAAATTGCTCCGATTCCAAAGTAAGATGCTAAAGCACTTGAGGTTTGGGAATCGGAAAAAACGAAGGCACCACTAACACCCAGACCCATTAAAAGTGTAGAAAAAGTGGTTTATCTACGTTAACCCGACCGATAATCGAACCCGGGACCTCGAGATGGCGACACATGAAATCCGGTGTTTACGCCACTCGTCCACTGGTTTCAGAATAGATATTTTATCTTTTTAATCAGGAGATCTGCCCAAAAACGTCTTGACAATTTTTGAAGATGGATTTACTACAAGTCTCGTTTTGTTGATTTTCATAATTTAGAGAGTTTTGGTAGTACTGTTAGAGGTAGTTTTATAATATCTTTTTAGTTTACATTTATAGTATGGTTGCAGTATTTCAGTTTGTACTTTGGAGATTGCGTGATCGTATATTTTTATTACAATCGTAATTATTTTTTTGTTTTCAATTAAGTTTGGTTTTGGAGTTATTAGCTAAAGTTATGTTTGTTTTAAAATATATAATCAAAATAATGTTACACTCATGTCTCTCTATCTAACATATCAATTAATATACGTATTTAAATCTATGAAATAATTAAATGGAGCAAATTTCTATTATAACTTTTTTTATAGAGAAGGGAGGCAAATGAACAGGTGGCTCACGTAATGGTTAGTGGTTACCACCGTCCATGAAGATCCGCAACACCATAGACATAGTAGTTGCGTTGCCGGCCTTTGAGAGAGTTATAGGTGGCTCTTATTTTTGAAGATCCCTAAGTCTTATCGATCCGGAAAAACCGCTGACGGCAGCACATTCCATAAGGTGCAAGTGCGTGGCAGAAAATTTCGCGAAAAACGCACTGTAGTGGAAATCCAAGCATCAAGATGGTATTGATGGAATTTTTGACTATACCGTAAGGTACGATGGTGAAATTCAGCGGCTGGGATTAATCCGAACAATTTCTCGGAGCACTCCCCGTAGTAAATCTTGTAAAAAATGCAAAGAGATGCAACGTCTCTTCGAAATGCCCGGGCATCTAGCCTATCAGATAGAACATGGTCGTCGATTCGAACCGCTCTTAGTTGGATACGGTCAAATGTAAGGAGCTGACTCTGGGGTGCCCCTGCCCAGAGATTAGAACAGTACTCCAAGTGCGGCCGAACCTGCGCCTTATAAAGTTACAAGCGGTGGGCCGTGCCCTACTGAGCAGGCCAAGTTTTTTAGAGGCCAATTTAGCCTTCCCTTCCAAATGACCCCGAAATTGAACGTTGTTCGATATGTAGACTCCAAGGATTCCGATGCTGGCTAAGGCAACTACGGAAGTGCTCTCAAAATGAGGTGATATGACGAAGGGTTTCTTTTTAGCGACAAAGGCGCAAACTTGTGTCTTTTTAGGGTTGAACTGGACTAAATTTAGTCGGCCCCAGTCAAAGATTTTGTCTAACAAAATCTTGTCATCAGACAAGACAAGTTTTTTCCGGTACTCGTCGACGTGTTCCCGGGAAATATTAGCACGGCCAGTGTATAGGCCATCAAGAGTGCTGTCGTCCGTAAAGCAATTAATGTTACTAATTTGTAACAAATAATTGATATGCAGAAGAAACAGTCTACTGGGACACCAGCGTTCACAGACGTTACGTGCGTACCATAAGATTAGAACCACCACAAATAATTTTAAAGCGTAAGGAATCAAATTTCCAGAAAATTGATTAAAAACCGAAAATACTTTTAAAAGGTGTTGTGCCACGGTCGTTCGATCGTTGAATTATGTGGGCGCGAATGATGTGGTGTAGCGTGTGGAAATGAATGTTTGTCCACTCTTCTCTATGAGACGACCTCCGTGGACAAGTGGCGTAAACACTGGTTTTCAAGGTGTCGCCAGCTCGAGGTCCGGGGTTCAATTACCGGTGGGGTTAATGTAGATAAACCACTTTTTCTACACTTTTCACGGGTCTGGGTGTAAGTGATCGGAAACAACGAAGGCGGTTTCCGATTCCCAAACCTCTAATGCTTTAGCATCTTACATTGGAATTGGAGAAATGTATGTGATGTTGTTCCTATCTATATATGTATTTTATTTCTCTATCAATTTGAAATTCCGTCTGAGGTCTTTGTCTTAAATGACCACAGCCGTACAGCCAAAACAACGGCGTTAGGCTTACCAGATGTCACATTGTTTCAAATTAGTTTCGCTGGAAAGTGATTTGAAAGCACTTCATTTTCTGGACCTATGCCTGCCCCGTTATGGGAAATTTCATGAGGATATAAAAATTTAATTAGGAAAAAAAATTAAAATTGAACTAAAATTCTATTCAAACATAGTGCCAAAAATATTCCACATCTAACCACACGCTCGGGGAACGAGAATTATCTCTCAGTAAATCAATATTCTGACAGAGGGCGCCGCAGTGCTACTTTTCACTTTGAGTCTGTGTTTATAATATAATTAAATACAGAAATACCAATAAAGAAGTAAATTAGTGTGTAGATCTGTGTCTAATGTGGAATGTAGTAAGCACCAAGTGAAATGAACAACTTTTTAAAAATAAGAAACAAACGAACATCGTACTGAAAGTTCCTGGAAAAAACAGTAAATTGAACATCAATACAAATAAACAAGTGTAATATAGTGTATGCAAACAACAATCTATTAAAATATATAAAAGATGTGCAGAAGAAATGAGAAAGAAAACTCAAGTTAGAAGAAATAACATATGTTCAGGATAGAACAAGGAAAAAATATACTTCTTTTCGTATTAAGTTGTATTTCAATATTTCTTAATTACAATAACTTTAAATTGCATGCGTGCCCGTTGGTAGCTGAATCGTGTCTTGTTATTTGAAAGGTGAACCGTTAAACGATCGTGTGTTACTACATAAATACTTGATACAAATATGACATAAATAATCTATGGCTTGTCTATTAATATTATTGTCTGTAGCGCAGACACATATGTTTATATCACATACAAATTATTATAAGTTATTAATAATAACGCCATCTACCTCGAAAAACTGCTACTAGAATATCTGTAAGACTGATTTAATTGAGAAAATGTAAACTAGTCAACAAAGAGCGTGGTGCATAAAAAAAAGTTATTAGAAGAATGATTTCCTGTACAAGCTTTAAAAAAAAACTAAAAAGAAATAAAAATTAACGGAATAAAAATAATGTTAGAAAAAATTTAACAAGAAATTGATATATTAGAAATGAAACAGATTTTGTTTATTTTATCTTTACTTTTGTTTTCATGTGTTTTTATTTATTATAAAATGTTACTTTGTAAAGTTAAGGAACAAAAATAATAATATTTTATTAGTACTCCAAAATCACAATATCGAAAGTATTTCCAGTGCACAGATATTTTCAGTAGGCAGACAGTATATTACCCTTAGAAGCACTTTTGCGCCCATGACGTGAATATCCAAAAATAAGATTTCAGTAAATAGCTATATAACTAATATAACCCATAATTGAGGGAGGGGGGTGTGTGGGCCTCTGTTTACCTGCACTCAACAGACGAAACGCAGAAGTTTGTTAGACTTCTACTTCACGCCGGTATTCTGTTAGGTCGTGGTACTTCCCCGGTCGAGACGGCCCACTCATGCAACAACAAAAGCTGGTGCGTGGCTCTACCAGTGTTAAAACGGTGTAAGAATATCGCCACTCCCTTTTATCGCGTGGGTGGGTGTCGTAAAAGGCGACTAAGGGAAAAAGCCTTGAATAATGTTATGGCAACCGATACATGGCGGGATAAACATCTCTAAAAATATCAGAGCAAAATAATCAGACCAAGATGGACAGCAACATCTGAGATGCGAGTGATATGGCATATCCTGTCTATGGAAGAGACCAATGTCCTACAGTGGACTTTAACAGGCCGTTATATATGTATGTATGTTATGTATGTACATTAAATAAGTTATCAGAACTAAATATTTCCCTCAGCTTATCGCGTAAGGGAGTATCTTCAAACGAGAGTTCACAAGAGCTAACGACGCATCTGAACTATAATATTGATAATCTGACATAAATAAAATTAAATGGATAAATATTAAAATAAATATAACAAAATACATGCAATATAAATAATAGGATAGGGGAAATATTTCTTCGAGTATTTTTTTAGAAAATTCACAACATATTTAATTTGGTGCATTTACATTAAACTAAAGTATGTAGGAAACATTTTATCCGATAACTTTTAGAAAGTTGAAGTAGGAAGCCATCTTGTAGGAAGGGACGTGATCCCATTGCAAAAGAAATTTTGGTGCTTCTGATCAAAATACCGCGACAATTGGCTTTGGCAGTCCAGTCGTAGAGTTAACCTGACACTGCCTATATAATTCAGAAGAGACCGAAACAGGTGGAAATCTGAAGATGCAAGGTCAGGACTATACGGCGGATGCATTTATTAACACCTCCCAGCAAACCCCGAGTTTCGCCACAGTCTGTGAAGCCTGAACAGTCTTTGACCACGACCTTTTTCGCACGTTCTTGTCATACGTGATCCACTTTTCATCACCAGTTATCAGCTTCTTCAAATATGGTTCGGTTTCATTACGTCACTATAAATAATCACAAATGAGTATACGGTTCATTAGGTTTCATTCAGTTAGCTCGTGAGATATTAAATGAGAACTTATCTGCCAAATTTATTAAAGTATCTCATTTAGTGGAATGATATTCAGATAAAAAAAAAACACATTTAGCCATAAATAAACAGTAAAATATTTCAAGGCAATCGGATGCCATGTATGATATATTCTTCAATATGGACTTCTAGTTCTTAGCCTTAGTACAATGTTCTTTAAAACGCACTAACACAGGTTTTATCTTATTTCTAATATAAGCTCCCTGTCGGTGACATTGCTTTAGTAAAAATTGTTTACGTGACAAAGCCCCATTGTAGAGTGTATGAAGCAAAAATTACTTTTTCTGAATCTACTTTTGGGTCCTCTGGAATGGCATTGAAGAGCGAATTTTTTGCCGATGCTGCATATGCATTTGGCACACTGTATAAAACATGCTCTAATTTGCTACAACTTTATTCGAAGCAAAAAATCCTTTACTGAATCTAATAATTATTCATTTATAACTTCAGTAAAAAGTTAATCGGAAGGAATTCATTGTCTGGACTTCTGCCTAAGAAGTTGGCGGACTGCTTATTGCCGTATGTAAATCATTAATTTCATAACGTGTGAACAAATGGGAAATTGACGTATAGGACATTTGAATATTTTTTAAAGCATGTGTTCCTGAAGAAACTAAATTTATTAATCTTGGGTGGTGTATCTACCACCTCCTGTAACACAAACAACTTTGAGTAACTTCATGAATAATGCACGTGTAAATAAAAGTTATAAAAATTACGTTTCATAAATCGAACATAACATTCAGTACAGGCTAATACTCGTAAAACCAAAAATGCAAGAGTATTGCCTTCCAGATATCAGGTGCATCATGATGTTCTTAAGCAAGTTTATTTTATTCGTGATCTAAGTGTTCATATATACTCTAAAATATCTTTTAGAGAACACATAGATAACATTATTGGATTTAGAAATAGATCGGATTTATAAATAGATCGTGTAACGATTTCCGGTCAATATTACCCTTAAAAATACTCTATTACGCATACGTAAGAAGTACTATTGAATACCCTTCGCCTATCTGGAATGTCACATTTCTCGTATCGAGCGTATTCAAAAAAGCTTTACCAAATATCTTAAATAAAATTCAATCCGTTTCTCGTTACGTAAGTTACCGTCAAAGGTTACAACATTTTAAAATGAAGTTCTTGGAACAAAAAATTGCTCGAAAAGGGTAGAGTCAAGGGTAGGATACCTCGACTGACTAACTAAATGAATAAAATGATGAATCTAAAAGAAGCGAAAGAGGTATGTAAGGATCGTTGCACTTAACGATCTGTTTTCTTTTATTTTCTTTAAATCTTCTTCTTTAATTCTTCGATTCCTAATTAGTTCAAATCAACCACTTAATAAGCAACTTGTTTATTTCACTAATTTGTTTTAATTTAAATAAACTCCATTAATTAATCTAAATGAACATCAATCTCTGAAGGGTATAAACTTATGCTAATAAAATATTATAAAAAAATAAAATAAAATATCTTCACGCCATTCCCAATACAGGGGTAGACAGAGGTCTAGTCCAGACAATTATGTCCCTTTGAGCCACCTTCCACAGAAGATATTTACGGGACAACGTGACAGGTGGTGAGCCCGTCGCCGTCTTTATGTCCAAGCCAACGACATAGTTCGTACATAAGTTTTTTTTTTAAAACTCATTGGTCGAGCCACTTGGGGTCGAAGTCGGGTCTCTTGACTCGAAATTTCGACCACCCTTTTCGACACCCACTCGGCTATAGTGACTTTTAAATTTTATAAAAAAATTTTAAAGTCACGATAGCCGAGTGGTTGAGTGGTCGGAATTTCGAGTCAATAGACCCGAGTTCGATCCCCACTTGGTAGGCTCGTACCAATGGGTTTTTCAAAAACTTCTGTACGAATATCGTTGGCTTGGACAAAAAGACGGCGACGGGCTCACCACCTGTCACGTTGTTCCGAAAATATCTTCGGTGGAAGGTGGGTCGAAGGGACTTAATTGTCTAGACTCGACCTCTGTCTACCCCTGTAATAGGAAGTGCGTGAAGATATTTTTTTTATAAAAATTTAGAAATTACAAATTATTTCTAACTCACTCCCGAAACGCTTCAAAAGGCGTGTCGGAACGTCAAGATAACCTACTTTTTTATACTTGGGAAATACCTAACGTATACACGCTTTTGCGATGAAGGACACGTGATGTCGGGCTTGCACCGTTTTTCCGGCCACGTTGGTTACTTTTGGTTCACCGTGGGTGTCCAAGATATGGTTACTAATTCCGAACGCCACCACCAGGCAGGAACCCGTTAGTGGGGCTTGATAGCCTACCTGGTAGTGACTCTGCCTTCAATGGTAAGTGTTATTATTGTGTAAGTGTTACTATTGGATGGTTGTTATAATGTCAAACCCTCCCTACCAATTAATATTTCGTATTGGAGCTGCATTGCATGCATAAGGCGTAAGAATATACCGACCCCTCTCTACGCGAAGTTCTCGTTAGAGCCCACTAATGATATTAGCTCTTTAATACCATGCTGTCGTCCTACAGAAGAATCAATAGCCTAATAGTTAATTCATTAATAGTAATTCCTAATAGTTATTAATCAATAGCTTAATAGTTGCAGGTTTAGGTCCATGTTCAGTTCTGTAGGGTTAGTTGGAGTGGTTATAACGGGATACTTGAAACGTTATTTACCACTGCTGATATTCTTTGAAATAACGTCGGAATAGTACTAGACTTGAATTAGATAAACAGGACGTGCAGCAGCGTGGAGTCAATCGTGTTTGGTACTTGTGATCGTTAATTCGCTTGTCAAACTTCACGCCAACGGAAAGTCCTTTTCATTGGAGATGCGTGTGGCACTATGCTTAATAGGTGATATGAACAATGGGAAAGTTCGTGACTTTTGTCACGTTTTAATTAAATATGATACAGAAATGTTCAATATACGGATAAAAACTTTATTAATGCAAAATAAAATGACTCACTGTGAAAAGTCTATGGAGAGAGGAAAATGTAAAGCATACCTTTTATTTCAAGCACAATTTAATGCTTTATATTTAATCAGTAATGCAATATGTAATTTCAGTATGAATGAAAATGAAGATAATAAAAAAGGCGAGTAGTTTATTAAAATTTCGAGATGTCAAAGGATTTTTTGTTACTTTTTAATATTCTGTCTTTTACGATTCGCCCAGATTAACTAAAATGTGCAGTATTTTATGGTATTGCCAATAATTTCTCACCTGTGGGTGGGGGCACCCCTGTGTCAGCTCCTTCCATTTGACCGTATCCAAAGAAGAGCGGCTCGAATTATCGCCAACCATACTCTATCCGATCGACTAGATCCCCTGGCTTTGCAAAGAGATATTGCATCTCTTCGCATTTTCTGTCTTGATTTCACCATCGTACCTTACGGCATAGTCAAAATTCATCAACACCACCTTGATGCTTGACATTCCACCACAGTGTGCTTCTCGCGGAATTTTCTGCCACGCACTTGCACTTTATGGAATGTGCTGCCGTCAGAGGTTTTTCCGAACCGATACGACTTAGGGACCTTCAAGAAAAAAGCATATACCTTTCTCAAAGGCCGGCAATGCATCTGCTATTCCTCCGGTATTGCAGATGTTCATAGGTGGCGGTAATCACTTACCATCACGTGCGCCATCTGCTCGTTTGCCTCCCTTGTCTATAAAAAAAATTCAAAGGATAGGAGCCAGATAGCTGACGACCTCTGTGAACCAATGGTGTATATCTCATCGTATTTCATACTGCAACCAGCACCAGGTTCGATTCCCGGATGCCTCAATGTACAAAATAACCTTTTCTACAATCCCTCTCATATAGGTGTTTGAGGTAAAATTGTTGTTTTCGATTCCATAACATTATTGCTTTAGCTACAAACTGAAAACATAGTAACGTAATTTATGACGTCTATTCTTTTTTTTTATATATAAATACTTCTTTAATTTTATAAGTCCACAAGTTTTTTACTCTTACTGTCTTCTATGCTTATCTATTTTGAATAACTTTCACATCTAACCATCATCATTAAACTTACAACTTTTCACTCACAGCTTTACACATAAAATATTAATTTTATGAGAAAACTTTTTGATGTGTTTATTAGAAATTCATAATAAATCACTAATAAGTTTTTTACTAGTCACACGTTTAAAACTAAATTATTATCCCTGTTTACTACCGACTCGTAACGTACCAACTCAAACGTAGTCTTATGACATCACAATTATAAGCTAATTACAGTAACATATTTAACTATATACTTGGATTTTCAGTTTTTGATGATTTAAATCAGAAATTAGTTAAAAACATACGACATCTGTTTTCTCTTGGTAATCATCGAAAATATTTCTGGATGTTATACTTTATTTACATACATAAACATTTTTTAAAGCTTATATGTGTACTTTTAAACCATATGTGTTTACACAGAACGAGACAACAGCATTATACTCGCAAATATAGAGAGAACAATACAATCTTTTGACTCACTTTTAAGCACCTCTTTATTTACAGTGTGTACCTTTTTTTAAACCAAGCCCTGTGCTGAGCTTTGCCCCTCCCTCCCCTAATTAATGCCAAATAGAAACGTGGTTCATACGCCATCTGCATCTTTTTATTAAAATTAAAAAACATCGCAATATCGATACAGCATAGTTGGGCCCAAAATAACAATATGTTGGCGCTCGGAGATCTTAAGTTATTCCTTCTTTAAAAGCAATAGAATAGATGCGCTTGCTTCGATACTACTGCATCACTGTTAGTCGGAAATGCGTTGGACTTAATTCATCTTAGGCGATGTAACGAAGCAGTTGTGTGGTTTAGGGCTGCGTTCGGGCAATCGCGGCTTTGTCACCTTTAACGTTTAACTGCCAGAACTATGTTACACAACACATTCTTGAAGTACAGCACAAGTTTCTTCGATAACGAAGTTTCCTTTTACTGAATTTTTGCTAAGCTATGTGCAATCCTAAGGATTAGTAGGTGTGGTCACTGACGTCTTTTATGTGGTTGTGTAGACTTTGATACTAAAGGCACTACTGAGACGTTAGTGATTTCACCTCTTAAGGAAAAGAAAATAACAAATCCAGTTTGGCATCCGTCCATCAGAACAGAATCTACGGACCCGAAACTCGAAGAATCCAGATTACTCAATAATATAATAGCATTTAACAAGAGACTACAATTAAAAAAATAAGGCTCTTAAAAAGACGTCTTTTATTACATATGTTATCTTATGTTGTTACATTAAATACATTTACAATGTTAATAGCAATTTTGGTAAAATGGCCGCTATTGTACTGTTTTCCGTCTTTGTTTTCTTTCTGTATTTTTTTTTTGTTTAGTAGACAATAAAGTTATATTTGATTTAAATTAATTTAAAACTAAATGTCACTGTCAGTATAAGTCACGATAGCCGAGTGGTTGGGTAGTCGGAATTTCGAGTTGAGAGACCCGAGTTCGATATGTACGAATTATATCGTTGGCTTGGACATAAAGGCGGCGACGGACTCACCACCTGTCACGTTGTCCCGAAAATATCTTCGGTGGAAGGTGGGTCGAAGGGACTTAATTGTCTAGACTAGACCTCTGTCTAACCCTGTATTGGGAATTGCGTGAAGATATTTTATTTTATTTTATTTATTTTTTATTTAAAACTAAATGATTGACGGACTTGTTCGAAAACTTATTCATCATTCATTCGTGACCTCCGTCTTGCAATAGCGATACTAACACTCAAAATCGTTGAAATACTAAATCTCTTTTATTTTACCTATTATTTAAAATTAAAATCTTTTATCTTTTAAACACAAGGTTTTTGTGGGGTAAAATTGATATTTATAAAAATTGAGGTAAAATTGAGGTTAATGAGGATTCTGATTTGATGGCGCTGCTGTTGAAAATATTCCAATACAACACGTAAGGTGATGAGCAAAACTTAACTGAGCAGTCACTGGAGTGTAAACTGTTTTCGGTGGTGGTATTGATAGATAATTTCATGTAATATGTAATAATCTCATGTACGAGTAATATGTAATCTCATGTTTTTTTGTGAATTAAATACCTGTGCCAATGTGAATAATATTGTTAACAAATGAATCAGAAATAAAAAAATGTCCGTTCATCTTGAAATAGCGACACTAACATCTACAATTGTTCAAATCTCCTTCATCTTCAATCACATCTTAGCAGCCACGGAAATATCTAGTGGCACTAAAGAAGTCCCTGCTTGCTTATCGTTGTACTTGCTATATCAACACAATTATGCAAATTCGTATACTTAGACGTTTTATGTCAGAGCATTTTAACAACAAGGAGGTGAGAAAGAACTGAAAGTTGAGTTCGCCCTGTTGATACTAATATAAAATAAAATCATTTATTCGATGATAAAATTTATGTAAAACTGTTTTGTTATGAGGTTCCTCTAACGGAGATGAAACAGGCTAAAGGAATGTACTCTACTATTTGCCTTTTTTTGTTTTGTGTTTGAATATAAAGACTGCGACGGGCTCACCACTTGTCGCATTGTCCCATTTTAACGCCGGATTAAAAAATTATTTTAACGCCGGAAGGTAGATCGACTTTATTGACGACTTTATTGTCTAGACCTCTGCCTACCCTTGTATTACGTTATTATATATATATATATATATATATATATATATATATATATATATATATATATATATATATATATATATATATATATATATATATATATATATATATATATATATATATATATATATATATATATATATATATATATATATATATATATATATATATATATATATATATATATATATATATATATATATGTATATATATATATATCGCCCATAACATTACATTATAATTTTCCATAACATTATATAACATGTGCTTGTTGCCAGTGATGACTTGTGATACTAAGATTTGTTCTTTTACTGCTAGTTGAATGATAAAGCTCAAATTTTTCAGCAACTATGCTATGCTGCACGCTCGCACGCGCGCGCGCTTATAGATAATATTAATTACTTTTTAAATTTGTATGTTTTGTTAACTTCATATCTGATTTAGGACAGTAAAACTAAAAATAAGAATAATTCACTGTCGATGACATGCAGGTTTATTCATAAGCCTATTTCATGCAAAAAATGCTAAATTTGCTTTCCTAATTTATCATTTAGCTGGCTCAAAACTTTGTTAAAATTATGTATTTTTTTCGTTGTAAAACAAGTTAATATGCATACTTAAAAGTGTTAGTATAGTAGCTGTATACGAGATGTAGTTCATTAATTTTTTTCTTTTCATATGTAATTAAACAGAAGTGACTAATTCGGTTCACAGTTACAAAAGTCAGGTCTATAGCCATTTCAGTGCGCTGATATCTTAGTGCTATGTCGGTCACCTTAATTCTGCTGCGGACGTCTCAATTGCGGATTTTATCACAGAGTCACAGATTCCATATACGCAGAGAAAATTTGAGCTTTATCATTCAACTAGCAGTAAAAGAACAAATCTTAGTATCACAAGTCATCACTGGCAACAAGCACATGTTATATAATGTTATGGAAAATTATAATGTAATGTTATGGGCGATCCCTAGTAAAATTAAATTTATGTTTACGACTTTTTTTTTGTCTGACAAAGAGACATTTCTCAAGAGCATATCACTCGTGTTATGTGTGATAAAAACGCAATCTGCTCTACTGACCAGAGACTCGTCATCACCAAACTGAGACGCTGCCTACACCCTCCTCGGAGATCCCAAAATACGATGCCTAAATGCCTAAACAAACTACTGAGTCCACTAGTACGTGAGACTTATAGTCAGTAAATTGTTAATACTGTATGGGGGTGTGTGGTGTGATAATAGGCGAAAAGCAAGCAAACGGAGTAGGCAAGAAAGAAAGTCTAGCTTTTACACTAAAATATATATATTCACAGGAAGTCCCACGACACAATTAGAAGGAAAAAGTTATATGAGTTAAGAGTACAAACGAGAAGTAGAAATAGAAAAGTCTTACACTACAATTAATACGAACACGAATTTAAATCGAAAGATTAAGTTAACAGTTAAGCCTCAGCGTTATAAAAGCGGCGTGCGGTTAGCGTCGGAAGCGAGATGCGACTGACTGTTGGACAAGTGGGCGTTGCCATGGACATGTAACAGTATTCGTCTTTTAAACTTACCGGGCAGTGAGAGATATCTACGCGTAATGTAGAGCTCCTACAATACCCTCCGATCACTGAACCTTGAAAACGGTGATGCTACTAACTTGCAAACGCTTTCGTCCAATATGGTCTCCGCCGCCTCAGAAAAATAAGGTATTAAAGCCAATATTTACGAAGATGGTTTGATGACAGCGATGAAATTTTGTTGGGGGCTATTCAGAAGCATCGGTATCTTTTACGCCAGTCAATCGAGGAATGTTAACTTAAATCTGCGACATTTACCGAAGAAAATCCAAGTATAAAGGGAAACCTCCCCCCCCCCCCCTAAATCGCAAGGTCGAATACACCTCCATTAAGGAGTCAATAATTCGCTCTGTCAAATTATTTAATAAACAAAGCCTAGATTTGAAACTTTCTTCTAAACATCTACAAAAGTTATGTACGAATTATATCATTGGCTTGGACATAAAGACGGCGACGGGCTCACCACCTTTCACGTTGTCCTGAAGATATCTTCGTATTACGAATAGCGTGAAGATATTTATTTATTTATTCTCTATTAACTATTTCATATTTTAACATCTAGCTTCGGGGGGAGTACGTTGTTTTGGTTGGTGCTCACCGCATATGGCGTTGGTGGAATATGGAGCCATATGCCTCTGCGGTGCTATAATACTATATAGCGTCGCTGAGTGAAGCAATTTTAAGGGGTCTTATATTTTTATTACTGTATTCATAAATTTCAAATATTTACATACAGCTACTTTATAAGCTTATGTTTAAAATACCCTAAAGTAATGAACAACTAAATATTTTATGCATGTCCAATAGTACCAAATTTTCTAACATATGTTGTCCGAAAAAAATTAAAATTATTTCACCAAAGGCTTTTTTTATGTAAAACAGGATTCCCATTAAATTTGTGGCTTTAGTAATAGACTTAATTGCTCATCATATAACCACTATCTTTTACGGCTGGTTAGAATCTGGTGTATTTTCTGAACTTATATGGTCTTTTACCTGTACCGAGATATGGTCTTTTACTGCTAGCTGAATGAGGAAGCTCAAATTTTCTCAGCGTATATGAAAAAGGCTATACTCTTTAATACAATCTGCAATGAAGTTGTCCGCAGAAGAACTAAGCCGACATAGCACGTAAGATCAGCGCGCTGAAATGGCAACGGGCCGATCACATAGGTCTACGAACTGATAACTGGAGAAAAAAGGATCTCAAGAGGCGACAGCGTTTTGGCAAACGCAGTATGAGACGATCCCCAACAAGATGTAGTGACATCCTGAAAAATGTTGCGGGAAGGCAATGGATCCACTGCTATGGACCGCCGCGTCAGTAGGTCTCAGTTGAGACTTTGCTTGAAAAGTTCCTTGATTTCTGATTTCTGTAACGATGAACAGAATTAGTCACCTCTATTTAATTAGACATCAAAAAAATACCGTACTATATTTACGTTTATAAATATTTATTAATTTATTTATTCTAAGAAAAAGATACCTTATTTTTACAAAGTTTTTGGGCTAGATAAACGTTAAATAAGCAAAGAAACTTTAGCATTTGTGGCTGAACTAAGCTTATAAATAAACCTGTTTGATTTCTTTTCTAAAACAAAAATAAAGATAACAAAAAAAAACAAATTTAAAATGAAATTAATATAATCTATAAGCATGTGTGTGTTTTTTTTTCAATCAATCATTCAATCAATCATTTATTTGCCAGAATGTAGGTAACATTAGTTCTTAATGTTTTATAAAATATAGCCCTATACATTCTGCCTTATTGAGGCATGCAAAAGTTTAATTACAATATAAAAAAATATAATAAAATTAATAGCAAAATTTTGAATTTATATAAACATAATATTTAGTTCAACATAATTAAAGTAAATTACAATAATTGTGAATAATACTAATAATTAAATAACAAATGTAAAGAAATATCAATTACAATTTATACATTTATACTAGAAAGGTATGTTATCTCTAAGGAAATCGTCAATAGAATAAGAACATTTCTCAGTTAAGAGTTTTTTCAGCTTATTTTGAAATAACCCGCTAGACAACAGTCTCCAACTTTGTGGCAATTTATTATATATGTTTGGAGCCATACAACATACACTTTTGGACATTAGTGTTGTTTTTGGCTTTTGTACGTAGACTTTATGTTTATCTCGTCTATTGCGAATAATTATATCTGAAACTTTTGGAAATAATGTAGGATTATTTTTTACAAACGTTACACTTGCATATATATACAACGATTTATATTTTTTAAAATATGGCAAACAAGATTCTTATGCATTGACCTTAAACATTGCTCGAATGCACCTTTTTTGTGTCCGTTGAATTCCCCCAAAAGATAATTCCATATCTAATATTAGAGACTATGAGACCATGGTATGTTATAAGTAGTGTCTCAATACTTATCTGGGGAGCTATTTTATACAAAGCATAAGCAGCACTATTTATTTTTTAGACAAATGTTCAATATGATATTTCCAATTTAATTTACTATCTATGTTAAGTCCTAGGAATTTAGTCATGCAAACATGAATGCATCTTTTTTGTTACTTAAATATAATATTTGCATCCGTTGAATTACTCCAAAAGATAATTCCATATCTAATATTAGAGACTATGAGACCATGGTATGTTATAAGTAGTGCCTCAATACTTATCTGAGGAGCTATTTTATACAAAGCATAAGTAGAACTGTTTATTTTTTTAGACAAATTTTAATTATGATATTTCCAATTTAATTTAATATCCATATGAAGTCCTGGGAATTTAGTCATGTCAACGTCTTTGATTTTATTATTGTCATAGGTAACGTCAGGATAATTGAAAGCAACTGTATTGCGTTGTCGAAAATGACTTATTTTAGTCTTACTTAAGTTAATTTTTAAATTATTGATTCTTAACCAATTAATAATTAAATTTAAAGTTATTAAAATGTCTTTTTTATAATTGTCATTATTTTCACATTTAATTGTAATGGTACTGTCATCAGCAAACAATGTCATAGGTTGATTTGTAACACGAGGTAAATAATTTATAAATATTATAAAAAGGAGTGGACCAATTACACTCCCCTGGGGAACACCATATTGTACTATACGTTCATTTGACAAATCTGTTTCTTCAAGATTGGTTTTTAAATTGATACTTGTTATATCAGTGTATTGTTTTCTATTATCTAAATAAGATTTGATAAGCTGTAGTGGTATTCCTCGAATTCCATAACATTCTAATTTTAGAAGTAGTATCTTATGGTCAACATAGTCAAAAGCTTGTGTCATATCACAAAAAACAGAACAAATGGGAGTTCTGTTGTCTACGTTTACTAATACACTATACAGAATCTCATATATAGCCATATTTATAGTTTTATTTTCTCTAAATCCCTTTTGTTCTTTGCTAAACATGTTGCTCGATTCAAAGTATTTATAGAGTGCTTTATAAATGTACTTTTCAAATATCTTTGCCATCATAGGTATTAAGGATATGGGTCTATAATTCTCCATGTTTTCTTTATCTAGTTTTTTATGTACGGGTTTGATAATAGATATTTTTAATGCATCTGGAAATACACCGGTACTAATACTTAGGTTAATAATGTGAGATAATGAGTCACTGATAATATTAGCAGCACATTTTATTATTTTAGTACAAACTCCGTCAAATCCTACGCTGTTTGAATTTTTTAGAGATTTTATTATTTGTAAAACATCATTTGGTATGCATGGTTTGAGAAAAAATGACTCTTTTTTAGTCGTTATAAAAGTCGTCACATTGCTTTCTGAATTTTTGGTTGGTACAATTTTGTCAATAAAAAATCATTAAACGCGTTCGCTATCTCGTTCGGGTCTGTTATTTTGTTATTTTTATTTAATACTATTTTTGTAATGGGGTCTTTTGAAAGTTTTTGTTTTACGCTATTAATAATACTCCAGGTTGCTTTAGACTTGTTTGATGCCGTTTGTATTTTATGATTATTTTGAGCTTTTTTAGTTAAATTTATAATTTTTCTAAATGTTTTAGAATATTTATGGAATTTTTTTTTAAATTTTTTCTGACAGTATTATCTCATTTATCATAGTAATTTTCTTTTGATTTTACTACACAATTTTATACCACGTGACAGCCATTGTACTTTATTGTTAGTTTTTAAGGTTATAATTTTATATGGAAAACAAAGGTCATATAATAATTTAAAGTCCTCAATAAAACTATTGTATGCATTGTTAGAATCGTGTGAATCATAAATATCACTAAAAGATATTTTTTTTTTTATTTTTTAAGAATTTATTTAAGTTATCCTGCGAATAGTCACGGCGCTTAATACTAGTTTTTCGACGTAGAAATTGTTTTTATTGGATATGAAATAATTTGGGCTGTGTGGTCTGATAACGCAAACTCTATAACATCAGTAGCACATGTCTGTTTATAGCTATGTGCGAAATTGTCAATACAGGTATGACTTTTAAGTCTAGTGGGTTGTCTTAACACAAGCTTTAAATTATAATTTAAGAGCAAACATTCGAAATCTAGAGTCATATTGTTACTTTTTAGGAAATCCATATTAAAGTCTCCAGCTACTAAGATAAACTCGTAATTCTTTTTTGATAATTCATTCAATGCTTTCTCAAATTTGTACAGAAACCTAGATAAATTATTTAATTTTGGCACTCTATACACACACATAATTGCAATTTTGTATTGTGTGAACTCTATTTCGCAACATTCAAATATACCAGATATTGAAAATTCGGAAATACGTTTTAGTTCTCTATACTTGTATTCATTTCGTATTAAGATGCAGGCGCCGCCACGCTTACTTTCCTTCCTACAGTAACAAGCTGCTAGTCTATAGTTTGGTACTACTAAATATTTTTGATAACCCTCCATGATAAAGTGCTCTGTAATACATACTACATCTATTGTTTTATTTTTTTTTATATAATTCTTCTAAAAAAATGCATATTAGGTCCGATTTGTTTAAAAGTCCCGCTATATTTTGATGTAGTACGTTAAACATTTTACATTCGAAAAAGAAAATTATTGGGTTGTTTATCAATCACATGCTCTATTTTTGTCAATTGTATTTTATTTGAATTGTCCTTTTGAATAAGTCCATTACTCGAATTTTTCAGTTTATTTATTAAATGTAGGATGTCTTGAAATATTGTTCTAAGTCCATTATTATTTACTTTGCCCGAAGGTTTATGAAACATGCTGTAGTCATATCTCAAGTTACGATTTGCATCTAGAATATGAGCATATGTAAACAAATATCTTCATACAATAACTGATTGAAATCTTGAATAGAGTTATTTAATATATTCTTAAAACTGCAGTATTGGTAGATTGGAGTACATAATATGACATTTGTGTATGTAATGTTTTTTAATTCTTTTCTGATGTAAGTAACTAGTGCCCTGTTATAAATATTTCTATCATAAAATTCTTGATCCCCAATTAATATAATACAATAGTCACCACTAGTGTAACCGGAAAGATTGCTATTTAAACCTTTCAAAGTATTTTCTATGTCACCATTTGAGGTTAAATAGTGACAAAAGGTGTATTGCTCCTGAACGGTATCTTGTATGATACTTAGCACCTTATTTTTATTATTGTGTGTTATTGTGTGTTGTTTTTCGGTAGCATCATAGCTTAAAGTTTTTATCCAATCGGTTAATTTATGTTGACATACAAATTTGGCATCTGAGTAAATGTGTGTTGATTTCTTGACTTGATTATAAATATAAGGTCCAAAAAATAACAAAGCTATGTGAGAAAGATGTTTTGAATTCTGAGATGTCACTAATTATATACATTCTATGTTTTAGTAAGTGTTCAGGTTCATGTTTCAATTTTTTACGTTGTCTAAGAACAATTTGAACAATATGAAGTTGCCGCACTGTTAGTACAATACATATTAATTTTATGAGAAAACTTTTTGATGTGTTTATTCACAAACTCATAAGAAATCACTGATAAGTTATTTATTAGTAACACGCTTAAAAGTAAATTATTATCACTGTTTACTTTCCAACTCGTAACGACTTGACCGTTGTCTTATGACATCACAATTATAGGCTAAGTACAGTTTAACATATTTAACGTTTAACAAATTTAAGGCAACATATTTAACTAATATATTTACTCGGGGGGAGCGCATTTATTTGGTGGCGCTCACCGCATACGTCGCTGGTATTTATGGAGTCGTATGCCTTCCCCACATTTTTTAATGTGGGTGAGCGATATACATAATGTAAATACTATCATTTGGCAAAGTGATAGTTAATATTTATAGAAAATAAAAGAAATCGCTTTTAATATACTCTATTGTCCCAACTGTCTTTATTTCAACCAAATTTCAAAATTTTTATACAATTTATATGAAAAAAAATATAAACTTTTTACCTACGCAATTTACGCTAAAGTCTTATTTTGGTTAAGTTCCATTGTAATATACTTTTTTAGTAAAATCAGAATTTAGTTAAAACATACGACCAGTTTTCACTTGTTATTCATCGAAAACATTTTTATAAAGCTAATATGTTTGCTTCTAAACGGTATGTGTTTACACAAAACGAGACAGCAGAATTATACTTGCAATTATTGAAATAACAATACAACCTTTTGATTCACTTTTAAGCACCTCGTTATTTACAGTGTGTGCCTTCTTTAAACGTAGCCCTCTGCTGAGCTTAGCCCCTCCCTCCCCTAATTAATGCCACAAAGACACGTGACTCCGACGCCTCCTGAATCGCAGAATTGTTTGTAATTCAAATTTGGCGCTCGCCATCTTGGATGTGTTATTCCTTCTTTCAATGCAATAAATGCGACAGCTTCGATACTACTGCATCACTGTTAGTCGGAGATGCGTTGCTCTTAGGCGATGTAACGAAGTAGTTGTGTGGTTTTGAGCTGCGTTCGGGCAGTCTTGGCATTGTCGCCTTTAACGTTTAACTGTCAGAACTTTGTTACGCAACACATTATTGAAGCATGGCATAAGTTTCTTGATCGTAAATCACGTTTACTTTTACTGAATTTTTGATGTGCTATGTGCCATGAGGATTATTGTCCATAAGGATAGATAAAAATAATAAAAAATATGTCCATAAGGATAGGATAGGTGCAATCACTAATGTATTATAGGTGCTTGTGTAGTTTTTGATAATATAGACACTACTAAGATGTCATTGATTACACCTCTCAAGGAAAAGAAAATAAACTTTGCATCCATCCAGCAGAAAAGAAACCTACGGACCCGAAACTCGAATATTCAAGATTACTCTAAAATGTTATAAATAGCTCTTAACTGTTAAAAATAAGGCTCTAAAAAAACACGTCCTTTATTACTTATGTTATCTTATGTTGTTACATTAAATACTCGTACATTAACAATATTATTACCATTGTTAACAAATAAATACAAAATAGTTTATTATCTTATCTTCTTATTATAATCTTGTTCGTGTCTATCCAAACGTTGTTCTGAAAAATATCACTTTTAGTGATATTGCCGCCCATTGTACTGTATTCCATCTTTATTTTCTTATTGTTTTTTGTTTAGTGGACAATAAAGTTATATTTGATTTAATTTTATTTAAAATTAAAGGGTGTACGGACGCGTTGGAAAATTCATATTCACATAACTAATCATGACCAACATGCAATAGCGAATATAACACTCAATAGTTGAATACTAAATCTCTTTCGTTTTCAATAATTTCCCAGCAGCTATGCTAAAACCTATTATTTTTTAACACAAGGTGATTGTGGGGTAGAATTGAAACAAGGTCAATGAGGATTCTGATTTAATGGCGCTACTGTTGAAATTATTGCAATACAACACTTAAGATATTGACGAGCAAAACTTAACAGAACAGTCACTAGAGTGTAAACTGTTGTCAATGGTGGTATTGATAAATACTCAATAAATAGATTAACAATTTTCGAATTTTGTAACAATCAGTTATACTTTGTCTTGCTACATTTAATTCATTACAATGAATAAAATAACTTTTTATACTCCTTCTTTTGGAAACCTTCTGTATATACAAACACTTGTAAACAAAATATATGTTATTGAATCTATTTCATAATTTTTATCTATTTCATAATATTTCATAATTTTATAAATTTTATCTATTTCATAATTATTTCATAATTAGGTAAATACGAATTTTACTTTCATTGGTTTGATTTGATCAATATTGTTACTTATCCTAAGTTACGTTATTGTGACTACTTATCCGTGTTCATCTTCTATTACAAACTTTTTAATAACACCTCCCAAGGATGTTTAATTTTAATGTCACAGCTGTCAGTGATATATTATTATAAAGTTAAATTTGCCCACTGCATCAATTACGAGTTAGTTAAGGTTTTGACAAGTAGAAAAATACCGTCAATAAAGTTAATTAAAGAAGACTACATATAAACTGTCTCGTTTAATGTCAAACAGAAGATGTGAATTTATATCACCCAACACATTTCCGAAGCTCAGCGCAAGTTATTTCATTGATAACGCTTTCGTTTACTGAATTTTTTTAATACCATTTTGTATATGGTATGCATAAGGATAAGTAGGTCTGATCGCTGATGTTTTTTTAATTACCAATGTAGATTTTGACAACTTTGGTGAGTAATAAGACATCAATGAATGAACCTCTTAAGGAAAAGAAAACAACATATTAAGCGTCCACCAGGAGAAGAATCTGGATCTGAAAAAAAAGAAGAAAGATTACTACGTGAAAATGTAGTAAGTTTTAACAAGAAATGACAATTTACAAAATAAGTTTCTAAAAAATAACACGTCTTTTATTTTTTCAAATACTTCATTTACAGGAACAGTTTGTTCTCTACCCTCGCGGCGCCACAACAATACCGATGAACAAATACGTCAACTATGGCCCCGCCTACTACTAGGTGAGAGTAACAACGTTAATGCAAAAAAGTATACGAGTAAGCGGTGACAGTCGTATCGTTTAGTGTAAAATACTAGGAGCGCTGAAGATTAAGGAAGCGAAACCCTGTGTGTGAGATAGAAAGCTGATGATATATATAAATACACATATACAGTAACACTGAAGAACCGTCGGCTATTCATTAAGGCCTATAACTTTACTTTCTAACATAAAGACGGCGACGGGCTCACCACCTGTCACGTTGTCCTGAAGATATCTTCGTATTACGAATAGCGTGAAGATATTTGTTTATTTATTCTCTATTAACTGTTTCACATTTTAATATCTAGCTTCGGGGGGAGTACGTTGTTCTGGTTGGTACTCACCGCATATGGTGTTGGCGGAATATGGAGCCATATGCCTCTGCGGGGCTATAACTCTATATAGCGTCGCTGAGTGAAGCAATTTTTAAGGGGTCTTATATTTTTATTACTGTATGCATAAATTTCAAATATTTACATACAGATACTATATAAGCTTATGTTTAAAATACCCCAAAGATATGAACGAGTCAATATTCTATTCATGTCCAATAGTACCAAATTTTCAAACATATGTTGTCCGAAAAAAAATGAAAATTATTTCGCAAAAGACTTTTTATAGGTAAAAGAGGATTCCCATTAAGGTGGCTTTAGTAAAAGACTAAATTCCTCCTCATATAGCCAGTATCTTTGACTGCTGGTTAGAATCAGGAGTATTTTCTGAACTTATATGGCCTTTTACCTGTACCGAGATATGGTCTTTTACTGCTAGCTGAATGAGGAAGCTCAAATTTTCTCACCGTATATGAAAAATGCTCTTTGATATAATCTGCAATGAAGTCGTCCGCAGCAGAACTAAGCCGACATAGCACGTAAGATCAGCGCGCTGTAATGGCAACGGGCCGATCACATAGGTCTACGAACTGATAACTGGAGATAAAAGGACCTCAAGAGGCAACAGCGTTTTGGCAAACGCAGTGTGAGACGATCCCCAACAAGATGCAGTGACATCCTGCAAAATGTTGCGGGAAGGCAATGGATCCACTACTGTGGACCGCCGCATCAGTAGGTCCCAGTTGAGACTTTGCCTGAAAAGTTCCTTTATTTCTGACTTCTGTAACTATGGACGGAATTAGTCACTTTTATTTAATTAGAAATAAAAAAAATATTGTACTGTATTTACGTTTGTGTATATTTATTAATTTATTTATTCTAAGAAAAAGATACATAGCTTTTACAAAGTTTTTGGCCTAGTTTAACGTTAAATAAGCAAAGAAACTTCAGCATTTATGCCTGAACTGAGCTTATGAATAAATCTGTATTTCGACGACAGTGCATTTTTCAAATTTTTAGTTTTATTGGCCTAAAATAGTAATCAAGTTAACAAAAAAAATACAAATTTGAAAGGAAATTAAAATAATCTATACGCATGTGTGTGTGTATGTTTTGTGTGTATGTGTGTGTATATATAAGTGTGTTTTATATATTTAGGATACATATCGGGATGGAGTATTGTTTTTCGGTAGCATCAAAGCTTAAAGTTTTTATCCAATCGGTTATTTTACGTTGACATACAAATTTGTCACCTGAGTATATGTGTGATGATTTCTTGACTTGATTATAAATATAAGGTCCCGAAAATCACAAAGCACTGAGAAAGATGTTTGGTATAGTGTGATATCACTAATAATATACATTCTACGTTTTAATAAGTGACCAGGTTCATATTTCAGTTTTTTAAGTTGTCCAAGAACAATTTGAAGGAAATAAAGTTGTTTCACTGTTATTATAATAAACATTAATTTTATGAGAAAACTTTTTAATGTGTGTTTATTTAGAAACTCATGAGAAATCACTGATTAGTTTTTTATTAGTCATACGTTTAAAAGTAAATTATTATCCCTGTTTACTTCTAACTTGTCACGCACCGACTTGACCGTTGTCTTATGACGTCACAATTATAGGCTAAGTTACATATTTAACTAATGTAATACTTTATTTACAGAAAAAATTATGTTAATATCTACAATACTTATTAACTAAAAACTATTATAATCGTAGAGCCCTTATCCTCGTGGCATGGTACCAAGAACGCTAGCTGCATTTCCACGTTGAATGGCTAGACTTAACCGTTGAGCGAGAAAAGAACCAGCCCTCTTGTCACCAGCGGCAACGATAAGTCGCGGATAGAAATCCTTTAGAAACTGCATCGCGCGGGGACCCCACGGACCGATTGTCTCTTTGGAAAATGGAACAAATATGTAGTGTCCTTTCAAAAACTCATATTTCCGCCATTTACCTGATTCAGCGGCCTCTGATGCCGCCCCGGCCCTTATCGAAGTACCCTTGATATGAGAGGCTAATGTATCGACTCAAGTTGCGTCCCACACAAGAACTTTGCCTCTCTCCCAAGGGACTAAATTCAAGCCGTCGGGTCTCTTACCATCCTCCCTAAATATTCCACAAGGCTCTAAAACCGATGGAATATTTATGGAAACAAGAGCCCTTCGGATGATTTCATTCAAAGAACATTTCACACACATTCATTCAAAAGACAGTCTGGAGGAACTCACACAACACGGACAAAAGTCCGTGGAGGCCTAACTCGTCGACGTCGCTGCCAAAAGGACATCGATGTGGTTGACAAATCGATGCTCCCAATCGTATTCCTACAGCTATACGTAAACTTTCGTTATCCAGTAATGTACCAGTAACTGGATTTCTTTGTCGAAACACCTAGAAAGCCGGGACAGAGACGTAACCATGTTCTAAAAATTGATCAAATTTTCCTTTCTAAAGAGGTTCCAGTTCTATAAATAACGGGGCTCCAAGGAGGTAAAGAGAATCTGCTTCAGTTACTTTAATGCCAGGAAATATATTGTTAAAATTTTGAAACAAATTGTGTCCGAGAAGACAAACGGTCAGGAATGAAAAGTTCACATATAGTAATATTTAATTCAAGGCCAATATTTTTAAAATTTTGAATAATTTTTTGAAGGTCATTTTGCACGTCATCTGGCTTTCCTCCTAGGGTTCCGTCATCTAGGTACCAAACATTGAGTTTGGATTTCAACTTTGAAATAATCGGTTGAATTCCCAAACTGAACAATGCTGGGCCCAGTGGATCGCCCTGCTGAACTCCGACGGCGGAGTCAATTAAATGATTTTCGTAAAATAAAATAGAGTCTTGACTGTAACATTGCCAAACGTAATGGTAAATTTCCGGGGTATTTTTCGCAACCTCCTTCAGCAGGGTTGATCTGTCGAGGAGTTAAATGCATTCCTAAGGTCAACTTTCAAGAGAACATCTGTTTGACAATTCGTTAAATAAGTACGCAGTGAATGTACAGCTGCCTCACAACCTCCTCTGCTACCGAAGCCTAACTGAATAGGCTGAAATTTTGACTTTAGATCGGAGGTTATGTGCCTACATGCTAATTTAGAAGTTAAACGTCTAAAAGTGGAACCAACAGCTATAGGGCGGATACCATTATCTTTTTTTTAAAGGCACATAACCTTGCTCCAAATATGATTTTAACTAAATTGGGATTTACATTGCCAGGAAGCATGAAATTACTTAATTTTGTTATGTCGCCCAAAAGAATTCGGCCGGCGTCGCCGGCGGACGCGCTTATAAGATCTTTCAGATGTTGAGGCGTAATTCCGTCAATGTCACCGGCAGAGCCATTTGAGAAAGACATAATTGCCTCTAAAGTATCTTTTTCCGAAACTTGTAATGGCTGATAAGAAGGATCAGGAGGCGACGGTAGGAGCAAGGAGGAATTGGCCTTAGGATGCTTCTGATGTAAGCTTTTAAGGGTGTCCGCATTGTGAGGCGCCAGGATATCATCTGAAAATAAAATACGCGATGCGTTTTTTAAATCACCATCCATAACTTTAGACTCGGCAACTTTCTTTAAATCAAAATTGTGTGGTCTTGGAACTATGGATGTATCTTTCGGTGAATCAAAATTTTGAAAATAATTGTTTTTAAGCTGGGACGTAATTGATTTACGCCCCGTTTTGTCAACATGAAAATGAAAATATGTAAAGTAAAATAATTTTTGCCAACTAGTTACAGTGTTAAAAGTAAAACAATTTTGAATAGCATTTGATAAAGCTTTAGCTAGCTGCATCCTCGCACCTTGGTGCATTACGGTGGTAATACTGAATTTGGTCCGAAAAATTTTGAAAATTGATTTGATTAATATCTCTGATTGTGCCATGAGAAGGGTCAAGAGGCTGTGAAACCGAAATCGACTGTGGATGACAACGTCTAATATGTATATTTAAACCTCTTTTACCTTTACAAAGCCTACCGTCCGAACAATTTCGACATTGTAGGAATTCCGGTTGAGAGTTGGTAGGAGCGATATTCATAAACTAATTATTATATCTTAAATAAACTTAAAGAAGAACGGACAACAGAGTGCAGACCTTTGATCAGATGTAGGCATGCCGTACAGGGCACAGGTTTTTCCAAATATTTAAGAAATATACTTATTCCTTGTCAGTTGACAAGCTCCAAAATACAATATTACCACGATTGACAAAAAATGCATCTGAAATCATAAAAACCTTTTAATATTACATTTATTTCAATTTTATTAACATTTTACGATAATTTTAAAACCTAAAAATAGTAAAAATTATTAAAATAAATTTATTTAAATATACTTAGCTCTTGACGCTTTGACAGACGTCAAATTTTTTCTTAACTAATATATTTACTCGGGGGGAGCTGAATTAAAATTAAATGTTATTAATATAAAATGAAAAACATCGCATTATCGCTTCACTATTAGTCGGAGATGCGTTGTAGTCTTAATTCATCTTAGGCGATGTAACGATGTACTAGTATGGTTTTGAGCTGCGTTTGGGCAGTCGCGGCTTTGTCGCCTTTAAAGTTTAACTGTCAGAACTTTGTTACACCACACATTCTTGAAGCACAGCACATGTTTCTTCGTTAAGGACGTTTTCTTTTACTTTATTTTTGATATGCTATGTGCGATGCTAAGGGTTAGTAGGTGCGATCACTGACATCTTATAGGTGCTTGTGTAGTTTTTGATACTATAGGTACTACTAAGACGTCATTGATTGCACCTCTTAAGGGAAAGAAAATAACAGACCCGGCTTCGTATCCGTCTAGCAGAAAATAAATATACGTACCCGAAACTCGAACAATCAAAATTACACTAAAATACAATAACTCTTAACACGGGCTGGAAAATTCATTCCGTGACCGCCATCTTGTAATTGCCGCACTAACACTCACAACAGTAGAAATACTAAATCTCTTGCATTTCAACCAGTTAAATAATAGAGTTTAGCATTGCTCAGCAGCTTTGCTAAAATCTTTTATTTTTTTAAAACAAGGTATTTGTGGTATAGAACTGAAACAAGGTTAATGAGGATTCTGATTTAATGTCGCAACAAGGCATTATCAAGCGATATTGTTTAGAGGCGAAACACTTGTCGCGTTTTCGGTGGTGGTATATGTTACCTGGTTTGAGTGTAGTGGTGGTGGTGGTGCATACAGTGGAATTAGTACACGCATCTGTGGGAGGGAGGGTGGTGCTCTTCTTCTCTTCGGACCAGGTAACATATACCTTTTTATATTTGCATGCGGAGGGTTGCGAAGTAATTTTTTCAATAACAACTTTACAATGAATTTCCGCAAATTAACGCCTGAGTCAATTAAATTAAATAATATTAAAACAATACAAAAATTTTAACAAGAAATTACAATTTACAAAATAAGTTTCTTAAAAATAACGTGTCTTTTATTTTATCAAATACTTTATTTACAGGAACAGTTTGTCCTCTCCCCTCTCGGATGTCGTATGATATTGACGTGGTTTCTGTATTGTATTAAATTTATATTTTTAATAAAAGTTTGTGAAATATTATTTTCTCCAGAAAAAGTAAAAAGTGCATAAAGTTGAAGAGGTCACTGATTAGACAACATTACTTTGGTACGTAAGAAGTTGAATAATGCAATATTTATAAGCGCAAGTGCAAAGAAGAAAGATAGAAACACACTGTTGCCGCGCCACAACAATACCGATGAAGAAATACGTCAACTATGGCCCCGCCCACTACTAGGTGAGAGTAACAACGTCAATGCAAAAAAGTTCACGAGTAAGCGGTGACATTCGTATCGTTTAGTGTAAAATACTAGGAGCGCTGAAGATTAAGGCAGCGAAACCCTGTGTGTGAGATAGAAAGCTAATGATATATATAAATATACATATACAGTAACACTGAAGTGCCGTCGGCTATTCATTTAGGCCTATAACTTTACTTTCTGACATAAAGACGGCGACGGGCTCAACACCTGTCACGTTGTTCTGAAGATATCTTCGTATTACGAATAGCGTGAAGATATTTATTTATTTATTCTCTATTAACTGTTTCACATTTTAATATCTAGCTTCCGGGGGAGTAGGTTTTTTTGGTTGGTGCTCACCGCATATGGTGTTGGTGGAATATGGAGCCATATGCCTCTGCGGGGCTATAATTCTATATAGCGTCGCTGAGTGAAGCAATTTTTAAGGGGTCTTATATTTTTATTACTGTATGCATAAATTTCAAATATTTACATACAGGTACTATATAAGCTTATGTTAAAATACCCCAAAGATATTAACGACTAAATACTCTATGCATGTCCAATAATACCAAAATTTTCTAAAATATGTTGTCCGAAAAAAATGAAAACTATTTCACAAAAGACTTTTTATGTGAAAAAGAGGATTCCCATTAAATTTGTGGCTTTAGTAAAAGACTTAATTCCTCCTCATATAGCCAGTATCTTTGACTGCTGGTTAGAATCAGGTGTATTTTCCGAACTTATATGGTCTTTTACCTGTACCGAGATATGGTCTTTTACAGATAGCTGAATGAGGAAGCTCAAATTTTCTCAGAGTATATGATAAAGGTTATACTCTTTGATAGAATCTGCAATGAAGTCGTCCGCAGCAGAACTAAGCCGACATAGCACTAAAGATCAGCGCGCTGTAATGGCAACGAGCCGATCACATAGGTCTACGAACTAATAACTGGAGATAAAAGGACCTCAAGAGGCAACAGCGTTTTGGCAAACGCAGTATAAGGCGATACCCAACAAAATGTAGTGACATCCTGCACAATGTTGCGGAAAGTCAATGGATTCACTGCTTTGGACTGCCGCATCAGTAGGTCCCAGTTGAGACTATGCCTGAAAAGTTCCTTTATTTCTTACTTCTGTAACTATGAACGGAATTAGTCACTTTTATTTAATTAGAAATAAAAAAACCCGTACTGTATTTACGTTTATGAATATTTATTAATTTATTTATTCTTAGAAAAAGATACATAATTTTTACAATGTTTTTGGACTAGTTAAACGTTAAATAAGCAAAGAAATTTCAGCACTTTCTGAACTGAGCTTATGAATAAATCTGTATTCCATCGACAGTGCATTTTTTAGTTTTTAGTTTTACTGTCCTAAAACAGAAATCAAGATAACAAAAAATACAAATTTGAAAGGAAATTAAAATAATCTATACGCATGTGTCTGTGTATGTGTGTGTATATATGAGTGTGTTTTATATATTTAGGACACATATCGGGATGGAGTATTGTTTTTCGGTAGAATCATAGCTTAAAGTTTTTATCCAATTGGTTATTTTACGTTGACATACAAATTTGTCATCTGAGTATATGTGTGATGATTTCTTGACTTGATTATAAATATAAGGTCCCGAAAATCACAAAGCTATCTGAGAAAGATGTTTGGTATAGTGTGATATCACTAATAATATACATTCTACGTTTTAATAAGTGACCAGGTTCATATTTCAGTTTTTAAGTTGTCTAAGAACAATTTGAAGGGAATAAAGTTGTTTCACTGTTATTATAATAAATATCAATTTTATGAGAAAACATTTTGATGTGTATTTATTTAGAAACTCATAAGAACGCACCGACTTGACCGTTGTCTTATGACGTCACAATTATAGGCTAAGTACAGTTACATATTTAACTAATATATTTAATCGGGGGGAGCGCATTTTTTTGGCGGCGCTCACCGCATACGGCGCTGGTATTTATGGAGCCGCATGCCTTCCCCACTGTTTTTAATGTGGGAGAGCGAGATACATAATGTAAATACTATATTTTTGCAAAGTGCTTCTTTCGTGATAATTTAAATTTATACAAAGTAAAAAAAAATCGCTTTTAATCTACTCTATTGTCCCAGTAGTATATAATTTACCTAAACCAAAAATTTTGCTTTTTATCTACGCAATTTACGGTAAAGTCTTATTTTGGTTGCAGTAAGTTCCATTGTAATATAATTTTTAGTAAAGTAGTTAAAACATACGACCTCTATTTTCTTATGCTACTCATTGAAAACATTTTTTAATGTTAATATGTTTACTCATAAACGATATGGTTTTACACAGAACGAGATAAAAGCATTATATTTGCAAATATTTAGAGAACTCTGCTGAGCTTAGCCCCTCCCTCCCCTAATTAATGCCACATAGACATGTGGCTACTACGCCACCTGCATCGCTGAACTGGTTAATGACGATTCCGATTTAATGTCGCTGCTGTTGAACATATTCCAATTCACCACGTACGGTATTGATATGCAAAACTTAATAAAGCAGTCACTGCTCTTTTCATTGGTTTCATTTGACAAATGTAGTTATTGATACGAGTTACGTGGTGGTGGCTGCATATCTATGCTTATCTTTTACTAATAAAACATAATTAACACTTCTAAAGAATGTTTAATTTTAATGTCAGGCCTTGCAGAAAAAGCTTTATGGCATTCGGCCTACTGCATCAATTACTAGTAAGTTGAGGTTTTGCCAAAAATCGTCAAAACCTTTAAGTACAGTTAATTTAAGAAGGCTACATATGAACTGTCTCGTTTAACGTCTAACAGAAGATGTGGATATATATTCTCCACAACATAACAGAAGCTCAGCACAAGTTATTTTATTGATAACGCTCGATTTACTGATTTTTTTTAATACAATTTTGTATGTGGTAAAGAATAGTGGGTTCGATCACTGATGTTTTATAAGTACCAATGTAGATTTTGATAACTTTAGACCTTACTAAAATATTAATGATTGAACCTCTTGAAGAAAAGAAAACAACATATCCCGCTTTCACTAGGAAAGGAATCAGGACCTGAAAAAAACCAAAAACAAACGAATTAGGTAAAATTGTAATTACTTTTAACAAGAGACTAAAATTAACAAAATAAGGTTCCTAAAATTACACCTCTTTTATTTTTTCAAATACTTTATTTACAGGTACGAAATAATGTTAAAATTAACAATACTTAGTAGCTAAAATCTACTATAATCAGAGCCATTGGCCTCGTGGCATGGCGAGACTTAACCGTTGAACTAGAAAAGAATTAGGGCCCCTGTCACCAGCGGCAACAACTAGTGAATATATATATATATATATATATATATATATATATATATATATATATATATATATATATATATATATATATATATATATATATATATATATATATATATATATATATATATATATATATATATATATATATATATATATATATATAATAGTCCTAAAATACCAAAACGAAAATTAAGCTATTTACCTACGCAGTTTACGCCAAAGTCTTACTTTGGTTGCATTAAGTTCCATTGTAATATAATTTTTAGTAAATTTGTTAAATACATACGACCCCCGTTTTCTTTTGGTATCATCGAAACCAATTTTCTTTTTTTACATGGTTTATATTACAATATAGTGTACTATTAATAATTTCGTGGTCATCAGTTCTCAACGAACTGCACCTCGAATTCAAAAATACAATATGTGAAAGGTGGGTTGACTGATCGAGAACGAACGCACATACTTCAATGTTTTGGAATGGTATTATACCACCGCGATGTAATTTACTACAGCGACATCTGTTGACAGATATGAGAAACGGGCAACTTCTAATTCGCTTTGCGCCCAATTCATATATCACTCGAGTTATGTGTGATAAAAACGCAATCAGCTCTACTGACCACAGACTCGTCATCACCAAACTGAGACGCTGCCTACACCGGATCGGAGATCCCAAAATACGATTCCTAAATACCTAAACAAACGATAGAGTCCACTAGTACGTGAGACTTATAGTCAGTTAATTGTTAAAACTCTCCGATCGCTAAACCTTGAAAACGGTGATACTGATGCTAATAATAAATAAACGCTCTTGTCCAATATGGTCTCCGCCGCCTCGGAAAAATAAGGTTTTAAAGCCAATATATATGAAGATTGGTTTGATGACAGCGACGAAATTTTGTTCGGGGCTATTCACAAGTATCGGTCTCTTTTACGCTAGTCAATCGAGGAATGTTAACTTTAATCTGCGACATTTATCGAAAAAAATAAAAGAAGATATCTTCATGTTACGAATAGTGTGAAGATATTTATTTACTTATTCTCTATGAACTGTTTTACATTTTAACATCTAGCTTCGGGGGAAGTACGTTGTTTTGGTTGGTGCTCACCGCATATGGCGTTGGTGGAATACGGAGCCATATGCCTCTGCGGTGCTATAATTCTATATAGCGTCGCTGAGTGAAGCAATTTTAAGGGGTCTTATATTTTTATTACTGTATGTATAAAATAAATAAAAAATAAATATCTTCACGCCATTCCCAATACAGGGGTAGACAGAGGTCGAGTCTAGACAATAAAGTCCCTTTGACCCACCTTTCACCGAAGATATTTTCGGGACTACATCCCATGGGGATCCCCAACAAAATGTAGTGACATCCTGCACAATGTTGCGGAAAGTCAATGGATTCACTGCTTTGGACCGCCGCATCAGTAGGTCCCTGTTGATACTTTGCCTGAAAAGTTCCTTTATTTCTGACTTCTGTAACTATGAACGGAATCAGTCACTTTTATTTAATTGGAAATAAAAAAAAACGGTACTGTATTTACGTTTATGAATAATTATTAATTTATTTATTCTAAGAAAAAGATACATAATTTTTACAAAGTTTTTGGGCTAGTTAAACGTTAAATAAGCAAAGAAATTTCAGCACTTTCTGAACTGATCTTATGAATAAATCTGTATTTCATAGACAGTGCATTTTTCTAATTTTTAGTTTTACTGTCCTAAAACAGAAATCAAGATAACAAAAAATACAAATTTGAAAGGAAATTAAAATAATCTATACGCATGTGTGTGTTTTTGTTTTGTGTGTATGCGTTTTTATAATAGATATTAATTTTATGAGAAAACTTTTTGATGTGTATTTATTTAGAAACTCATAAGAAATCACTGATTAGTCAAACGTTTAAAAGTAAATTATTATCGCTGTTTACTTCCAACTCGTAACGCACCGACTTGACCGTTGTCTTATGACGTCACAATTGTAGGGTAAGTACAGTTACATATTTAACTAATATATTTACTCTGGGGGAGCTTATTTATACGGCGCTGGTATTTATGGAGCCGCATGCCTTCCCCACTGTTTTTAATGTGGGAGAGCGAGATACATAATGTAAATACTATTTTTTTTGCAAAGTGCTTCTTACGTGATAACTTAAATTTATACAAAGTAAAAAAAAATCGCTTTTAATCTACTCTATTGTCCCAGTAGTATATAATTTACCTAAACCAAAAATTTTACCTACGCAATTTACGGTAAAATCTTATTTTGGTTGCAGTAAGTTCCATTGTAATATAATTTTTAGTAAAGTATTTACTAAAAATTATATTACATACGACCTCTGTTTTCTTATGCTACTCATTGAAAACATTTTTTGAAGTTCATATGTTCATATGTTTACTCATAAACGATATGGTTTTACACAGAACGACATAAAAGCATTATATTTGCAAATATTTAGAGAACAATATAACCATTTGACTCACATTTAAGCTCCTCTTTATTTACAGTTTTTTTAACAAGCCCTCTGCTGAGCTTAGCCCCTCCCTCCCCTAATTAATGCCACATAGACATGTGGCTCCTACGCCACCTGCATCGCTGAACTAGTTAATGACGATTCCGATTTAATGTCGCTGCTGTTGAACATATTCCAATTCACCACGTACGGTATTGATGTGCAAAACTTAATAAAGCAGTCACTGCTCTTTTCATTGGTTTTATTTTGACAAATGTAGTTATTTATACAAGTTACGTGGTGGTGACTGCATATCTGTGCTCATCTTTTACTAATAAAACACAAGTAACATTTCTAAAGAATGTTTAATTTTAATGTCAGGCCTTGCAGAAAAAGCTTTATGGCAATCGGCCTACTGCATCAATTACTAGTAGGTTGAGGTTTTGCCAAAAACCGTCAATACCTTTAAGTAAAGTTAATTTAAGAAGGCTAAATATGAACTGTCTCGTTTATCGTCTAACAGAAGATGTGGATACATATTCTCCAAAACATTTCAGAAGCTCAGCACAAGTTATTTTATTGATAACGCTTTCCTTTACTGATTTTTTTAATACAATTTTGTATGTATTAAAGAATAGTGGGTTCGATCACTGATGTTTTATAAGTACCAATGTAGATTTTGATAACTTTAGACCTTACTAAAATATTAATGATTGAACCTCTTGAAGAAAAGAAAACAACATATCCCGCTTTCACTAGGAAAGGAATTTGGACCTGAAAAAAACCAAAAACAAACGAATTACGTAAAATTTTAATTACTTTTAACAAGAGACTAAAATTAACAAAATAAGGTTCTTAAAATTACACGTCTTTTATTTTTTCAAATACTTTATGTACAGGTACAAAATAATGTTAAATTTAACAATACTTAGTAGCTAAAATCTACTATAATCAGAGCCATTGGCCTCGTGGCATGGCGAGACTTAACCGTTGAACTAGAAAAGAATTAGGGCCCTTGTCACCAGCGGCAACAACTAGTCGAAAACACTGTATATATATATATATATATATATATATATATATATATATATATATATATATATATATATATATATATATATATATATATATATATATATATATATATATATATATATATATATATATATATATATATATATATATATATATATATATTAATGAATACATATTATAGTCATAAAATACCAAAACAAAATTAAGCTTTTACCTACGCAGTTTACGCTAAAGTCTAACTTTGGTTGCATTAAGTTCCAGTTCCATTGTAATATAATTTTTAGTAAATTCAACAGATTATTTCAAAGTTGAAATCCAAACTCTATGTTTGATACCTAGGTGACGGAACCCTAGCAGAAAAGCCAGATGACATGCAAAATGACCTTCAAAAAATTATTCAAACTTTAAAAACATTGGCCTTGAATTAAATAATACTAAATGTGAACTTTTCATTCCCGACCGTTTGTCTTCTCATAGACACAGTTTGTTTCAAAATTTTAACAATATATCTCCTGGAATTAAAGTAACTGAGGCGAATTCTCTTTACCTCCTTGGAGCGCCGTTATTTATAGAAAGTGTGAAACCTCTTTTATATTTAACTTATAAAATATTTATAATTAACTTAGTTCAGAGGGTGCTTCCTTCAGCTGTCTGTCCGGCACTGTAGGAATCACTACGGGTATGCTACCCCGAACTGTTCTAGCTTCTGCTGTCATGACCCTTGTCCTATGACAGTAGTATCCTAGTTCCCTTTTCCCTCACAACCACTCAATAAGGTGAAAGCTTCCCACCAATACCGCCTGGCAATCCCGGCTAATCGCAAGACCTCCTAATGTAGCTGCTTATATCGAAGTTAGAGGTCTTGCTTACTTGAGTCCCACGTAGGAACGTCGTGACAGGTAGGTCTCCGATTGTAGTGGTCTCCCGTTTCATTGAGCTCAGTGTCGTGGGGGCAAGAGTACATATATGTTAGCGCGAACACTGACATTTTTAATGTATCATCGAAATAATTTTTCTTTTTTGACATAGTTTATATTAAAATATAGTGTACTTTTAATAATTTCAAGGTCATCAGTTCTCAATAAACTGCACCTCGAATTCAAAAATACAATTTGTGAAAGGTGGGTTGACTGATTAAGAACGAACACACAAACTTCAATGTTTTGGAATGGTATTATACCACCGCGATGTAATTTACTACAGCGACATCTGTTGACAGATATGAGAAACGGGCAACTTCTAATTTCGCCTTGCGCCCAATTCATATCATATCACTCGTGTTATGTGTGATAAAAACGCAATCTGCTCTACTGACCATAGACTCGTCATCACCAAACTGAGACGCTGCCTACACCGGATCGGAGATCCCAAAATACGTGTCTTAATGCCTAAACAAACTACAGAGTCCACTAGTACGTGAGACTTATAGTCAGTTAATTGTTAAAACTCTCCGATCGCTAAACCTTGAAAACGGTGATACTGATGCTAATAATAAATAAACGCTCTTGTCCAATATGGTCTCCGCCGCCTCGGAAAAATAAGGTTTTAAAGCCTATATATACGAAGATTGGTCTGATGCCAGCTACGAAATTTTGTTCGGGGCTATTCACAAGCATCGGTCTCTTTTACGTCAGTCAATCGAGTAATGTTAACTTTAATCTGCGACATTTGTCGAAAAAAAGAAAAGAAGATATCTTCGTGTTACGAATAGTGTGAAGATATTTATTAACTAAAAAAAATTACGATTGGGAGCATCGATTTGTCAACCACATCGATGTCCTTGTGGCAGCGACGTCGACGAATTAGGCCTCCACGGACTTTCGTGCCAAAAAAGTGCCGGCAGACTATCTCGTCACGGTTTCTTGAATGGAGTCATCCGAAGGGCTCTTGTTTCCATAAATTTCCATCGGTTTTAGAGCCTTGTGGAATATTTAGGGAGGATGGTAAGAGACCCGACGGCTTGACTTTAGTCCCTTGGAAGAGAGGCAAAGCTCTTGTGTGGGACGCAACTTGCGTCGATACATTAGCGGCCTCTTATATCAAGGGTACTTCGATAAGGGCCGGGGCGGCATCAGAGGCAGCTGAATCGGGTAAATGGCGTAAATTATAATAGTTTTTAGTTAATAAGTAATGTAAATATTAACATAATTTTTTCTGTAAAAAATTTATTAACTTATTCTCTATAAACTGTTTTACATTTTAACATCTAGCTTCGGAAGAAGTACGTTGTTTTGGTTGGTGCTCATCGCATATGGCGGTAGTGGAATATGGAGCCTCCTAGGTCAGGTCACGCAATTCCCAATACAGGGGTACACAGAGGTCGAGTCTAGACAATAAAGTCCCTTCGACCCACCTTTCCATATGTATATATATATATATATATATATATATATATATATATATATATATATATATATATATATATATATATATATATATATATATATATATATATATATATATATATATATATATATATATATATATATATATATATATATATATATATATATATATATATATATATATATATATATATATATATATATATATATATATATATATATATATATATATATATATATATATATATATATATATATATATATATATATATATATATATATATATATATATATATATATATATATATATATATATATATATATATATATATATATATATATATATATATATATATATATATATATATATATATATATATATATATATATATATATATATATATATATATATATATATATATATATATATATATATATATATATATATATATATATATATATATATATATATATATATATATATATATATATATATATATATATATATATATATATATATATATATATATATATATATATATATATATATATATATATATATATATATATATATATATATATATATATATATATATATATATATATATATATATATATATATATATATATATATATATATATATATATATATATATATATATATATATATATATATATATATATATATATATATATATATATATATATATATATATATATATATATATATATATATATATATATATATATATATATATATATATATATATATATATATATATATATATATATATATATATATATATATATATATATATATATATATATATATATATATATATATATATATATATATATATATATATATATATATATATATATATATATATATATATATATATATATATATATATATATATATATATATATATATATATATATATATATATATATATATATATATATATATATATATATATATATATATATATATATATATATATATATATATATATATATATATATATATATATATATATATATATATATATATATATATATATATATATATATATATATATATATATATATATTTCGCAATTTACGGTAAAGTCTTATTTTGGTTGCAGTAAGTTCCAATGTAATATAATTTTTAGTAAATTAGTTAAAACATACGACCTTTTTTTTCTTATGATTAGTAACATTTTTTAAAGTTTATATGTTTACTCATAAACGATATGGTTTTACACAGAACGAGATAAAAGCATTATATTTGCAAATATTTAGAGAACTCTGCTGAGCTTAGCCCCTCCCTCCCCTAATTAATGCCACATAGACATGAGGCTACTACGCCACCTGCATCGCTGAACTGGTTAATGACGATTCCGATTTAATGTCGCTGCTGTTGAACATATTCCAATTCACCACGTACGGTATTGATGTGCAAAACTAAATAAAGCAGTCGCTGCTCTTTTCATAGGTTTTATTTGACAAATGTAGTTATTTATACAAGTTACGTGGTGGTGACTGCATATCTATGCTCGTCTTTTACCAATAAAACATAATTAACATTTCTTAAGAATGTTTAATTTTAATGTCAGGCCTTGCAGAAAAAGCTTTATGGCAATCGGCCTACTGCATCAATTACTAGTAAGTTGAGGTTTTGCCAAAAACCGATTTTTTTAATACAATTTTGTATGTGGTAAAGAATAGTGGGTTCGATCACTGATGTTTTATAAGTACCAATGTAGATTTTGATAACTTTAGACCTTACTAAAATATTAATGATTGAACCTCTTGAAGAAAAGAAAACAACATATCCCTAGGAAAGGAATTTGGACCTGAAAAAACCAAAACAAACGAATTACGTAAAATTTTAATTACTTTTAACAAGATACTAAAATTAACAAAATAAGGTTCTTAAAATTACACGTCTTTTATTTTTCAAATACTTTATTTACAGGTACAAAATGATGTTAAAATTAACAATACTTAAATATAAATATATTCACGCAATTCCCAATAAAGGGGTAGACAGAGGTCAAGTCTGAACAATTAAGTCCCTTTGACCCACCTTCCACATGTATATATATATATATATATATATATATATATATATATATATATATATATATATATATATATATATATATATATATATATATATATATATATATATATATATATATATATATATATATATATATATATATATATATATATATATATATATATATATATATATATATATATATATATATATATATATATATATATATATATATATATATATATATATATATATATATATATATATATATATATATATATATATATATATATATATATATATATATATATATATATATATATATATATATATATATATATATATATATATATATATATATATATATATATATATATATATATATATATATATATATATATATATATATATATATATATATATATATATATATATATATATATATATATATATATATATATATATATATATATATATATATATATATATATATATATATATATATATATATATAAATATATTCACGCAATTCCCAATACAGGAAATTTTGTTCGGGGCTATTCACAAGCATCGGTCTCTTTTACGCTAGTCAATCGAGGAATGTTAACTTTAATCTGCGACATTTATCGAAAAAATAAAAGAAGATATCTTCATGTTACGAATAGTGTGAAGATATTTATTTACTTATTCTCTATGAACTGTTTTACATTTTAACATCTAGCTTCGGGGAAGTACGTTGTTTTGGTTGGTGCTCACCGCATATGGCGTTGGTGGAATACGGAGCCATATGCCTCTGCGGTGCTGATATAGCGTCGCTGAGTGAAGCAATTTTAAGGGTCTTATATTTTTATTACTGTATGCATAAAATAAATAAATAAATAAATATCTTCACGCCATTCCCAATACAGGGGTAGACAGAGGTCGAGTCTAGACAATAAAGTCCCTTTGACCCACCTTTCACCGAAGATATTTTCAGGACTACATCCCATGGGGATCCCCAACAAAATGTAGTGACATCCTGCACAATGTTGCGGAAAGTCAATGGATTCACTGCTTTGGACCGCCGCATCAGTAGGTCCCAGTTGAGACTTTGCCTGAAAAGTTCCTTTATTTCTGACTTCTGTAACTATGAACGGAATCAGTCACTTTTATTTAATTGGAAATAAAAAAAACGGTACTGTATTTACGTTTATGAATAATTATTAATTTATTTATTCTAAGAAAAAGATACATAATTTTACAAAGTTTTTGGGCTAGTTAAACGTTAAATAAGCAAAGAAATTTCAGCACTTTCTGAACTGATCTTATGAATAAATCTGTATTTCATCGACAGTGCATTTTCTAATTTTTAGTTTTACTGTCCTAAAACAGAAATCAAGATAACAAAAAATACAAATTTGAAAGGAAATTAAAATAATCTATACGCATGTGTGTGTTTTTGTTTTGTGTGTATGCGTTTTTATAATAGATATTAATTTTATGAGAAAACTTTTTGATGTGTATTTATTTAGAAACTCATAAGAAATCACTGATTAGTCAAACGTTTAAAAGTAAATTATTATCGCTGTTTACTTCCAACTCGTAACGCACCGACTTGACCGTTGTCTTATGACGTCACAATTGTAGGGTAAGTACAGTTACATATTTAACTAATATATTTACTCGGGGGGAGCTTATTTATACGGCGCTGGTATTTATGGAGCCGCATGCCTTCCCCACTGTTTTTAATGTGGGAGAGCGAGATACATAATGTAAATACTATTTTTTTGCAAAGTGCTTCTTACGTGATAACTTAAATTTATACAAAGTAAAAAAAAATCGCTTTTAATCTACTCTATTGTCCCAGTAGTATATAATTTACCTTAACCAAAAATTTTACCTACGCAATTTACGGTAAAATCTTATTTTGGTTGCAGTAAGTTCCATTGTAATATAATTTTTAGTAAAGTATTTACTAAAAATTATATTACATACGACCTCTGTTTTCTTATGCTACTCATTGAAAACATTTTTTGAAGTTCATATGTTCATATGTTTACTCATAAACGATATGGTTTTACACAGAACGACATAAAAGCATTATATTTGCAAATATTTAGAGAACAATATAACCATTTGACTCACATTTAAGCTCCTCTTTATTTACAGTTTTTTTAACAAGCCCTCTGCTGAGCTTAGCCCCTCCCTCCCCTAATTAATGCCACATAGACATGTGGCTCCTACGCCACCTGCATCGCTGAACTAGTTAATGACGATTCCGATTTAATGTCGCTGCTGTTGAACATATTCCAATTCACCACGTACGGTATTGATGTGCAAAACTTAATAAAGCAGTCACTGCTCTTTTCATTGGTTTCATTTGACAAATGTAGTTATTTATACAAGTTACGTGGTGGTGACTGCATATCTGTGCTCATCTTTACTAATAAAACACAAGTAACATTTCTATAGAATGTTTAATTTTAATGTCAGGCCTTGCAGAAAAAGCTTTATGGCAATCGGCCTACTGCATCAATTACTAGTAGGTTGAGGTTTTGCCAAAAACCGTCAATACCTTTAAGTAAAGTTAATTTAAGAAGGCTAAATATGAACTGTCTCGTTTATCGTCTAACAGAAGATGTGGATACATATTCTCCAAAACATTTCAGAATCTCAGCACAAGTTATTTTATTGATAACGCTTTCCTTTACTAATTTTTTAATACAATTTTGTATGTCTTAAAGAATAGTGGGTTCGATCACTGATGTTTTATAAGTACCAATGTAGATTTTGATAACTTTAGACCTTACTAAAATATTAATGATTGAACCTCTTGAAGAAAAGAAAACAACATATCCCGCTTTCACTAGGAAAGGAATTTGGACCTGAAAACCAAAAACAAACGAATTACGTAAAATTTTAATTACTTTTAACAAGAGACTAAAATTAACAAAATAAGGTTCTTAAAATTACACGTCTTTTATTTTTTCAAATACTTTATGTACAGGTACAAAATAATGTTAAATTTAACAATACTTAGTAGCTAAAATCTACTATAATCAGAGCCATTGGCCTCGTGGCATGGCGAGACTTAACCGTTGAACTAGAAAAAATTAGGGCCCTTGTCACCAGCGGCAACAACTAGTCGAAAACACTATATATATATATATATATATATATATATATATATATATATATATATATATATATATATATATATATATATATATATATATATATATATATATATATATATATATATATATATATATATATATATATATATATATATATATATATATATATATATATATATATATATATATATATATATATATATATATATTAATGAATACATATTATAGTCATAAAATACCAAAACAAAAATTAAGCTTTTTACCTACGCAGTTTACGCTAAAGTCTAACTTTGGTTGCATTAAGTTCCAGTTCCATTGTAATATAATTTTTAGTAAATTCAACAGATTATTTCAAAGTTGAAATCCAAACTCTATGTTTGATACCTAGGTGACGGAACCCTAGCAGAAAAGCCAGATGACATGCAAAATGACCTTCAAAAAATTATTCAAACTTTAAAAACATTGGCCTTGAATTAAATAATACTAAATGTGAACTTTTCATTCTCGACCGTTTGTCTTCTCATAGACACAGTTTGTTTCAAAATTTTAACAATATATCTCCTGGAATTAAAGTAACTGAGGCGAATTCTCTTTACCTCCTTGGAGCGCCGTTATTTATAGAAAGTGTGAAACCTCTTTTATATTTAACTTATAAAATATTTATAATTAACTTAGTTCAGAGGGTGCTTCCTTCAGCTGTCTGTCCGGCACTGTAGGAATCACTACGGGTATGCTACCCCGAACTGTTCTAGCTTCTGCTGTCATGACCCTTGTCCTATGACAGTAGTATCCTAGTTCCCTTTTCCCTCACAACCACTCAATAAGGTGAAAGCTTCCCACCAATACCGCCTGGCAATCCCGGCTAATCGCAAGACCTCCTAATGTAGCTGCTTATATCGAAGTTAGAGGTCTTGCTTACTTGAGTCCCACGTAGGGACGTCGTGACAGGTAGGGACCTGTCTCCGATTGTAGTGGTCTCCGTTTCATTGGGCTCAGTGTCGCAGGGCAAGAGTACATATATGTTAGCGCGAACACTGACATTTTTAATGTATCATCGAAATAATTTTTTCTTTTGACATAGTTTATATTACAATATAGTGTACTTTTGATAATCTCAAGGTCATCAGTTCTCAATAAACTGCACCTCGAATGCAAAAATACAATTTGTGAAAGGTGGGTTGACTGATTAAGAACGAACACACAAACTTCAATGTTTTGGAATGGTATTATACCACCGCGATGTAATTTACTACAGCGACATCTGTTGACAGATATGAGAAACGGGCAACTTCTAATTTCGCCTTGCGCCCAATTCATATCATATCACTCGTGTTATGTGTGATAAAACGCAATCTGCTCTACTGACCATAGACTCGTCATCACCAAACTGAGACGCTGCCTACACCGGATCGGAGATCCCAAAATACGTGTCTTAATGCCTAAACAAACTACAGAGTCCACTAGTACGTGAGACTTATAGTCAGTTAATTGTTAAAACTCTCCGATCGCTAAACCTTGGAAACGGTGATACTGATGCTAATAATAAATAAACGCTCTTGTCCAATATGGTCTCCGCCGCCTCGGAAAAATAAGGTTTTAAAGCCTATATATACGAAGATTGGTTTGATGCCAGCTACGAAATTTTGTTCGGGGCTATTCACAAGCATCGGTCTCTTTTACGTCAGTCAATCGAGTAATGTTAACTTTAATCTGCGACATTTGTCGAAAAAAAGAAAAGAAGATATCTTCGTGTTACGAATAGTGTGAAGATATTTATTAACTAAAAAAAATTACGATTGGGAGCGTCGATTTGTCAACCACATCGATGTCCTTGTGGCAGCGACGTCGACGAATTAGGCCTCCACGGACTTTCGTGCCAAAAAAGTGCCGGCAGACTATCTCGTCACGGTTTCTTGAATGAAGTCATCCGAAGGGCTCTTGTTTCCATAAATTTCCATCGGTTTTAGAGCCTTGTGGAATATTTAGGGAGGATGGTAAGAGACCCGACGGCTTGACTTTAGTCCCTTGGAAGAGAGGCAAAGCTCTTGTGTGGGACGCAACTTGCGTCGATACATTAGCGGCCTCTTTATATCGGTGGCATTGATGTTGGGCCGGGGCGGCATCAGAGGCAGCTGAATCGGGTAAATGGCGTAAATTATAATAGTTTTTAGTTAATAAGTAATGTAAATATTAACATAATTTTTCTCTCTATGAACTGTTTTACATTTTAACATCTAGCTTCGGAAGAAGTACGTTGTTTTGGTTGGTGCTCATCGCATATGGCGGTAGTGGAATATGGAGCCTCCTAGGTTAGGTCACGCAATTCCCAATACAGGGGTACACAGAGGTCGAGTCTAGACAATAAAGTCCCTTCGACCCACCTTTCTCCGAAGATATTTTCGGGACTACGTGACAAGTGGTGAGCCCGTCGCCGTCTTTATGTCCAAGCCAACGATACAATTCGTATATAACGAGCCTGCCAACTGGGGATCGAACTCGGGATTATCGACTCGAAATTCCGATTGCTCCTCATATAGCCAGTATCTTTGATTGCTGGTCAGAATCTGGTGCATTTTCTGATCATATATCGTATTTTACTGCTGTCGAGTCATGGTCTTTTACAAATTTTCGCAGCGTGTATGAAAAAGGCTATACACTTTAATACAATCTGCAATGAAGTCGTCCGCAGCAGAACTAAGCCGACATAGCACTAAAGATCAGCGCGCTGTAATGGCAACGAGCCGATCACATAGGTCTACGAACTAATAACTGGAGATAAAAGGACCTCAAGAGGCAACAGCGTTTTGGCAAACGCAGTATAAGGCGATACCCAACAAAATGTAGTGACATCCTGCACAATGTTGCGGAAAGTCAATGGATTCACTGCTTTGGACTGCCGCATCAGTAGGTCCCAGTTGAGACTTTGCTTGAAAAGTTCCTTGATTTCTGATTGAAAGGAAATTAAAATAATCTATACGCATGTGTATTACACACATACATATATGAGTGTGTTTTATATATTTAGGACACATATCGGGATGGAGTATTGTTTTTCGGTAGAATCATAGCTTAAAGTTTTTATCCAATTGGTTATTTTACGTTGACATACAAATTTGTCATCTGAGTATATGTGTGATGATTTCTTGACCTGCTTATAAATATAAGGTCCCAAAAATCACAAAGCTATATGAGAAAGATGTTTGGTATAGTGTGATATCACTAATAATATACATTCTACGTTTTAATAAGTGACCAGGTTCATATTTCAGTTTTTTAAGTTGTCTAAGAACAATTTGAAGGAAATAAAGTTGTTTCACTGTTATTATGATAAATATTAATTTTGTGAGAAAACTTTTTGATGTGTGTTTATTTAGAAACTCATAAGATATCACTGATTAGTTTCTTATTAGTCACACGTTTAAAAGTAAATTATTATCCCTGTTTACTTCCAACTCGTCACGCACCGACTTGACCGATGTCTTATGACGTCACAATTATAGGCTAAGTACAGTTACATATTTAACTAATATATTTATTTGGGGGAGCGCATTTATTTGGCGGCGCTCACCGCATACGGCGCTGGTATTTATGGAGCCGCATGCCTTCCTCACTATTTTAAAGTGCTTCTTTCGTGATAATTTAAATATATACAAAGAAAAAAAATATCGCTTTTAATCTACTCTATTGTCCCAGTAGTATATAATTTACCGAAACCAAAAATTTTGCTTTTTACCTACGCAATTTACCTACGTAAAGTCTTATTTTGGTTGCAGTAAGTTCCAATGTAATATAATTTTTAGTAAATTAGTTAAAACATACGACCTTTTTTTTCTTATGATTAGTAACATTTTTTAAAGTTAATATGTTTACTCATAAACGATATGGTTTTACACAGAACGAGATAAAAGCATTATATTTGCAAATATTTAGAGAACTCTGCTGAGCTTAGCCCCTCCCTCCCCTAATTAATGCCACATAGACATGTGGCTACTACGCCACCTGCATCGCTGAACTGGTTAATGACGATTCCGATTTAATGTCGCTGCTGTTGAACATATTCCAATTCACCACGTACGGTATTGATGTGCAAAACTAAATAAAGCAGTCGCTGCTCTTTTCATAGGTTTTATTTGACAAATGTAGTTATTTATACAAGTTACGTGGTGGTGACTGCATATCTATGCTCGTCTTTTACCAATAAAACATAATTAACATTTCTTAAGAATGTTTAATTTTAATGTCAGGTCTTGCAGAAAAAGCTTTATGGCAATCGGCCTACTGCATCAATTACTAGTAAGTTGAGGTTTTGCCAAAAACCGATTTTTTTAATACAATTTTGTATGTGGTAAAGAATAGTGGGTTCGATCACTGATGTTTTATAAGTACCAATGTAGATTTTGATAACTTTAGACCTTACTAAAATATTAATGATTGAAACTCTTGAAGAAAAGAAAACAACATATCCCTAGGAAAGGAATTTGGACCTGAAAAAAACCAAAAACAAACGAATTAGGTAAAATTGTAATTACTTTTAACAAGATACTAAAATTAACAAAATAAGGTTCTTAAAATTACACGTCTTTTATTTTTTCAAATACTTTATTTACAGGTACAAAATGATGTTAAAATTAACAATACTTAAATATAAATATATTCACGCAATTCCCAATAAAGGGGTAGACAGAGGTCAAGTCTAGACAATTAAGTCCCTTTGACCCACCTTCCACATGTGTATATATATATATATATATATATATATATATATATATATATATATATATATATATATATATATATATATTTGGTTTTATTTGGTGCAATTAACAATAAATAAATAAATATGTAATAATGAATATATATTATAGTCATAAAATATCCTACGACCCCCATTTCCTTTTGGTAATCGTCGAAATCATATTTCTTTATTACATGGTTTATATTATAATATAGCGTACTCATAATAATTTCGTGGTCATCAGTTCTCGATAAACTGTACCACGAACGCAAAAATACAATTTGTGAAAGGTGGGTTGACTGATTGAGAACGAACACACATACTTCAATGTTTTGGAATGGTATTATACCACCGCGATGTAATTTACTACAGCGACATCTGTTGACAGATATGAGAAACGGGCAACTTCTAATTTCGCCTTGCGCCCAATTCATATCATATCACTCGTGTTATGTGTGATAAAAACGCAATCTGCTCTACTGACCATAGACTCGTCATCACCAAACTGATACGCTGCCTACACCGGATCGGAGATCCCAAAATACGTGTCTTAATGCCTAAACAAACTACAGAGTCCACTAGTACGTGAGACTTATAGTCAGTTAATTGTTAAAACTCTCCGATCGCTAAACCTTGAAAACGGTGATACTGATGCTAATAATAAATAAACGCTCTTGTCCAATATGGTCTCCGCCGCCTCGGAAAAATAAGGTTTTAAAGCCAATATATATGAAGATTGGTTTGATGACAGCGACGAAATTTTGTTCGGGGCTATTCACAAGTATCGGTCTCTTTTACGCTAGTCAATCGAGGAATGTTAACTTTAATCTGCGACATTTATCGAAAAAAATAAAAGAAGATATCTTCATGTTACGAATAGTGTGAAGATATTTATTTACTTATTCTCTATGAACTGTTTTACATTTTAACATCTAGCTTCGGGGGAAGTACGTTGTTTTGGTTGGTGCTCACCGCATATGGCGTTGGTGGAATACGGAGCCATATGCCTCTGCGGTGCTATAATTCTATATAGCGTCGCTGAGTGAAGCAATTTTAAGGGGTCTTATATTTTTATTACTGTATGCATAAAATAAATAAAAAATAAATATCTTCACGCCATTCCCAATACAGGGGTAGACAGAGGTCGAGTCTAGACAATAAAGTCCCTTTGACCCACCTTTCACCGAAGATATTTTCGGGACTACATCCCATGGGGATCCCCAACAAAATGTAGTGACATCCTGCACAATGTTGCGGAAAGTCAATGGATTCACTGCTTTGAACCGCCGCATCAGTAGGTCCCTGTTGATACTTTGCCTGAAAAGTTCCTTTATTTCTGACTTCTGTAACTATGAACGGAATCAGTCACTTTTATTTAATTGGAAATAAAAAAAAACGGTACTGTATTTACGTTTATGAATAATTATTAATTTGTTTATTCTAAGAAAAGATACATAATTTTTACAAAGTTTTTGGGCTAGTTAAACGTTAAATAAGCAAAGAAATTTCAGCACTTTCTGAACTGATCTTATGAATAAATCTGTATTTCATAGACAGTGCATTTTTCTAATTTTTAGTTTTACTGTCCTAAAACAGAAATCAAGATAACAAAAAATACAAATTTGAAAGGAAATTAAAATAATCTATACGCATGTGTGTGTTTTTGTTTTGTGTGTATGCGTTTTTATAATAGATATTAATTTTATGAGAAAACTTTTGATGTGTATTTATTTAGAAACTCATAAGAAATTACTGATTAGTCAAACGTTTAAAAGTAAATTATTATCCCTGTTTACTTCCAACTCGTAACGCACCGACTTGACCGTTGTCTTATGACGTCACAATTGTAGGCTAAGTACAGTTACATATTTAACTAATATATTTACTCGGGGGAGCTTATTTATACGGCGCTGGTATTTATGGAGCCGCATGCCTTCCCACTGTTTTTAATGTGGGAGAGCGAGATACATATTGTAAATACTATTTTTGCAAAGTGCTTCTTACGTGATAACTTAGATTTATACAAAGTAAAAAAAATCGCTTTTAATCTACTCTATTGTCCCAGTAGTATATAATTTACCTAAACCAAAAATTTTGCTTTTACCTACGCAATTTACGGTAAAGTCTTATTTTGGTTGCAGTAAGTTCCATTGTAATATTATTTTTAGTAAAGTATTTACTAAAATTATATTACAACCGACCTCTGTTTTCTTATGCTACTCATTGAAAACATTTTTGAAGTTCATATGTTCATATGTTTACTCATAAACGATATGGTTTTACACAGAACGACATAAAAGCATTATATTTGCAAATATTTAGAGAACAATATAACCATTTGACTCACATTTAAGCTCCTCTTTATTTACAGTTTTTTAGAAAGCCCTCTGCTGAGCTTAGCCCCTCCCTCCCTAATTAATGCCACATAGACATGTGGCCCTACGCCACCTGCATCGCTGAACTAGTTAATGACGATTCCGATTTAATGTCGCTGCTGTTGAACATATTCCAATTCACCACGTACGGTATTGATGTGCAAAACTTAATAAAGCAGTCACTGCTCTTTTCATTGGTTTCATTTGACAAATGTAGTTATTTATACAAGTTACGTGGTGGTGACTGCATATCTGTGCTCATCTTTTACTAATAAAACACAAGTAACATTTCTAAAGAATGTTTAATTTTAATGTCAGGCCTTGCAGAAAATGCTTTATGGCAATCGGCCTACTGCATCAATTACTAGTAGGTTGAGGTTTTGCCAAAACCGTCAATACCTTTAAGTAAAGTTAATTTAAGAAGGCTACATATGAACTGTCTCGTTTATCGTCTAACAGAAGATGTGGATATATATTCTCCAAAACATTTCAGAAGCTCAGCACAAGTTATTTTATTGATAACGCTTTCCTTTACTGATTTTTTAATACAATTTTGTAAGTACCAATGTAGATTTTGATAACTTTAGACCTTACTAAAATATTAATGATTGAACCTCTTGAAGAAAAGAAACAACATATCCCGCTTTCACTAGGAAAGGAATTTGGACCTGAAAAAACCAAAAACAAACGAATTACGTAAAATTTTAATTACTTTTAACAAGAGACTAAAATTAACAAAATAAGGTTCTTAAAATTACACGTCTTTTATTTTTCAAATACTTTATGTACAGGTACAAAATAATGTTAAATTTAACAATACTTAGTAGCTAAAATCTACTATAATCAGAGCCATTGGCCTCGTGGCATGGCGAGACTTAACCGTTGAACTAGAAAAATTAGGGCCCTTGTCACCAGCGGCAACAACTAGTCGAAAACACACATATATATATATATATATATATATATATATATATATATATATATATATATATATATATATATATATATATATATATATATATATATATATATATATATATATATATATATATATATATATATATATATATATATATATTAATGAATACATATTATAGTCATAAAATACCAAAACAAAATTAAGCTTTTACCTACGCAGTTTACGCTAAAGTCTAACTTTGGTTGCATTAAGTTCCAGTTTCATTGTAATATAATTTTTTAGTAAATTCAACCGAGTATTTCAAAGTTGAAATCCAAACTCTATGTTTGATACCTAGGTGACGGAACCCTAGCAGAAAAGCCAGATGACATGCAAAATGACCTTCAAAAATTATTCAAACTTTAAAACATTGGCCTTGAATTAAATAATACTAAATGTGAACTTTTCATTCCCGACCGTTTGTCTTCTCATAGACACAGTTTGTTTCAAAATTTTAACAATATATCTCCTGGAATTAAAAGTAACTGAGGCGAATTCTCTTTACCTCCTTGGAGCGCCGTTATTTATAGAAAGTGTGAAACCTCTTTTATATTTAACTTATAAAATATTTATAATTAACTTAGTTCAGAGGGTGCTTCCTTCAGCTGTCTGTCCGGCACTGTAGGAATCACTACGGCATGCTACCCCGAACTGTTCTAGCTTCTGCTGTCATGACCCTTGTCCTATGACAGTAGTATCCTGATTCCCTTTTCCTCACAACCACTCAATAAGGTGAAAGCCTCCCACCAATACCGCCTGGCAATCCCGGCTAATCGCAAGACCTCTAATGTAGCTGCTTATATCGAAGTTAGAGGTCACGCACTTCTGAAGTCCACGTAGGGACGTCGTGACAGGTAAGGGACCTGTCTCCGATTGTAGTGGTCTCCCGTTTCATTGGGCTCAGTGTCGCAGGGGCAAGAGTACATATATGTTAGCGCGAACACTGACATTTTTAATGTATCATCGAAATAATTTTTCTTTTTGACATAGTTTATATTACAATATAGTGTACTTTTAATAATTTCAAGGTCATCAGTTCTCTATAAACTGCACCATCAATACTTAAATATATTCACGCAATTCCCAATAAAGGGGTAGACAGAGGTCAAGTCTAGACAACTACGTCCTTTGACCCACCTTCCACTTGTATGTATATATATATATATATATATATATATATATATATATATATATATATATATATATATATATGGTTTTATTTAGTGCAATTAACAATAAATATATAAATATGTAATGAATATATATTATAGTCATAAAATAACATACGACCCCATTTCCTATTGGTAATCGTCGAACTCATTTTTCTTTATTACATGGTTTATATTATAATATAGCGTACTAATAATAATTTCGTGGTCATCAGTTCTCGATAAACTGTACCACGAACGCAAAAATACAATTTGTGAAAGGTGGGTTGACTGATTGAGAACGAACACACAAACTTCAATGTTTTGGAATGGTATTATACCACCGCGATGTAATTTACTACAGCGACATCTGTTGACAGATATGAGAAACGGGCAACTTCTAATTTCGCCTTGCGCCCAATTCATATCACATCACTCGTGTTATGTGTGATAAAAACGCAATCTGCTCTACTGACCATAGACTCGTCATCACCAAACTGATACGCTGCCTACACCGGATCGGAGATCCCAAAATACGTGTCTTAATGCCTAAACAAACTACAGAGTCCACTAGTACGTGAGACTTATAGTCAGTTAATTGTTAAAACTCTCCGATCGCTAAACCTTGAAAACGGTGATATTGATGCTAACTGGCAAACGCTCTCGTCCAATATGGTCTCCGCCGCCTCGGAAAATAAGGTTTTAAAGCCAATATATACGAAGATTGGTTTGATGACAGCGACGAAATTTTGTTCGGGGCTATTCACAACTATCGGTCTCTTTTACGCCAGTCAATCGAGGAATGTTAACTTTAATCTGCGACATTTATCGAAAAAAAGAAAAGAAGATATTTTCGTGTTACGAATAGTGTGAAGATATTTATTTACTTATTCTCTATGAACTGTTTTACATTTTAAAATCTAGCTTCGGGGGCATAGGCATTCTGTAATTTTTACAAAGTTTTTGGGTTAGCTAAACGTAAAATAAGCAAAGAAACTTCTGCATTTGTGGCTAAACTGAGCTTATGAATAAATCTGTATTTCGTCGACAGTGCATTTTTCTAATTTTTAGTTTTACTGGCCTAAAACAGAAATCAAGATAACAAAAAAAAACTGATTTAAAATGAAATTAATATAATCTATAAGCGTGTGTGTGTGTGTGTGTGTGTGTGTGTGTGTGTGTGTGTGTGTGTGTGTGTGAGTGTATTTATGCATTTAGGACTCTTGTCGGGATGGGGTATTGTTTTTCGGTAGCATCATAGCTTAAAGTTTTGATCCAATCGGTTAATTTATGTTGACATACAAATTTGTCATCTGAGTATATGTTTGTTGATTTATTGAATTGATTATAAATATAAGGTCTCAAACACAAAGTTATGTGAGAAAGATTTTTGAATTCTGAGATATCACTAATTATATACATTCAATGTTTTACTAAGTGTTCAGTTTCAGTTTTTTATGTTGTCTAAGAACAATTTGAAGAATATAAAGTTGTCGCACTGTTAGTATAATAAATATTAATTTTATGAGAACAATTTTTGATGTGTGTTTATTTAGAAACTCGTAAGAAATCACTGATCAATTTTTTATTAGTCACACGTTTAAAAGTAAATTATTATCCCTGTTCACTTCCAACTCGTAACGCACCGACTTGACTGTTGTCTTATGACGTCACAATTATAGGCTAAGTACATTAACATATTTAATTAAAGCTTTATCACATGCATTCCAAATTGTTTTACTTTAAGCACTGTAACTAGTTGGCAAAAATTATTAAACTTTGCATATTTTCATTTTCATGTTGACAAAACGGGTCGTTAGTCAATTACGTCCCAGCTTAAAAACAATTGTTTTCAAAATTTTGATTTACCGATGGATCCATAGCTCCAAGACCACACAATTTTGATTTAAAATAAGATGGCGAGTCTAAAGTTATGGATGGTGATTTAAAAAACGCATCGCGTATTTTATTTTCAGATGATATCCTTGCGCCTCACAATGCGGACACCCTTGAAAGCTTACATTAGAAGCATCCTAAGGCCAATTCCTCCTTGCTTCTACCGTCACCTCCTGATCCTTCTTTTCAGCCATAACAAGTTTCGGAAAAATATACTTTAGAGGAAATTACGTCTTTATCAACGACCTAACAAAATACCGGCGTGAAGTAGAAGTCTAACAAACTTCTGCGTTTCGTCTGGTGAGTGCAGGTAACCGGTGGCCCACACACCTTCCATCCCTAATTCTGGGGGAAGGGGGCACTCTAAGGGAGGCAACGCATCTGCTAAACCTCTGGTTTTGTGGGTGTTCATGGGCCGCGGTAATCACTTACCATCAAGTGAGCCACCTGCTCGTTTTCCTCCCTTTTCTATAAAAAAAATGGGTCTGCCGGCGGCATTGACGGAATAACGCCTCAACTTCTGAAAGATCTTGTAAGCGCGTCCGCTGGTGATGCCAGCCGAATTCTTTTGGGCGACATATCAAAATTAAGTAATTTTATGCTTTCTGGCAATACAAATGCCAATTTTGATAAAATCATATATGGATCAAGGTTATGTGCCTTTAAAAGATAATGGTGTCCGCCCTATAGCTGTTGGTTATACTTTTAGACGTTACTTCTAAATTAGCATGTAGGCAAATAACCTCCGATCTAAAGTCAAAATTTAAGCTATTTTTTGAGGAGGTTGTGAGGCAGCTGTACATTCAGTGCGTACTTTTTTAACGAATGTCAAACAGATGTTCTCTTGAAAGTTGACCTTAGGAATGCCTTTAACTCCCTCGGCAGATCAACCCTGCTGAAGGAGGTTACGAAACATACCCCGGAAATTTACCATTGTGTTTAGCAAAGTTACAGTCAAAACTCTAATTTATTTTACGAAAATCATTTAACTGACTCAGACCTTATATCGAAGTTAGAGGTCTTGCTAACTTGAGTCCCACGTAGGGACGTCGTGACGTCGGAGACAGGTAGAGACCTGTCTCTGATTGTAGTGGTCCCCCGTTTCATTGGGCTCAGTGTCGCCGGGGCAAGAGTACATGTGTGTTATCGCGAACACTTAAATTTTTAAAGTACACTATAATTATCTAGCTTATTATATGTGACACAAATACTGAATCTCATTTTCGTCAGCTAATGTGACATTTATACAGAATAATCATATCTTTTGAATTATTTACTTCCTACTTTATGCTATATCTCGGGGAGCGCGAGGATTGGTTGGCGCTCACCGCTCGCAAGGTGTTGGTGAGTTTTCAAATTTCTTAGAAGGATGTGAGGAGCGAATTACTTGTATAGGGTATTATCAATATTGTAAACCCTTTACAAGAAAAATGCCTGTAATAGACACTCAGACGCTGATTAGATAATATATAACTTAACTAAAAAGAAGCGGGAAGATTAAGAAGAATATCAAATGAAGCCTCGTAGTTATGTATTACCGTAGGGTACTGGATGTTGTGATTTACGAATACGGACGTATTTGTTACAAATTTAACTCACAGCGCCCAATGCTTGTCGGTACTATATACAACGGCAATTGTCCAATCAAACTTTATAAACGTCGAAACATCGAAAATTAGTATTTAAGAAAAAAAAAATGAAAAAGTCACGATAGCCGAGTGGTCGGGCGGTCGGAATTTCGAGTCGAGAGACCTGAGTTCGATCCCCAGATGGCAGGCACGTACCAATGGGTTTTTCAAAACTTTTGTATGAATATCGTTGGCTTGGACATAAAGACGGCGACAGGCTCACCACCTGTCACGATGTCGCGAAAATATCTTCGGTGGGAGGTGGGTCAAAGAGACTTAATCGTCTAGACTGAACTTCTGTCTACCCCTGAATAGGAATTTCGTGAAGATATTTAATATAAATCTTCACGCAATTCTAATACAAGGGTACTACAGACTGTGCTTCGATTTTCCATTCCTTTTTGTTGCTATGACTTTCAATTTTGTTTAAAATCTTACAATATGTGATTTTTATCAGTTTTGGTGACATTTACGCTGAATAACTATATTTATTTATATTTCCAACTATACGTCATATCTCGAGGGCAGCGCATGGATTGGTTGACGCTGACCGCGCAAAGAGAGAGCTTGAGCCCTTAACAAAATAAATGCCTGTGTTAAAGAGTAAACGCTGATTACATAAAATTAAACTTATGATAAAAGAAGAAGCGGGAAGACAAAGAAGAATATCAAATCAAGTCTTCGTGGTTATGTATTACCGTGGTTATGTATTGGGGTACTGGATGTTGTGATTTACGACTACGTATATATTTGTTACAAACTTAAATCACCATGTCCAATGCTCGTCGGTGTTATATACAACTTCAAACCTTACATACGTCACCTATGACTTTTATTCATCTAAGAATCAAAATAATGATTCTAGTTATTATATAAAACATTACCCAAATAAAGAATATCCTCGAAATCTTCTGAAAATAAGTAATAATGTAATAAAATAATAACGCCGTTAAGCTTTGTTATTAAGTTTCGTTACGTATATGCTTTTTGACATATCGTACCTATCGAATATTAAAGATATGTTTTTTTACAAAATATTAATATGTTTCTTCCTCTGTTTCATTTCTGTATTATTTCTACATTTCGACCTTTATTTCGATTTTCCATTCCTTTTTTTTCTATGCCTTTCCAAAAACACTTACGTATGTTTGGTATGTAAAAACGAAATTTTTATTACATGCATTTTTTCCACTTTTCGTCACATGTCGGGGGGAGCGCGTAGATTGGTTGGCGCTCACCGCACACGGCGTTGGTGAGGTGTTATGGAGCCGTGTGCCTTCCCTACATTTCTTAGAGAGATAGGGGGAGCGAATTACTTGTATAGGGTATTATCAATATTGAAAGCCCTTTACAAAAGACAATCCCTGTACAAGAGAGTAGCCGCTGATTAAATAACACATAACTTAATTAAAGAAGAAGCGGGAAGATCCACAAGAATATCAAATCAAGCCGTGTAGTTATGCATATCCGAGGGGTTTGTGATTATTGACTACGTATTTAATTGTAACACACTTAACATCCATTGCACTTCATCTATCACCTACAACTTTTCCCTTAATAATGAACACTTAAATTATTCTGGTTATTATATAAAACATTACCCAAATAAAGAATATCCTCGAAATCTTTTTGAAAATATCAAAATAAGCCTTCTTAGTTATGTATTAGTAAACTGTATTGAAATTGCGTGAAGATGTTTAATATATTTATTTTATTTATGAAAAAAAATAATAACGCCGTTAAGCTTTGTTATTAAGTTTCGTTACGTATATGCTTTGTGACATATCGTACCTATCGAATATTAAAGATATGTTTTTACAAAATATTAATTATTTTCTTTCATTATTTAATTTTAGTTAAATTATGACTACTTATTCTTTTTACAAAATATTAATTATTTTCTTTCATTATTTAATTTTAGTTAAATTATGACTACTTATTCTTTTTACAAAATATTAATTATTTTCTTTCATTATTTAATTTTAGTTAAATTATGACTACTTATTCTTTTTACAAAATATTAATTATTTTCTTTCATTATTTAATTTTAGTTAAATTATGACTACTTATTCTTTTTACAAAATATTAATTATTTTCTTTCATTATTTAATTTTAGTTAAATTATGACTACTTATTCTTTTTACAAAATATTAATTATTTTCTTTCATTATTTAATTTTAGTTAAATTATGACTACTTATTCTTTTTACAAAATATTAATTATTTTCTTTCATTATTTAATTTTAGTTAAATTATGACTACTTATTCTTTTTACAAAATATTAATTATTTTCTTTCATTATTTAATTTTAGTTAAATTATGACTACTTATTCTTTTTACAAAATATTAATTATTTTCTTTCATTATTTAATTTTAGTTAAATTATGACTACTTATTCTTTTTACAAAATATTAATTATTTTCTTTCATTATTTAATTTTAGTTAAATTATGACTACTTATTCTTTTTACAAAATATTAATTATTTTCTTTCATTATTTAATTTTAGTTAAATTATGACTACTTATTCTTTTTACAAAATATTAATTATTTTCTTTCATTATTTAATTTTAGTTAAATTATGACTACTTATTCTTTTTACAAAATATTAATTATTTTCTTTCATTATTTAATTTTAGTTAAATTATGACTACTTATTCTTTTTACAAAATATTAATTATTTTCTTTCATTATTTAATTTTAGTTAAATTATGACTACTTATTCTTTTTACAAAATATTAATTATTTTCTTTCATTATTTAATTTTAGTTAAATTATGACTACTTATTCTTTTTACAAAATATTAATTATTTTCTTTCATTATTTAATTTTAGTTAAATTATGACTACTTATTCTTTTTACAAAATATTAAAATTAACAAAATAAGGTTCTTAAAATTACACGTCTTTTATTTTTCAAATACTTTATGTACAGGTACAAAATGATGTTAAAATTAACAATACTTAAATATAAATATATTCACGCAATTCCCAATAAAGGGGTAGACAGAGGTCAAGTCTAGACAATTAAGTCCCTTTGACCCACCTTCCACTTGTATGTATATATATATATATATATATATATATATATATATATATATATATATATATATATATATATATATATATATATATATATATATATATATATATATATATATATATATATTAATGAATACATATTATAGTCATAAAATAACATACGACCCCCATTTCCTATTGGTAATCGTCGAACTCATTTTTCTTTTATTACATGGTTTATATTATAATATAGCGTACTATTAATTTCGTGGTCATCAGTTCTCTATAAGCACACCATCAATACTTAAATATATTCACGCAATTCCCAATAAAGGGGTAGACTGAAGGTCAAGTCTGGAACAACTACACAGTCACTGACCACCTTCCACTTGTATGTATATATATATATATATATATATATATATATATATATATATATATATATATATATATATATGGTTTTATTTGGTGCAATTAACAATAAATATATAAATATGTAATGAATATATATTATAGTCATAAAATAACATACGACCCCCATTTCCTATTGGTAATCGTCGAACTCATTTTTCTTTTATTACATGGTTTATTATAATATAGCGTACTATTAATTTCGTGGTCATCAGTTGTCGATAAACTGTACCACGAACGCAAAAAATACAATTTGTGAAAGGTGGGTTGACTGATTGAGAACGAACACACAAACTTCAATGTTTTGGAATGGTATTATACCACCGCGATGTAATTTACTACAGCGACATCTGTTGACAGATATGAGAAACGGGCAACCTGAAACTATTGCGCCCAATTCATATCACATCACTCGTGTTATGTGTGATAAAACGCAATCTGCTCTACTGACCATAGACTCGTCATCACCAAACTGAGACGCTGCCTACACCGGATCGGAGATCCCAAAATACGTGTCTTAATGCCTAAACAAACTACAGAGTCCACTAGTACGTGAGACTTATAGTCAGTTAATTGTTAAAACTCTCCGATCGCTAAACCTTGAAAACGGTGATATTGATGCTAACTGGCAAACGCTCTCGTCCAATATGGTCTCCGCCGCCTCGGAAAATAAGGTTTTAAAGCCAATATATACGAAGATTGGTTTGATGACAGCGACGAAATTTTGTTCGGGGCTATTCACAACTATCGGTCTCTTTTACGCCAGTCAATCGAGGAATGTTAACTTTAATCTGCGACATTTATCGAAAAAAAGAAAAGAAGATATTTTCGTGTTACGAATAGTGTGAAGATATTTATTTACTTATTCTCTATGAACTGTTTTACATTTTAAAATCTAGCTTCAAGGGCATAGGCATTCTGTAATTTTTACAAAGTTTTTGGGTTAGATAAACGTTAAATAAGCAAAGAAACTTCTGCATTTGTGGCTAAACTGAGCTTATGAATAAATCTGTATTTCGTCGACAGTGCATTTTTCTAATTTTTAGTTTTACTGGCCTAAAACAGAAATCAAGATAACAAAAAAAAACTGATTTAAAATGAAATTAATATAATCTATAAGCGTGTGTGTGTGTGTGTGTGTGTGTGTGTGTGTGTGTGTGTGTGTGTGTGTGTGTGTGTGTGTGTGTGTGTGTGTGTGTGTGTGTGTGTGTGTGTGTGTGTGTGTGTGTGTGTGTGTGAGTGACTGTATTTTATGCATTTAGGACTCTTGTCGGGATGGGGTATTGTTTTTCGGTAGCATCATAGCTTAAAGTTTTGATCCAATCGGTTAAGTGTTCAGGTTCATATTTCAGTTTTTTATGTTGTCTAAGAACAATTTGAAGAATATAAAGTTGTCGCACTGTTAGTATAATAAATATTAATTTTATGAGAACAATTTTTGATGTGTGTTTATTTAGAAACTCGTAAGAAATCACTGATCAATTTTTTATTAGTCACACGTTTAAAAGTAAATTATTATCCCTGTTCACTTCCAACTCGTAACGCACCGACTTGACTGTTGTCTTATGACGTCACAATTATAGGCTTAGTACATTAACATATTTAATTAAAGCTTTATCACATGCATTCCAAATTGTTTTACTTTAAGCACTGTAACTAGTTGGCAAAAATTATTAAACTTTGCATATTTTCATTTTCATGTTGACAAAACGGGTCGTTAGTCAATTACGTCCCAGCTTAAAAACAATTGTTTTCAAAATTTTGATTTACCGATGGATCCATAGCTCCAAGACCACACAATTTTGATTTAAAATAAGATGGCGAGTCTAAAGTTATGGATGGTGATTTAAAAACGCATCGCGTATTTTATTTTCAGATGATATCCTTGCGCCTCACAATGCGGACACCCTTGAAAGCTTACATTAGAAGCATCCTAAGGCCAATTCCTCCTTGCTTCTACCGTCACCTCCTGATCCTTTTTTTCAGCCATAACAAGTTTCGGAAAAATATACTTTAGAGGAAATTATGTCTTTATCAACGACCTCACAAAATACCGGCGTGAAGTAGAAGTCTAACAAACTTTTGCGTTTCGTCTGAGTAGTGCAAATGACAGTAGCCCACACCTTTCATCCCTAATTCTGGGGGAAGGGGGCACTCTAAGGGAGGCAACGCATCTGCTAAACTGGTGTTCATGGGCCGCGGTAATCACTTACCATCAAGTGAGCCACCTGCTCGTTTTCCTCCCTTTTCTATAAAAAAAATGGCTCTGCCGGCGGCATTGACGGAATTACGCCTCAACTTCTGAAAGATCTTGTAAGCGCGTCCGCTGGTGATGCCAGCCGAATTCTTTTGGGCGACATAACAAAATTAAGTAATTTTATGCTTTCTGGCAATACAAATGCCAATTTTGTTAAAATCATATATGGATCAAGGTTATGTGCCTTTAAAAAAGATAATGGTGTCCGCCCTATAGCTGTTGGTTATACTTTTAGACGTTTAACTTCTAAATTAGCATGTAGGCAAATAACCTCCGATCTAAAGTCAAAATTTAAGCTATTTTTTCAAAATTTAGTCAAAATTTTTACTATTTTTAGAGGAGGTTGTGAGGCAGCTGTACATTCAGTGCGTACTTTTTTAACGAATGTCAAACAGATGTTCTCTTGAAAGTTGACCTTAGGAATGCCTTTAACTCCCTCGGCAGATCAACCCTGCTGAAGGAGGTTACGAAACATACCCCGGAAATTTACCATTGTGTTTAGCAAAGTTACAGTCAAAACTCTAATTTATTTTACGAAAATCATTTAACTGACTCAGACCTTATATCGAAGTTAGAGGTCTTGCTAACTTGAGTCCCACGTAGGGACGTCGTGACGTCGGAGACAGGTAGAGACCTGTCTCTGATTGTAGTGGTCCCCCGTTTCATTGGGCTCAGTGTCGCCGGGGCAAGAGTACATGTGTGTTATCGCGAACACTTAAATTTTTAAAGTACACTATAATAGTAGCACTATAATAACTCCCGCGAAAATAGTAAATATGCAAATGGCAAATAGCAAAATGCATTAATTGTATATTTTGGCCTTATGATTTTGAGGTATTTTAGAAAAGAATATTTGGGGTAGATTCTAGAACGCTGCCCAGACGAGTTGAATTCGTCGTTCGTGCGAAAACAATTTTAATATTAATATATAATTTTTTCTTTATTTATTTATTCTACTTTTTTAATTCTTAGTAAAGCGTGTGTATTATGTTAGTTTTTAATGATATTTCTTTATTCCGATTATACAATATTTTTTTCGATAATTTCATTATTTGTTAAAAATATAATTATTCATCCCATTATCCAGCTTATTATATGTGACACAAATACTGAGTCTCATTTTTCGTCAGCTAATGTGACATTTATACAGAATAATCATATCTCTTGAATTATTTACTTCCTACTTTACGCCATATCTCGGGGAGCGCGAGGATTGGTTGGCGCTCACCGCTCGCAAGGTGTTGGTGAGTTTTCAAATTTCTTAGAAGGATGTGAGGAGCGAATTACTTGTATAGGGTATTATCAATATTGTAAACCCTTTACAAGAAAAATGCCTGTAATAGACACTAGACGCTGATTAGATAATATATAACTTAACTAAAAAAGAAGCGGGAAGATTAAGAAGAATATCAAATCAAGTCTTCGTGGTTATGTATTACCGTAGGGTACTGGATGTTGTGATTTACGAATACGGACGTATTTGTTACAAACTTAAATCACCATGTCCAATGCTCATCGGTATTATATACAACTTCAAACCTTACATACGTCACATATGACTTTTGTTCATCTAAGAATCAAAATAATGATTCTAGTTATTATATAAAACATTACCCAAATAAAGAATATCCTCGAAATCTTCTGAAAATAAGTAATAATGTAATAAAATAATAACGCCGTTAAGCTTTGTTATTAAGTTTCGTTACGTATATGCTTTGTGACATATCGTACCTATCGAATATTAAAGATATGTTTTTACAAAATATTAATATTTTTCTTCCTCTGTTTCATTTCTGTATTATTTCTACATTTCGACCTTTATTTCGATTTTCCGTTCCTTTTTCTATGCCTTTCCAAAACACTTACGTATGTTTGGTATGTAAAAACGAAATTTTTATTACATGCATTTTTCTACTTTTCGTCACATGTCGGGGGCGCGTAGATTGGTTGGCGCTCACCGCTCGCAAGGTGTTGGTGAGTTTTCAAATTTCTTAGAAGGATGTGAGGCGAATTACTTGTATAGGGTATTATCAATATTGTAAACCCTTTACAGAAAAAATGCCTGTAATAGACACTAGACGCTGATTAGATAATATATAACTTAACTAAAAAAGAAGCGGGAAGATCCACAAGAATATCAAATCAAGTCTTCGTGGTTATGTATTACCGTAGGGTACTGGATGTTGTGATTTACGACTACGTATGTATTTGTTACAAACTTAAATCACCATGTCCAATGCTCATCGGTATTATATAAAACATTACCCAAATAAAGAATATCCTCGAAATCTTCTGAAAATAAGTAATAATGTAATAAAATAATAACGCCGTTAAGCTTTGTTATTAAGTTTCGTTACGTATATGCTTTGTGACATATCGTACCTATCGAATATTAAAGATATGTTTTTACAAAATATTAATATTTTTCTTCCTCTGTTTCATTTCTGTATTATTTCTACATTTCGACCTTTATTTCGATTTTCCATTCCTTTTTGTTGCTATGACTTTCAATTTTGTTTAAAATCTTACAATATGTGATTTTTATCAGTTTTGGTGACATTTACGCTGAATAACTATATTTATTTTATTTATTCTACTTTTTTAATTTTAGTAAAGCGTGTGTATTATGTTAGTTTTTAATGATATTTTATTCCGATTATACAATATTTTTTCGATAATTTCATTATTTGTTAAAAATATAATTATTCATCCCATTATCCAGCTGTGACACAAACATTGAGTCTCATTTTTCGTCAGCTAATGTGACATTTATACAGAATAATCATATCTCTTGAATTATTTACTTCCTACTTTACGCCATCTCGGGGAGCGCGAGGATTGGTTGGCGCTCACCGCTCGCAAGGTGTTGGTGAGTTTTCAAATTTCTTAGAAGGATGTGAGGGCGAATTACTTGTATAGGGTATTATCAATATTGTAAACCCTTTACAAGAAAAATGCCTGTAATAGACACTAGACGCTGATTAGATAATATATAACTTAACTAAAAAGAAGCGGGAAGATCCACAAGAATATCAAATCAAGTCTTCGTGGTTATGTATTACCGTAGGGTACTGGATGTTGTGATTTACGAATACGGACGTATTTGTTACACATTTAACTCACAGCGCCCAATGCTTGTCGGTACTATATACAACGGCAATTGTCCAATCAAACTTTATAAACGTCGAAACATCGAAAATTAGTATTTATGAAAAAAAAATATTTAATATAAATCTTCACGCAATTCCCAATACAAGGGTACTACAGACTGTGCTTCGATTTTCCATTCCTTTTTGTTGCTATGACTTTCAATTTTGTTTAAAATCTTACAATATGTGATTTTTATCAGTTTTGGTGACATTTACGCTGAATAACTATATTTATTTAAATTTCCAACTATACGTCATATCTCGAGGGCAGCGCATGGATTGGTTGACGCTGACCGCACACGGCGTTGTTGAGATATTATCATAGAACCGTGTATCTTTCCCACATTTCTTAGAGAGATAGAGATGTTGGGCAGTGAATTACTTGTATGGGGTTTTAATCTTCAGTGTTGTAAGCCCTTAACAAAATAAATGCCTGTGTTAAAGAGTAAACGCTGATTACATAAAATTAAACTTATGATAAAAGAAGAAGCGGGAAGACAAAGAAGAATATCAAATCAAGTCTTCGTGGTTATGTATTACCGTGGTTATGTATTGGGGTACTGGATGTTGTGATTTACGACTACGTATGTATTTGTTACAAACTTAAATCACCATGTCCAATGCTCATCGGTATTATATACAACTTCAAACCTTACATACGTCACCTATGACTTCTGTTCATCTAAGAATCAAAATAATGATTCTAGTTATTATATAAAACATTACCCAAATAAAGAATATCCTCGAAATCTTCTGAAAATAAGTAATAATGTAATAAAATAATAACGCCGTTAAGCTTTGTTATTAAGTTTCGTTACGTATATGCTTTGTGACATATCGTACCTATCGAATATTAAAGATATGTTTTTACAAAATATTAATATTTTTCTTCCTCTGTTTCATTTCTGTATTATTTCTACATTTCGACCTTTATTTCGATTTTCCATTCCTTTTTTTCTATGCCTTTCCAAAAACACTTACGTATGTTTGGTATGTAAAACGAAATTTTATTACATGCATTTTTTCCACTTTTCGTCACATGTCGGGGAGCGCGTAGATTGGTTGGCGCTCACCGCACACGGCGTTGGTGAGGTGTTATGGAGCCGTGTGCCTTCCTACATTTCTTAGAGAGATAGGGGAGCGAATTACTTGTATAGGGTATTATCAATATTGAAAGCCCTTTACAAAGACAATCCCTGTACAAGAGAGTAGCCGCTGATTAAATAACACATAACTTAATTAAAGAAGAAGCGGGAAGATCCACAAGAATATCAAATCAAGCCGTGTAGTTATGCATATCCGAGGGTTTGTGATTATTGACTACGTATTTAATTGTAACACACTTAACATCCATTGCACTTCATCTATCACCTACAACTTTTTCCCTTAATGAACACTTAAATTATTCTGGTTATTATATAAAACATTACCCAAATAAAGAATATCCTCGAAATCTTTTGAAAATATCAAAATAAGCCTTCTTAGTTATGTATTAGTAAACTGTATTGGAAATTGCGTGAAGATGTTTAATATATTTATTTTATTTATGAAAAAAAATAATAATAACGCCGTTATGCCTTGTATTTAAGTTTCGTTGCATAAATGCTTTTGTGACATTTCGTACCTATCGAATATTTCAGAGAACTAATTTTTCGCGCAACCTGCGTATTTTCACAAAATATTAATTATTTTCTTTCATTATTTAATTTTTAGTTAAATTATGACTACTTATTCTTTTACAAAATATAAATATTTATCCTTCATTATTTTATTTCTATATTATTTCTACACTTCGACTTTGCTTCGATTTTCCATTCCTCTTTGTTGCTATGACTTTCAATTTTGTTTAAAATCTTAAAATATGTGATTTTTATCAGTTTTTATCAGTTTTACCCTAGTATCACAGAAGTCCGAGTCTGGTAAACCGGTTGTGGCGTCACTTCCGAATACTTCACAAAGATCATCAAAGGGTCATCTATGTGTCTATACATGTAAATGTTTTGGGGCCAAAGAAACATAGTTTAATACAAAACTGATGAAAATCGTGGAAAATAATTCTTCTGCTTTACAGCCTATCAAGGGTTCACTGCTGAGCATAAGCCTCCACCAAAACTTACCACAAAGGACTGTCTTCAGCCACCTGCATAATGCGACTTCCCGCCTCATTTTTCAAGTCGTCATTTCATCTCGTGGGTGGTCGACCTATACTGTGTTTGCCTGTATGAAGAAGAAACGAGAACCTATCTTCCCCAACGGTTCTTAGTTCTACGTTCATGTATGATCGCTGATCCTTATGGCTATGTTGGTTACCCTGATTCTGCTGCGGATGTATTCGTTACGGATTCTATCATGCAGAAAAATACTGAGCATAGCGCTTTCCATAGCAGGCTGAACAACTTTGAGCATCGTCATACGGCCTGCAGTGAAGAACCACGTCTTAGATCTATATGTCATCACTGGCAAAATGCATTAATTGTATATTTTGGCCTTATGATTTTGAGGTATTTTAGAAAAGAATATTTGGGGTAGATTCTAGAACGCTGCCCAGACGAGTTGAATTCGTCGTTCGTGCGAAAACAATTATTTTAATATTAATATATAATTTTTCTTTATTTATTTATTCTACTTTTTAATTCTTAGTAAAGCGTGTGTATTATGTTAGTTTTAATGATATTTCTTTATTCCGATTATACAATATTTTTCGATAATTTCATTATTTGTTAAAAATATAATTATTCATCCCATTATCCAGCTTATTATATGTGACACAAATACTGAGTCTCATTTTTCGTCAGCTAATGTGACATTTATACAAAATAATCATATCTCTTGAATTATTTACTTCCTACTTTACGCCATATCTCGGGGGGAGCGCGAGGATTGGTTGGCGCTCACCGCTCGCAAGGTGTTGGTGAGTTTTCAAATTTCTTAGAAGGATGTGAGGAGCGAATTACTTGTATAGGGTATTATCAATATTGTAAACCCTTTACAAGAAAAAATGCCTGTAATAGACACTAGACGCTGATTAGATAATATATAACTTAACTAAAAAAGAAGCGGGATGATTAAGAAGAATATCAAATGAAGTCTTCGTGGTTATGTATTACCGTAGGGTACTGGATGTTGTGATTTACGAATACGGACGTATTTGTTACAAATTTAACTCACAGCGCACAATGCTTGTCGGTACTATATACAACGGCAATTGTCCAATCAAACTTTATAAACGTCGAAACATCGAAAATTAGTATTTATGAAAAAAAAAATGAAAAAAGTCACGATAGCCGAGTGGTCGGGCGGTCGGAATTTCGAGTCGAGAGACCCGAGTTCGATCCCCAGATGGCAGGCACGTACCAATGGGTTTTTCAAAAACTTTTGTATGAATATCGTTGGCTTGGACATAAAGACGGCGACGGGCTCACCACCTGTCACGATGTCGCGAAAATATCTTCGGTGGAGGTGGGTCAAAGAGACTTAATCGTCTAGACTAGACTTCTGTCTACCCTGAATAGAATTTCGTGAAGATATTTAATATAAATCTTCACGCAATTCCCAATACAAGGGTACTACAGACTGTGCTTCGATTTTCCATTCCTTTTTGTTGCTATGACTTTCAATTTTGTTTAAAATCTTACAATATGTGATTTTTATCAGTTTTGGTGACATTTACGCTGAATAACTATATTTATTTATATATCCAACTATACGTCATATCTCGAGGGCAGCGAATGGATTGGATGACGCTGACCGCACACGGCGTTGTTGAGATATTATCATAGAACCGTGTATCTTTCCCACATTTCATAGAGAGATAGAGATGTTGGGCAGTGAATTACTTGTATGGGGTTTTAATCTTCAGTGTTGTAAGCCCTTAACAAAATAAATGCCTGTGTTAAAGAGTAAACGCTGATTACATAAAATTAAACTTATGATAAAAGAAGAAGCGGGAAGACAAAGAAGAATATCAAATCAAGTCTTCGTGGTTATGTATTACCGTGGTTATGTATTGGGGTACTGGATGTTGTGATTTACGACTACGTATGTATTTGTTACAAACTTAAATCACCATGTCCAATGCTCATCGGTATTATATACAACTTCAAACCTTACATACGTCACCTATGACTTCTGTTCATCTAAGAATCAAAATAATGATTCTAGTTATTATATAAAACATTACCCAAATAAAGAATATCCTCAAAATCTTCTGAAAATAAGTAATAATGTAATAAAATAATAACGCCGTTAAGCTTTGTTATTAAGTTTCGTTACGTATATGCTTTGTGACATATCGTACCTATCGAATATTAAAGATATGTTTTTTACAAAATATTAATATTTTTCTTCCTCTGTTTCATTTCTGTATTATTTCTACATTTCGACCTTTATTTCGATTTTCCATTCCTTTTTTTTTCTATGCCTTTCCAAAACACTTACGTATGTTTGGTATGTAAAAACGAAATTTTTATTACATGCATTTTTCCACTTTTCGTCACATGTCGGGGGGAGCGCGTAGATTGGTTGGCGCTCACCGCACACGGCGTTGGTGAGGTGTTATGGAGCCGTGTGCCTTCCTACATTTCTTAGAGAGATAGGGGAGCGAATTACTTGTATAGGGTATTATCAATATTGAAAGCCCTTTACAAAAGACAATCCCTGTACAAGAGAGTAGCCGCTGATTAAATAACACATAACTTAATTAAAGAAGAAGCGGGAAGATCCACAAGAATATCAAATCAAGCCGTGTAGTTATGCATATCCGAGGGTTTGTGATTATTGACTACGTATTTAATTGTAACACACTTAACATCCATTGCACTTCATCTATCACCTACAACTTTTTCCCTTAATGAACACTTAAATTATTCTGGTTATTATATAAAAAATTACCCAAATAAAGAATATCCTCGAAATCTTTTGAAAATATCAAAATAAGCCTTCTTAGTTATGTATTAGTAAACTGTATTGGAAATTGCGTGAAGATGTTTAATATATTTATTTTATTTATGAAAAAAAATAATAATAACGCCGTTATGCCTTGTATTTAAGTTTCGTTACGTATATGCTTTGTGACATATCGTACCTATCGAATATTAAAGATATGTTTTTACAAAATATTAATATTTTTCTTCCTCTGTTTCATTTCTGTATTATTTCTACATTTCGACCTTTATTTCGATTTTCCATTCCTTTTTTCTATGCCTTTCCAAAACACTTACGTATGTTTGGTATGTAAAACGAAATTTTTATTACATGCATTTTTCCACTTTTCGTCACATGTCGGGGAGCGCGTAGATTGGTTGGCGCTCACCGCACACGGCGTTGGTGAGGTGTTATGGAGCCGTGTGCCTTCCCTACATTTCTTAGAGATAGGGGAGCGAATTACTTGTATAGGGTATTATCAATATTGAAAGCCCTTTACAAAAGACAATCCCTGTACAAGAGAGTAGCCGCTGATTAAATAACACATAACTTAATTAAAGAAGAAGCGGGAAGATCCACAAGAATATCAAATCAAGCCGTGTAGTTATGCATATCCGAGGGTTTGTGATTATTGACTACGTATTTAATTGTAACACACTTAACATCCATTGCACTTCATCTATCACCTACAACTTTTTCCCTTAATGAACACTTAAATTATTCTGGTTATTATATAAAAAATTACCCAAATAAAGAATATCCTCGAAATCTTTTGAAAATATCAAAATAAGCCTTCTTAGTTATGTATTAGTAAACTGTATTGGAAATTGCGTGAAGATGTTTTATATATTTATTTTATTTATGAAAAAAAAAGTAATAACGCCGTTATGCCTTGTATTTAAGTTTCGTTGCATAAATGCTTTGTGACATTTCGTACCTATCGAATATTTCAGAGAACTAATTTTTCGCGCAACCTGCGTATTTTTCACAAAATATTAATTATTTTCTTTCATTATTTAATTTTTAGTTAAATTATGACTACTTATTCTTTTTACAAAATATAAATATTTATCCTTCATTATTTTATTTCTATATTATTTCTACACTTCGACTTTGCTTCAATTTTCCATTCCTCTTTGTTGCTATGACTTTCAATTTTTGTTTAAAATCTTAAAATATGTGATTTTTATCAGTTTTTATCAGTTTTACACTAGTATCACAGAAGTCCGAGTCTGGTAAACCGGTTGTGGCGTCACTTCCGAATACTTCACAAAGATCATCAAAGGGTCATCTATGTGTCTATACATGTAAATGTTTTTGGGGCCAAAGAAACATAGTTTAATACAAAACTGATGAAAATCGTGGGAAAATAATTCTTCTGCTTTACAGCCTATCAAGGGTTCACTGCTGAGCATAAGCCTCCACCAAAACTTACCACAAAGGACTGTCTTCAGCCACCTGCATAATGCGACTTCCCGCCTCATTTTTCAAGTCGTCATTTCATCTCGTGGGTGGTCGACCTATACTGTGTTTGCCTGTATGAAGAAGAAACGAGAACCTATCTTCCCCAACGGTTCTTAGTTCTACGTTCATGTATGATCGCTGATCCTTATGGCTATGTTGGTTACCCTGATTCTGCTGCGGATGTATTCGTTACGGATTCTATCATGCAGAAAAATACTGAGCATAGCGCTTTCCATAGCAGGCTGAACAACTTTGAGCATCGTCATACGGCCTGCAGTGAAGAACCACGTCTTAGATCTATATGTCATCACTGGCAAAATGCATTAATTGTATATTTTGGCCTTATGATTTTGAGGTATTTTAGAAAAGAATATTTGGGGTAGATTCTAGAACGCTGCCCAGACGAGTTGAATTCGTCGTTCGTGCGAAAACAATTATTTTAATATTAATATATAATTTTTCTTTATTTATTTATTCTACTTTTTAATTCTTAGTAAAGCGTGTGTATTATGTTAGTTTTAATGATATTTCTTTATTCCGATTATACAATATTTTTTTCGATAATTTCATTATTTGTTAAAAATATAATTATTCATCCCATTATCCAGCTTATTATATGTGACACAAATACTGAGTCTCATTTTTCGTCAGCTAATGTGACATTTATACAGAATAATCATATCTCTTGAATTATTTACTTCCTACTTTACGCCATATCTCGGGGGGAGCGCGAGGATTGGTTGGCGCTCACCGCTCGCAAGGTGTTGGTGAGTTTTCAAATTTCTTAGAAGGATGTGAGGAGCGAATTACTTGTATAGGGTATTATCAATATTGTAAACCCTTTACAAGAAAAAATGCCTGTAATAGACACTAGACGCTGATTAGATAATATATAACTTAACTAAAAAAGAAGCGGGAAGATTAAGAAGAATATCAAATCAAGCCTCGTAGTTATGTATTACCGTAGGGTACTGGATGTTGTGATTTACGAATACGGTTTTTCAAAAACTTTTGTATGAATATCGTTGGCTTGGACATAAAGACGGCGACGGGCTCACCACCTGTCACGATGTCGCGAAAATATCTTCGGTGGAGGTGGGTCAAAGAGACTTAATCGTCTAGACTAGACTTCTGTCTACCCTGAATAGGAATTTCGTGAAGATATTTAATATAAATCTTCACGCAATTCCCAATACAAGGGTACTACAGACTGTGCTTCGATTTTCCATTCCTTTTTGTTGCTATGACTTTCAATTTTGTTTAAAATCTTACAATATGTGATTTTTATCAGTTTTGGTGACATTTACGCTGAATAACTATATTTATTTATATTTCCAACTATACGTCATATCTCGAGGGCAGCGCATGGATTGGTTGACGCTGACCGCACACGGCGTTGTTGAGATATTTTCATAGAACCGTGTATCTTTCCCACATTTCTTAGAGAGATAGAGATGTTGGGCAGTGAATTACTTGTATGGGGTTTATATCTTCAGTGTTGTAAGCCCTTAACAAAATAAATGCCTGTGTTAAAGAGTAAACGCTGATTACATAAAATTAAACTTATGATAAAAGAAGAAGCGGGAAGACAAAGAAGAATATCAAATCAAGTCTTCGTGGTTATGTATTACCGTGGTTATGTATTGGGGTACTGGATGTTGTGATTTACGACTACGTATGTATTTGTTACAAACTTAAATCACCATGTCCAATGCTCATCGGTGTTATATACAACTTCAAACCTTACATACGTCACCTATGACTTTTGTTCATCTAAGAATCAAAATAATGATTCTAGTTATTATATAAAACATTACCCAAATAAAGAATATCCTCGAAATCTTCTGAAAATAAGTAATAATGTAATAAAATAATAACGCCGTTAAGCTTTGTTATTAAGTTTCGTTACGTATATGCTTTGTGACATATCGTACCTATCGAATATTAAAGATATGTTTTTACAAAATATTAATATTTTTCTTCCTCTGTTTCATTTCTGTATTATTTCTACATTTCGACCTTTATTTCGATTTTCCATTCCTTTTTTTCTATGCCTTTCCAAAAACACTTACGTATGTTTGGTATGTAAAACGAAATTTTTATTACATGCATTTTTCCACTTTTCGTCACATGTCGGGGAGCGCGTAGATTGGTTGGCGCTCACCGCACACGGCGTTGGTGAGGTGTTATGGAGCCGTGTGCCTTCCTACATTTCTTAGAGAGATAGGGGAGCGAATTACTTGTATAGGGTATTATCAATATTGAAAGCCCTTTACAAAAGACAATCCCTGTACAAGAGAGTAGCCGCTGATTAAATAACACATAACTTAATTAAAGAAGAAGCGGGAAGATCCACAAGAATATCAAATCAAGCCGTGTAGTTATGCATATCCGAGGGTTTGTGATTATTGACTACGTATTTAATTGTAACACACTTAACATCCATTGCACTTCATCTATCACCTACAACTTTTTCCCTTAATGAACACTTAAATTATTCTGGTTATTATATAAAAAATTACCCAAATAAAGAATATCCTCGAAATCTTTTGAAAATATCAAAATAAGCCTTCTTAGTTATGTATTAGTAAACTGTATTGGAAATTGCGTGAAGATGTTTAATATATTTATTTATTTATGAAAAAAAAAATAATAACGCCGTTATGCCTTGTATTTAAGTTTCGTTGCATAAATGCTTTTGTGACATTTCGTACCTATCGAATATTTCAGAGAACTAATTTTCGCGCAACCTGCGTATTTTTCACAAAATATTAATTATTTTCTTTCATTATTTAATTTTTAGTTAAATTATGACTACTTATTCTTTTACAAAATATAAATATTTATCCTTCATTATTTTATTTCTATATTATTTCTACATTTCGACCTTTATTTCGATTTTCCATTCCTTTTTTTCTATGCCTTCCCAAAAACACTTACGTATGTTTGGTATGTAAAACGAAATTTTTATTACATGCATTTTTCCACTTTTCGTCACATGTCGGGGAGCGCGTAGATTGGTTGGCGCTCACCGCACACGGCGTTGGTGAGGTGTTATGGAGCCGTGTGCCTTCCTACATTTCTTAGAGATAGGGGAGCGAATTACTTGTATAGGGTATTATCAATATTGAAAGCCCTTTACAAAAGACAATCCCTGTACAAGAGAGTAGCCGCTGATTAAATAACACATAACTTAATTAAAGAAGAAGCGGGAAGATCCACAAGAATATCAAATCAAGCCGTGTAGTTATGCATATCCGAGGGTTTGTGATTATTGACTACGTATTTAATTGTAACACACTTAACATCCATTGCACTTCATCTATCACCTACAACTTTTTCCCTTAATGAACACTTAAATTATTCTGGTTATTATATAAAAAATTACCCAAATAAAGAATATCCTCGAAATCTTTGAAAATATCAAAATAAGCCTTCTTAGTTATGTATTAGTAAACTGTATTGGAAATTGCGTGAAGATGTTTTATATATTTATTTTATTTATGAAAAAAAAAGTAATAACGCCGTTATGCCTTGTATTTAAGTTTCGTTGCATAAATCCTTTTTGTGACATTTCGTACCTATCGAATATTTCAGAGAACTAATTTTCGCGCAACCTGCGTATTTTTCACAAAATATTAATTATTTTCTTTCATTATTTAATTTTTAGTTAAATTATGACTACTTATTCTTTTACAAAATATAAATATTTATCCTTCATTATTTTATTTCTACACTTCGACTTTGCTTCGATTTTCCATTCCTCTTTGTTGCTATGACTTTCAATTTTGTTTAAAATCTTAAAATATGTGATTTTTATCAGTTTTTATCAGTTTTACCCTAGTATCACAGAAGTCCGAGTCTGGTAAACCGGTTGTGGCGTCACTTCCGAATACTTCACAAAGATCATCAAAGGGTCATCTATGTGTCTATACATGTAAATGTTTTGGGGCCAAAGAAACATAGTTTAATACAAAACTGATGAAAATCGTGGGAAAATAATTCTTCTGCTTTACAGCCTATCAAGGGTTCACTGCTGAGCATAAGCCTCCACCAAAACTTACCACAAAGGACTGTCTTCAGCCACCTGCATAATGCGACTTCCCGCCTCATTTTTCAAGTCGTCATTTCATCTCGTGGGTGGTCGACCTATACTGTGTTTGCCTGTATGAAGAAGAAACGAGAACCTATCTTCCCCAACGGTTCTTAGTTCTACGTTCATGTATGATCGCTGATCCTTATGGCTATGTTGGTTACCCTGATTCTGCTGCGGATGTATTCGTTACGGATTCTATCATGCAGAAAAATACTGAGCATAGCGCTTTCCATAGCAGGCTGAACAACTTTGAGCATCGTCATACGGCCTGCAGTGAAGAACCACGTCTTAGATCTATATGTCATCACTGGCAAAATGCATTAATTGTATATTTTGGCCTTATGATTTTTGAGGTATTTTAGAAAAGAATATTTGGGGTAGATTCTAGAACGCTGCCCAGACGAGTTGAATTCGTCGTTCGTGCGAAAACAATTATTTTAATATTAATATATAATTTTTTCTTTATTTATTTATTCTACTTTTTAATTCTTAGTAAAGCGTGTGTATTATGTTAGTTTTAATGATATTTCTTTATTCCGATTATACAATATTTTTTCGATAATTTCATTATTTGTTAAAAATATAATTATTCATCCATTATCCAGCTTATTATATGTGACACAAATACTGAGTCTCATTTTTCGTCAGCTAATGTGACATTTATACAGAATAATCATATCTCTTGAATTATTTACTTCCTACTTTACGCCATATCTCGGGGGGAGCGCGAGGATTGGTTGGCGCTCACCGCTCGCAAGGTGTTGGTGAGTTTTCAAATTTCTTAGAAGGATGTGAGGAGCGAATTACTTGTATAGGGTATTATCAATATTGTAAACCCTTTACAAGAAAAAATGCCTGTAATAGACACTAGACGCTGATTAGATAATATATAACTTAACTAAAAAAGAAGCGGGAAGATTAAGAAGAATATCAAATCAAGCCTCGTAGTTATGTATTACCGTAGGGTACTGGATGTTGTGATTTACGAATACGGACGTATTTGTTACAAATTTAACTCACAGCGCCCAATGCTTGTCGGTACTATATACAACGGCAATTGTCCAATCAAACTTTATAAACGTCGAAACATCGAAAATTAGTATTTATGAAAAAAAAAATGAAAAAAGTCACGATAGCCGAGTGGTCGGGCGGTCGGAATTTCGAGTCGAGAGACCCGAGTTCGATCCCCAGATGGCAGGCACGTACCAATGGGTTTTTCAAAAACTTTTGTATGAATATCGTTGGCTTGGACATAAAGACGGCGACGGGCTCACCACCTGTCACGATGTCGCGAAAATATCTTCGGTGGGAGGTGGGTCAAAGAGACTTAATCGTCTAGACTAGACTTCTGTCTACCCTAGATAGGGAGAATTTCGTGAAGATATTTAATATAAATCTTCACGCAATTCCCAATACAAGGGTACTACAGACTGTGCTTCGATTTTCCATTCCTTTTTGTTGCTATGACTTTCAATTTTGTTTAAAATCTTAAAATATGTGATTTTATCAGTTTTTATCAGTTTTACACTAGTATCACAGAAGTCCGAGTCTGGTAAACCGGTTGTGGCGTCACTTCCGAATACTTCACAAAGATCATCAAAGGGTCATCTATGTGTCTATACATGTAAATGTTTTTGGGGCCAAAGAAACATAGTTTAATACAAAACTGATGAAAATCGTGGGAAAATAATTCTTCTGCTTTACAGCCTATCAAGGGTTCACTGCTGAGCATAAGCCTCCACCAAAACTTACCACAAAGGACTGTCTTCAGCCACCTGCATAATGCGACTTCCCGCCTCATTTTCAAGTCGTCATTTCATCTCGTGGGTGGTCGACCTATACTGTGTTTGCCTGTATGAAGAAGAAACGAGAACCTATCTTCCCCAACGGTTATTAGTTCTACGTTCCTGTATGATCGCTGATCCTTATGGCTATGTTGGTTACCCTGATTCTGCTGCGGATGTATTCGTTACGGATTCTATCATGCAGAAAAATACTGAGCATAGCGCTTTCCATAGCAGGCTGAACAACTTTGAGCATCGTCATACGGCCTGCAGTGAAGAACCACGTCTTAGATCTATATGTCATCACTGGCAAAATGCATTAATTGTATATTTTGGCCTTATGATTTTGGTATTTTAGAAAAGAATATTTGGGGTAGATTCTAGAACGCTGCCCAGACGAGTTGAATTCGTCGTTCGTGCGAAAACAATTATTTTAATATTAATATATAATTTTTCTTTATTTATTTATTCTACTTTTTAATTCTTAGTAAAGCGTGTGTATTATGTTAGTTTTAATGATATTTCTTTATTCCGATTATACAATATTTTTTCGATAATTTCATTATTTGTTAAAAATATAATTATTCATCCCATTATCCAGCTTATTATATGTGACACAAATACTGAGTCTCATTTTCGTCAGCTAATGTGACATTTATACAGAATAATCATATCTCTTGAATTATTTACTTCCTACTTTACGCCATATCTCGAGGGCAGCGCATGGATTGGTTGGCGCTCACCGCTCGCAAGGTGTTGGTGAGTTTTCAAATTTCTTAGAAGGATGTGAGGAGCGAATTACTTGTATAGGGTATTATCAATATTGAAAGCCCTTTACAAAAGACAATCCCTGTACAAGAGAGTAGCCGCTGATTAAATAACACATAACTTAATTAAAGAAGAAGCGGGAAGATCCACAAGAATATCAAATCAAGCCGTGTAGTTATGCATATCCGAGGGGTTTGTGATTATTGACTACGTATTTAATTGTAACACACTTAACATCCATTGCACTTCATCTATCACCTACAACTTTTTCCCTTAATGAACACTTAAATTATTCTGGTTATTATATAAAACATTACCCAAATAAAGAATATCCTCGAAATCTTTTGAAATAATCAAAATAAGCCTTCTTAGTTATGTATTAGTAAACTGTATTGGAAATTGCGTGAAGATGTTTTATATATTTATTTTATTTATGAAAAAAAAATAATAACGCCGTTATGCCTTGTATTTAAGTTTCGTTGCATAAATGCTTTTTGTGACATTTCGTACCTATCGAATATTTCAGAGAACTAATTTTTCGCGCAACCTGCGTATTTTTCACAAAATATTAATTATTTTCTTTCATTATTTAATTTTTAGTTAAATTATGACTACTTATTCTTTTACAAAATATAAATATTTATCCTTCTTTATTTTATTTCTATAATATTTCTACACTTCGACTTTGCTTCGATTTTCCATTCCTCTTTGTTGCTATGACTTTCAATTTTGTTTAAAATCTTACAATATGTGATTTTTATCAGCTTTGGTGACATTTACGCTGAATAACTATATTTATTTATATTTCCAACTATACGTCATATCTCGAGGGCAGCGCATGGATTGGTTGACGCTGACCGCACACGGCGTTGTTGAGATATTATCATAGAACCGTGTATCTTTCCCACATTTCTTAGAGAGATAGAGATGTTGGGCAGTGAATTACTTGTATGGGGTTTTAATCTTCAATGTTGTAAGCCCTTAACAAAATAAATGCCTGTGTTAAAGAGTAAACGCTGATTACATAAAATTAAACTTATGATAAAAGAAGAAGCGGGAAGACAAAGAAGAATATCAAATCAAGTCTTCGTGGTTATGTATTACCGTGGTTATGTATTACCGTGGTTATGTATTGGGGTACTGATGTTGTGGATTTACGACTACGTATGTATTTGTTACAAACTTAAATCACCATGTCCAATGCTCATCGGTATTATATACAACTTCAAACCTTACATACGTCACCTATGACTTTTGTTCATCTAAGAATCAAAATAATGATTCTAGTTATTATATAAAACATTACCCAAATAAAGAATATCCTCGAAATCTTCTGAAAATAAGTAATAATGTAATAAAATAATAACGCCGTTAAGCTTTGTTATTAAGTTTCGTTACGTATATGCTTTGTGACATATCGTACCTATCGAATATTAAAGATATGTTTTTACAAAATATTAATATTTTTCTTCCTCTGTTTCATTTCTGTATTATTTCTACATTTCGACCTTTATTTCGATTTTCCATTCCTTTTTTTTTTTCTATGCCTTCCAAAACACTTACGTATGTTTGGTATGTAAAACGAAATTTTTATTACATGCATTTTTCCACTTTTCGTCACATGTCGGGGAGCGCGTAGATTGGTTGGCGCTCACCGCACACGGCGTTGGTGAGGTGTTATGGAGCCGTGTGCCTTCCCTACATTTCTTAGAGAGATAGAGATGTTGGGCAGTGAATTACTTGTATGGGGTTTTAATCTTCAGTGTTGTAAGCCCTTAACAAAATAAATGCCTGTGTTAAAGAGTAAACGCTGATTACATAAAATTAAACTTATGATAAAAGAAGAAGCGGGAAGACAAAGAAGAATATCAAATCAAGTCTTCGTGGTTATGTATTACCGTGGTTATGTATTACCGTGGTTATGTATTGGGGTACTGGATGTTGTGATTTACGACTACGTATGTATTTGTTACAAACTTAAATCACCATGTCCAATGCTCATCGGTATTATATACAACTTCAAACCTTACATACGTCACCTATGACTTTTGTTCATCTAAGAATCAAAATAATGATTCTAGTTATTATATAAAACATTACCCAAATAAAGAATATCCTCGAAATCTTCTGAAAATAAGTAATAATGTAATAAAATAATAACGCCGTTAAGCTTTGTTATTAAGTTTCGTTACGTATATGCTTTGTGACATATCGTACCTATCGAATATTAAAGATATGTTTTTTTACAAAATATTAATATTTTTCTTCCTCTGTTTCATTTCTGTATTATTTCTACATTTCGACCTTTATTTCGATTTTCCATTCCTTTTTTTTCTATGCCTTTCCAAAAACACTTACGTATGTTTGGTATGTAAAAACGAAATTTTTATTACATGCATTTTTTCCACTTTTCGTCACATGTCGGGGGGAGCGCGTAGATTGGTTGGCGCTCACCGCACACGGCGTTGGTGAGGTGTTATGGAGCCGTGTGCCTTCCCTACATTTCTTAGAGAGATAGAGATGTTGGGCAGTGAATTACTTGTATAGGGTATTATCAATATTGAAAGCCCTTTACAAAAGACAATCCCTGTACAAGAGAGTAGCCGCTGATTAAATAACACATAACTTAATTAAAGAAGAAGCGGGAAGATCCACAAGAATATCAAATCAAGCCGTGTAGTTATGCATATCCGAGGGGTTTGTGATTATTGACTACGTATTTAATTGTAACACACTTAACATCCATTGCACTTCATCTATCACCTACAACTTTTTCCCTTAATGAACACTTAAATTATTCTGGTTATTATATAAAAAATTACCCAAATAAAGAATATCCTCGAAATCTTTTGAAAATATCAAAATAAGCCTTCTTAGTTATGTATTAGTAAACTGTATTGGAAATTGCGTGAAGATGTTTTATATATTTATTTTATTTATGAAAAAAAAGTAATAACGCCGTTATGCCTTGTATTTAAGTTTCGTTGCATAAATGCTTTTTGTGACATTTCGTACCTATCGAATATTTCAGAGAACTAATTTTTCGCGCAACCTGCGTATTTTTCACAAAATATTAATTATTTTCTTTCATTATTTAATTTTTAGTTAAATTATGACTACTTATTCTTTTTACAAAATATAAATATTTATCCTTCATTATTTTATTTCTATATTATTTCTACACTTCGACTTTGCTTCAATTTTCCATTCCTCTTTGTTGCTATGACTTTCAATTTTTGTTTAAAATCTTAAAATATGTGATTTTTACCAGTTTTTATCAGTTTTACCCTAGTATCACAGAAGTCCGAGTCTGGTAAACCGGTTGTGGCGTCACTTCCGAATACTTCACAAAGATCATCAAAGGGTCATCTATGTGTCTATACATGTAAATGTTTTTGGGGCCAAAGAAACATAGTTTAATACAAAACTGATGAAAATCGTGGAAAATAATTCTTCTGCTTTACAGCCTATCAAGGGTTCACTGCTGAGCATAAGCCTCCACCAAAACTTACCACAAAGGACTGTCTTCAGCCACCTGCATAATGCGACTTCCCGCCTCATTTTCAAGTCGTCATTTCATCTCGTGGTGGTCGACCTATACTGTGTTTGCCTGTATGAAGAAGAAACGAGAACCTATCTTCCCAACGGTTCTTAGTTCTACGTTCCTGTATGATCGCTGATCCTTATGGCTATGTTGGTTACCCTGATTCTGCTGCGGATGTATTCGTTACGGATTCTATCATGCAGAAAAATACTGAGCATAGCGCTTTCCATAGCAGGCTGAACAACTTTGAGCATCGTCATACGGCCTGCAGTGAAGAACCACGTCTTAGATCTATATGTCATCACTGGCAAAATGCATTAATTGTATATTTTGGCCTTATGATTTTGAGGTATTTTAGAAAAGAATATTTGGGGTAGATTCTAGAACGCTGCCCAGACGAGTTGAATTCGTCGTTCGTGCGAAAACAATTATTTTAATATTAATATATAATTTTTTCTTTATTTATTTATTCTACTTTTTTAATTCTTAGTAAAGCGTGTGTATTATGTTAGTTTTAATGATATTTCTTTATTCCGATTATACAATATTTTTTCGATAATTTCATTATTTGTTAAAAATATAATTATTCATCCCATTATCCAGCTTATTATATGTGACACAAATACTGAGTCTCATTTTTCGTCAGCTAATGTGACATTTATACAGAATAATCATATCTCTTGAATTATTTACTTCCTACTTTACGCCATATCTCGAGGGCAGCGCATGGATTGGTTGGCGCTCACCGCTCGCAAGGTGTTGGTGAGTTTTCAAATTTCTTAGAAGGATGTGAGGAGCGAATTACTTGTATAGGGTATTATCAATATTGTAAACCCTTTACAAGAAAAATGCCTGTAATAGACACTAGACGCTGATTAGATAATATATAACTTAACTAAAAAGAAGCGGGAAGATTAAGAAGAATATCAAATCAAGCCTCGTAGTTATGTATTACCGTAGGGTACTGGATGTTGTGATTTACGAATACAGTTTTCAAAAACTTTGTATGAATATCGTTGGCTTGGACATAAAGACGGCGACGGGCTCACCACCTGTCACGATGTCGCGAAAATATCTTCGGTGGGAGGTGGGTCAAAGAGACTTAATCGTCTAGACTAGACTTCTGTCTACCCCTGAATAGGGAATTTCGTGAAGATATTTAATATAAATCTTCACGCAATTCCCAATACAAGGTACTACAGACTGTGCTTCGATTTTCCATTCCTTTTTGTTGCTATGACTTTCAATTTTGTTTAAAATCTTACAATATGTGATTTTTATCAGTTTTGGTGACATTTACGCTGAATAACTATATTTATTTATATTTCCAACTATACGTCATATCTCGAGGGCAGCGCATGGATTGGTTGACGCTGACCGCACACGGCGTTGTTGAGATATTATCATAGAACCGTGTATCTTTCCCACATTTCTTAGAGATATAGAGATTTTGGGCAGTGAATTACTTGTATGGGGTTTTAATCTTCAGTGTTGTAAGCCCTTAACAAAATAAATGCCTGTGTTAAAGAGTAAACGCTGATTACATAAAATTAAACTTATGATAAAAGAAGAAGCGGGAAGACAAAGAAGAATATCAAATCAAGTCTTCGTGGTTATGTATTACCGTGGTTATGTATTGGGGTACTGGATGTTGTGATTTACGACTACGTATGTATTTGTTACAAACTTAAATCACCATGTCCAATGCTCATCGGTATTATATACAACTTCAAACCTTACATACGTTACCTATGACTTCTGTTCATATAAGAATCAAAATAATGATTCTAGTTATTATATAAAACATTACCCAAATAAAGAATATCCTCGAAATCTTTTGAAAATATCAAAATAAGCCTTCTTAGTTATGTATTAGTAAACTGTATTGGAAATTGCGTGAAGATGTTTAATATATTTATTTTATTTATGAAAAAAAAATAATAATAACGCCGTTATGCCTTGTATTTAAGTTTCGTTGCATAAATGCTTTTTGTGACATTTCGTACCTATCGAATATTTCAGAGAACTAATTTTTCGCGCAACCTGCGTATTTTTCACAAAATATTAATTATTTTCTTTCATTATTTAATTTTTAGTTAAATTATGACTACTTATTCTTTTTACAAAATATAAATATTTATCCTTCATTATTTTATTTCTATATTATTTCTACACTTCGACTTTGCTTCGATTTTCCATTCCTCTTTGTTGCTATGACTTTCAATTTTTGTTTAAAATCTTAAAATATGTGATTTTTACCAGTTTTTATCAGTTTTACCCTAGTATCACAGAAGTTCGAGTCTGGTAAACCGGTTGTGGCGTCACTTCCGAATACTTCACAAAGATCATCAAAGGGTCATCTATGTGTCTATACATGTAAATGTTTTGGGGCCAAAGAAACATAGTTTAATACAAAACTGATGAAAATCGTGGGAAAATAATTCTTCTGCTTTACAGCCTATCAAGGGTTCACTGCTGAGCATAAGCCTCCACCAAAACTTACCACAAAGGACTGTCTTCAGCCACCTGCATAATGCGACTTCCCGCCTCATTTTCAAGTCGTCATTTCATCTCGTGGGTGGTCGACCTATACTGTGTTTGCCTGTATGAAGAAGAAACGAGAACCTATCTTCCCCAACGGTTCTTAGTTCTACGTTCATGTATGATCGCTGATCCTTATGGCTATGTTGGTTACCCTGATTCTGCTGCGGATGTACTCGTTACGGATTCTATCATGCAGAAAAATACTGAGCATAGCGCTTTCCATAGCAGGCTGAACAACTTTGAGCATCGTCATACGGCCTGCAGTGAAGAACCACGTCTTAGATCTATATGTCATCACTGGCAAAATGCATTAATTGTATATTTTGGCCTTATGATTTTGAGGTATTTTAGAAAAGAATATTTGGGGTAGATTCTAGAACGCTGCCCAGACGAGTTGAATTCGTCGTTCGTGCGAAAACAATTATTTTAATATTAATATATAATTTTTTCTTTATTTATTTATTCTAAATTTTTAATTCTTAGTAAAGCGTGTGTATTATGTTAGTTTTTAATGATATTTCTTTATTCCGATTATACAATATTTTTTTCGATAATTTCATTATTTGTTAAAAATATAATTATTCATCCCATGATCCAGCTTATAATAAGCTGGATAATGGGATGTGACACAAATACTGAATCTCATTTTTCGTCAGCTAATGTGACATTTATACAGAATAATCATATCTCTTGAATTATTTACTTCCTACTTTACGCCATATCTCGGGGGGAGCGCGAGGATTGGTTGGCGCTCACCGCTCGCAAGGTGTTGGTGAGTTTTCAAATTTCTTAGAAGGATGTGAGGAGCGAATTACTTGTATAGGGTATTATCAATATTGTAAACCCTTTACAAGAAAAATGCCTGTAATAGACACTAGACGCTGATTAGATAATATATAACTTAACTAAAAAGAAGCGGGAAGATTAAGAAGAATATCAAATCAAGTCTTCGTGGTTATGTATTACCGTAGGGTACTGGATGTTGTGATTTACGAATACGGACGTATTTGTTACAAACTTAAATCACCATGTCCAATGCTCATCGGTATTATATACAACTTCAAACCTTACATACGTCACCTATGACTTTTGTTCATCTAAGAATCAAAATAATGATTCTAGTTATTATATAAAACATTACCCAAATAAAGAATATCCTCGAAATCTTCTGAAAATAAGTAATAATGTAATAAAATAATAACGCCGTTAAGCTTTGTTATTAAGTTTCGTTACGTATATGCTTTGTGACATATCGTACCTATCGAATATTAAAGATATGTTTTTTTACAAAATATTAATATTTTTCTTCCTCTGTTTCATTTCTGTATTATTTCTACATTTCGACCTTTATTTCGATTTTCCATTCCTTTTTTTTCTATGCCTTTCCAAAAACACTTACGTATGTTTGGTATGTAAAACGAAATTTTTATTACATGCATTTTTCCACTTTTCGTCACATGTCGGGGAGCGCGTAGATTGGTTGGCGCTCACCGCTCGCAAGGTGTTGGTGAGTTTTCAAATTTCTTAGAAGGATGTGAGGAGCGAATTACTTGTATGGGGTTTTAATCTTCAGTGTTGTAAGCCCTTAACAAAATAAATGCCTGTGTTAAAGAGTAAACGCTGATTACATAAAATTAAACTTATGATAAAGAAGAAGCGGGAAGATTAAGAAGAATATCAAATCAAGTCTTCGTGGTTATGTATTACCGTGGTTATATATTGGGGTACTGGATGTTGTGATTTACGACTACGTATGTATTTGTTACAAACTTAAATCACCATGTCCAATGCTCATCGGTATTATATACAACTTCAAACCTTACATACGTCACCTATGACTTCTGTTCATCTAAGAATCAAAATAATGATTCTAGTTATTATATAAAACATTACCCAAATAAAGAATATCCTCGAAATCTTCTGAAAATAAGTAATAATGTAATAAAATAATAACGCCGTTAAGCTTTGTTATTAAGTTTCGTTACGTATATGCTTTGTGACATATCGTACCTATCGAATATTAAAGATATGTTTTTTTACAAAATATTAATATGTTTCTTCCTCTGTTTCATTTCTGTATTATTTCTACATTTCGACCTTTATTTCGATTTTCCATTCCTTTTTTTTCTATGCCTTTCCAAAAACACTTACGTATGTTTGGTATGTAAAAACGAAATTTTTATTACATGCATTTTTTCCACTTTTCGTCACATGTCGGGGAGCGCGTAGATTGGTTGGCGCTCACCGCACACGGCGTTGGTGAGGTGTTATGGAGCCGTGTGCCTTCCCTACATTTCTTAGAGATAGGGGAGCGAATTACTTGTATGGGGTTTTAATCTTCAGTGTTGTAAGCCCTTAACAAAATAAATGCCTGTGTTAAAGAGTAAACGCTGATTACATAAAATTAAACTTATGATAAAGAAGAAGCGGGAAGACAAAGAAGAATATCAAATCAAGTCTTCGTGGTTATGTATTACCGTGGTTATGTATTACCGTGGTTATGTATTACCGTGGTTATGTATTGGGGTACTGGATGTTGTGATTTACGACTACGTATGTATTTGTTACAAACTTAAATCACCATGTCCAATGCTCATCGGTATTATATACAACTTCAAACCTTACATACGTCACCTATGACTTCTGTTCATCTAAGAATCAAAATAATGATTCTAGTTATTATATAAAACATTACCCAAATAAAGAATATCCTCGAAATCTTCTGAAAATAAGTAATAATGTAATAAAATAATAACGCCGTTAAGCTTTGTTATTAAGTTTCGTTACGTATATGCTTTTTGACATATCGTACCTATCGAATATTAAAGATATGTTTTTTTACAAAATATTAATATTTTTCTTTCTCTGTTTCATTTCTGTATTATTTCTACATTTCGACCTTTATTTCGATTTTCCATTCCTTTTTTTTCTATGCCTTTCCAAAAACACTTACGTATGTTTGGTATGTAAAAACGAAATTTTTATTACATGCATTTTTTCCACTTTTCGTCACATGTCGGGGGGTGGGAGCGCGTAGATTGGTTGGCGCTCACCGCACACGGCGTTGGTGAGGTGTTATGGAGCCGTGTGCCTTCCCTACATTTCTTAGAGAGATAGAGATGTTGGGCAGTGAATTACTTGTATAGGGTATTATCAATATTGAAAGCCCTTTACAAAAGACAATCCCTGTACAAGAGAGTAGCCGCTGATTAAATAACACATAACTTAATTAAAGAAGAAGCGGGAAGATCCACAAGAATATCAAATCAAGCCGTGTAGTTATGCATATCCGAGGGGTTTGTGATTATTGACTACGTATTTAATTGTAACACACTTAACATCCATTGCACTTCATCTATCACCTACAACTTTTTCCTTAATGAACACTTAAATTATTCTGGTTATTATATAAAACATTACCCAAATAAAGAATATCCTCGAAATCTTTTGAAAATATCAAAATAAGCCTTCTTAGTTATGTATTAGTAAACTGTATTGGAAATTGCGTGAAGATGTTTAATATATTTATTTTATTTATGAAAAAAAATAATAATAACGCCGTTATGCCTTGTATTTAAGTTTCGTTGCATAAATGCTTTTGTGACATTTCGTACCTATCGAATATTTCAGAGAACTAATTTTTCGCGCAACCTGCGTATTTTTCACAAAATATTAATTATTTTCTTTCATTATTTAATTTTTAGTTAAATTATGACTACTTATTCTTTTACAAAATATAAATATTTATCCTTCATTATTTTATTTCTATATTATTTCTACACTTCGACTTTGCTTCGATTTTCCATTCCTCTTTGTTGCTATGACTTTCAATTTTGTTTAAAATCTTAAAATATGTGATTTTTATCAGTTTTATCAGTTTTACCCTAGTATCACAGAAGTCCGAGTCTGGTAAACCGGTTGTGGCGTCACTTCCGAATACTTCACAAAGATCATCAAAGGGTCATCTATGTGTCTATACATGTAAATGTTTTTGGGGCCAAAGAAACATAGTTTAATACAAAACTGATGAAAATCGTGGGAAAATAATTCTTCTGCTTTACAGCCTATCAAGGGTTCACTGCTGAGCATAAGCCTCCACCAAAACTTACCACAAAGGACTGTCTTCAGCCACCTGCATAATGCGACTTCCCGCCTCATTTTTCAAGTCGTCATTTCATCTCGTGGGTGGTCGACCTATACTGTGTTTGCCTGTATGAAGAAGAAACGAGAACCTATCTTCCCCAACGGTTCTTAGTTCTACGTTCATGTATGATCGCTGATCCTTATGGCTATGTTGGTTACCCTGATTCTGCTGCGGATGTATTCGTTACGGATTCTATCATGCAGAAAAATACTGAGCATAGCGCTTTCCATAGCAGGCTGAACAACTTTGAGCATCGTCATACGGCCTGCAGTGAAGAACCACGTCTTAGATCTATATGTCATCACTGGCAAAATGCATTAATTGTATATTTTGGCCTTATGATTTTGAGGTATTTTAGAAAAGAATATTTGGGGTAGATTCTAGAACGCTGCCCAGACGAGTTGAATTCGTCGTTCGTGCGAAAACAATTATTTTAATATTAATATATAATTTTTCTTTATTTATTTATTCTACTTTTTAATTCTTAGTAAAGCGTGTGTATTATGTTAGTTTTAATGATATTTCTTTATTCCGATTATACAATATTTTTTTCGATAATTTCATTATTTAATTTTTAGTTAAATTATGACTACTTATTCTTTTACAAAATATAAATATTTATCCTTCATTATTTTTATTTATGAAAAAAATAATAACGCCGTTATGCCTTGTATTTAAGTTTCGTTGCATAAATGCTTTTGTGACATTTCGTACCTATCGAATATTTCAGAGAACTAATTTTTCGCGCAACCTGCGTATTTTTCACAAAATATTAATTATTTTCTTTCATTATTTAATTTTTAGTTAAATTATGACTACTTATTCTTTTACAAAATATAAATATTTATCCTTCATTATTTTATTTCTACACTTCGACTTTGCTTCGATTTTCCATTCCTCTTTGTTGCTATGACTTTCAATTTTGTTTAAAATCTTAAAATATGTGATTTTTATCAGTTTTTATCAGTTTTACCCTAGTATCACAGAAGTCCGAGTCTGGTAAACCGGTTGTGGCGTCACTTCCGAATACTTCACAAAGATCATCAAAGGGTCATCTATGTGTCTATACATGTAAATGATTTGGGGCCAAAGAAACATAGTTTAATACAAAACTGATGAAAATCGTGGGAAAATAATTCTTCTGCTTTACAGCCTATCAAGGGTTCACTGCTGAGCATAAGCCTCCACCAAAACTTACCACAAAGGACTGTCTTCAGCCACCTGCATAATGCGACTTCCCGCCTCATTTTTCAAGTCGTCATTTCATCTCGTGGGTGGTCGACCTATACTGTGTTTGCCTGTATGAAGAAGAAACGAGAACCTATCTTCCCCAACGGTTCTTAGTTCTACGTTCATGTATGATCGCTGATCCTTATGGCTATGTTACTTACCCTGATTCTGCTGCGGATGTATTCGTTACGGATTCTATCATGCAGAAAAATACTGAGCATAGCGCTTTCCATAGCAGGCTGAACAACTTTGAGCATCGTCATACGGCCTGCAGTGAAGAACCACGTCTTAGATCTATATGTCATCACTGGCAAAATGCATTAATTGTATATTTTGGCCTTATGATTTTGAGGTATTTTAGAAAAGAATATTTGGGGTAGATTCTAGAACGCTGCCCAGACGAGTTGAATTCGTCGTTCCTGCGAAAACAATTATTTTAATATTAATATATAATTATTTTCTTTATTTATTTATTCTACTTTTTTAATTCTTAGTAAAGCGTGTGTATTATGTTAGTTTTAATGATATTTCTTTATTCCGATTATACAATATTTTTTTCGATAATTTCATTATTTGTTAAAAATATAATTATTCATCCCATGATCCAGCTTATAATAAGCTGGATAATGGGATGTGACACAAATACTGAATCTCATTTTTCGTCAGCTAATGTGACATTTATACAGAATAATCATATCTCTTGAATTATTTACTTCCTACTTTACGCCATATCTCGGGGGGAGCGCGAGGATTGGTTGGCGCTCACCGCTCGCAAGGTGTTGGTGAGTTTTCAAATTTCTTAGAAGGATGTGAGGAGCGAATTACTTGTATAGGGTATTATCAATATTGTAAACCCTTTACAAGAAAAAATGCCTGTAATAGACACTAGACGCTGATTAGATAATATATAACTTAACTAAAAAGAAGCGGGAAGATTAAGAAGAATATCAAATCAAGTCTTCGTGGTTATGTATTACCGTAGGGTACTGGATGTTGTGATTTACGACTACGTATGTATTTGTTACAAACTTAAATCACCATGTCCAATGCTCATCGGTATTATATACAACTTCAAACCTTACATACGTCACCTATGACTTTTGTTCATCTAAGAATCAAAATAATGATTCTAGTTATTATATAAAACATTACCCAAATAAAGAATATCCTCGAAATCTTCTGAAAATAAGTAATAATGTAATAAAATAATAACGCCGTTATGCCTTGTATTTAAGTTTCGTTGCATAAATGCTTTGTGACATTTCGTACCTATCGAATATTTCAGAGAACTAATTTTTCGCGCAACCTTACGCAGGTTGCGCGAAAAATTAACGAAAAATTTTTTCACAAAATATTAATTATTTTCTTTCATTATTTAATTTTTAGTTAAATTATGACTACTTATTCTTTTTACAAAATATAAATATTTATCCTTCATTATTTTATTTCTATATTATTTCTACACTTCGACTTTGCTTCAATTTTCCATTCCTCTTTGTTGCTATGACTTTCAATTTTTGTTTAAAATCTTAAAATATGTGATTTTTATCAGTTTTTATCAGTTTTACACTAGTATCACAGAAGTCCGAGTCTGGTAAACCGGTTGTGGCGTCACTTCCGAATACTTCACAAAGATCATCAAAGGGTCATCTATGTGTCTATACATGTAAATGTTTTTGGGGCCAAAGAAACATAGTTTAATACAAAACTGATGAAAATCGTGGGAAAATAATTCTTCTGCTTTACAGCCTATCAAGGGTTCACTGCTGAGCATAAGCCTCCACCAAAACTTACCACAAAGGACTGTCTTCAGCCACCTGCATAATGCGACTTCCCGCCTCATTTTTCAAGTCGTCATTTCATCTCGTGGGTGGTCGACCTATACTGTGTTTGCCTGTATGAAGAAGAAACGAGAACCTATCTTCCCCAACGGTTATTAGTTCTACGTTCCTGTATGATCGCTGATCCTTATGGCTATGTTGGTTACCCTGATTCTGCTGCGGATGTATTCGTTACGGATTCTATCATGCAGAAAAATACTGAGCATAGCGCTTTCCATAGCAGGCTGAACAACTTTGAGCATCGTCATACGGCCTGCAGTGAAGAACCACGTCTTAGATCTATATGTCATCACTGGCAAAATGCATTAATTGTATATTTTGGCCTTATGATTTTGAGGTATTTTAGAAAAGAATATTTGGGGTAGATTCTAGAACGCCAGACGAGTTGAATTCGTCGTTCGTGCGAAAACAATTATTTTAATATTAATATATAATTTTTTCTTTATTTATTTATTCTACTTTTTAATTCTTAGTAAAGCGTGTGTATTATGTTAGTTTTAATGATATTTCTTTATTCCGATTATACAATATTTTTTCGATAATTTCATTATTTGTTAAAAATATAATTATTCATCCATTATCCAGCTTGTAATAAGCTGGATAATGGGATGTGACACAAATACTGAATCCCATTTTTCGTCAGCTAATGTGACATTTATACAGAATAATCATATCTCTTGAATTATTTACTTCCTACTTTACGCCATATCTCGAGGGCAGCGCATGGATTGGTTGGCGCTCACCGCTCGCAAGGTGTTGGTGAGTTTTCAAATTTCTTAGAAGGATGTGAGGAGCGAATTACTTGTATAGGGTATTATCAATATTGTAAACCCTTTACAAGAAAAAATGCCTGTAATAGACACTAGACGCTGATTAGATAATATATAACTTAACTAAAAAAGAAGCGGGAAGATTAAGAAGAATATCAAATCAAGTCTTCGTGGTTATGTATTACCGTAGGGTACTGGATGTTGTGATTTACGAATACGGACGTATTTGTTACAAATTTAACTCACAGCGCACAATGCTTGTCGGTACTATATACAACGGCAATTGTCCAATCAAACTTTATAAACGTCGAAACATCGAAAATTAGTATTTATGAAAAAAAAAATGAAAAAAGTCACGATAGCCGAGTGGTCGGGCGGTCGGAATTTCGAGTCGAGAGACCCGAGTTCGATCCCCAGATGGCAGGCACGTACCAATGGGTTTTTCAAAAACTTTTGTATGAATATCGTTGGCTTGGACATAAAGACGGCGACGGGCTCACCACCTGTCACGATGTCGCGAAAATATCTTCGGTGGGAGGTGGGTCAAAGAGACTTAATCGTCTAGACTAGACTTCTGTCTACCCCTGAATAGGGAATTTCGTGAAGATATTTAATATAAATCTTCACGCAATTCCCAATACAAGGGTACTACAGACTGTGCTTCGATTTTCCATTCCTTTTTGTTGCTATGACTTTCAATTTTGTTTAAAATCTTACAATATGTGATTTTTATCAGTTTTGGTGACATTTACGCTGAATAACTATATTTATTTATATTTCCAACTATACGTCATATCTCGAGGGCAGCGCATGGATTGGTTGACGCTGACCGCACACGGCGTTGTTGAGATATTATCATAGAACCGTGTATCTTTCCCACATTTCTTAGAGAGATAGAGATGTTGGGCAGTGAATTACTTGTATGGGGTTTTAATCTTCAGTGTTGTAAGCCCTTAACAAAATAAATGCCTGTGTTAAAGAGTAAACGCTGATTACATAAAATTAAACTTATGATAAAAGAAGAAGCGGGAAGACAAAGAAGAATATCAAATCAAGTCTTCGTGGTTATGTATTACCGTGGTTATGTATTGGGGTACTGGATGTTGTGATTTACGACTACGTATGTATTTGTTACAAACTTAAATCACCATGTCCAATGCTCATCGGTATTATATACAACTTCAAACCTTACATACGTCACCTATGACTTCTGTTCATCTAAGAATCAAAATAATGATTCTAGTTATTATATAAAACATTACCCAAATAAAGAATATCCTCGAAATCTTCTGAAAATAAGTAATAATGTAATAAAATAATAACGCCGTTAAGCTTTGTTATTAAGTTTCGTTACGTATATGCTTTGTGACATATCGTACCTATCGAATATTTCAGAGAACTAATTTTTCGCGCAACCTGCGTATTTTTCACAAAATATTAATTATTTTCTTTCATTATTTAATTTTTAGTTAAATTATGACTACTTATTCTTTTACAAAATATAAATATTTATCCTTCTTTATTTTATTTCTATAATATTTCTACACTTCGACTTTGCTTCGATTTTCCATTCCTCTTTGTTGCTATGACTTTCAATTTTGTTTAAAATCTTAAAATATGTGATTTTTATCAGTTTTGGTGACATTTACGCTGAATAACTATATTTATTTATATTTCCAACTATACGTCATATCTCGAGGGCAGCGCATGGATTGGTTGACGCTGACCGCACACGGCGTTGTTGAGATATTATCATAGAACCGTGTATCTTTCCCACATTTCTTAGAGAGATAGAGATGTTGGGCAGTGAATTACTTGTATGGGGTTTTAATCTTCAGTGTTGTAAGCCCTTAACAAAATAAATGCCTGTGTTAAAGAGTAAACGCTGATTACATAAAATTAAACTTATGATAAAAGAAGAAGCGGGAAGACAAAGAAGAATATCAAATCAAGTCTTCGTGGTTATGTATTACCGTGGTTATGTATTGGGGTACTGGATGTTGTGATTTACGACTACGTATGTATTTGTTACAAACTTAAATCACCATGTCCAATGCTCATCGGTATTATATACAACTTCAAACCTTACATACGTCACCTATGACTTCTGTTCATCTAAGAATCAAAATAATGATTCTAGTTATTATATAAAACATTACCCAAATAAAGAATATCCTCGAAATCTTCTGAAAATAAGTAATAATGTAATAAAATAATAACGCCGTTAAGCTTTGTTATTAAGTTTCGTTACGTATATGCTTTGTGACATATCGTACCTATCGAATATTAAAGATATGTTTTTTTACAAAATATTAATATTTTTCTTCCTCTGTTTCATTTCTGTATTATTTCTACATTTCGACCTTTATTTCGATTTTCCATTCCTTTTTTTTCTATGCCTTTCCAAAAACACTTACGTATGTTTGGTATGTAAAAACGAAATTTTTATTACATGCATTTTTTCCACTTTTCGTCACATGTCGGGGGGAGCGCGTAGATTGGTTGGCGCTCACCGCACACGGCGTTGGTGAGGTGTTATGGAGCCGTGTGCCTTCCCTACATTTCTTAGAGAGATAGGGGGAGCGAATTACTTGTATAGGGTATTATCAATATTGAAAGCCCTTTACAAAAGACAATCCCTGTACAAGAGAGTAGCCGCTGATTAAATAACACATAACTTAATTAAAGAAGAAGCGGGAAGATCCACAAGAATATCAAATCAAGCCGTGTAGTTATGCATATCCGAGGGGTTTGTGATTATTGACTACGTATTTAATTGTAACACACTTAACATCCATTGCACTTCATCTATCACCTACAACTTTTTCCCTTAATGAACACTTAAATTATTCTGGTTATTATATAAAAAATTACCCAAATAAAGAATATCCTCGAAATCTTTTGAAAATATCAAAATAAGCCTTCTTAGTTATGTATTAGTAAACTGTATTGGAAATTGCGTGAAGATGTTTTATATATTTATTTTATTTATGAAAAAAAAAGTAATAACGCCGTTATGCCTTGTATTTAAGTTTCGTTGCATAAATCCTTTTTGTGACATTTCGTACCTATCGAATATTTCAGAGAACTAATTTTTCGCGCAACCTGCGTATTTTTCACAAAATATTAATTATTTTCTTTCATTATTTAATTTTTAGTTAAATTATGACTACTTATTCTTTTTACAAAATATAAATATTTATCCTTCATTATTTTATTTCTATATTATTTCTACACTTCGACTTTGCTTCAATTTTCCATTCCTCTTTGTTGCTATGACTTTCAATTTTTGTTTAAAATCTTAAAATATGTGATTTTTATCAGTTTTTATCAGTTTTACACTAGTATCACAGAAGTCCGAGTCTGGTAAACCGGTTGTGGCGTCACTTCCGAATACTTCACAAAGATCATCAAAGGGTCATCTATGTGTCTATACATGTAAATGATTTTGGGGCCAAAGAAACATAGTTTAATACAAAACTGATGAAAATCGTGGGAAAATAATTCTTCTGCTTTACAGCCTATCAAGGGTTCACTGCTGAGCATAAGCCTCCACCAAAACTTACCACAAAGGACTGTCTTCAGCCACCTGCATAATGCGACTTCCCGCCTCATTTTTCAAGTCGTCATTTCATCTCGTGGGTGGTCGACCTATACTGTGTTTGCCTGTATGAAGAAGAAACGAGAACCTATCTTCCCAACGGTTCTTAGTTCTACGTTCCTGTATGATCGCTGATCCTTATGGCTATGTTGGTTACCCTGATTCTGCTGCGGATGTATTCGTTACGGATTCTATCATGCAGAAAAATACTGAGCATAGCGCTTTCCATAGCAGGCTGAACAACTTTGAGCATCGTCATACGGCCTGCAGTGAAGAACCACGTCTTAGATCTATATGTCATCACTGGCAAAATGCATTAATTGTATATTTTGGCCTTATGATTTTGAGGTATTTTAGAAAAGAATATTTGGGGTAGATTCTAGAACGCTGCCCAGACGAGTTGAATTCGTCGTTCGTGCGAAAACAATTATTTTAATATTAATATATAATTTTTTCTTTATTTATTTATTCTACTTTTTTAATTCTTAGTAAAGCGTGTGTATTATGTTAGTTTTAATGATATTTCTTTATTCCGATTATACAATATTTTTTCGATAATTTCATTATTTGTTAAAAATATAATTATTCATCCATTATCCAGCTTATTATATGTGACACAAATACTGAATCCCATTTTTCGTCAGCTAATGTGACATTTATACAGAATAATCATATCTCTTGAATTATTTACTTCCTACTTTACGCCATATCTCGGGGAGCGCGAGGATTGGTTGGCGCTCACCGCTCGCAAGGTGTTGGTGAGTTTTCAAATTTCTTAGAAGGATGTGAGGAGCGAATTACTTGTATAGGGTATTATCAATATTGTAAACCCTTTACAAGAAAAAATGCCTGTAATAGACACTAGACGCTGATTAGATAATATATAACTTAACTAAAAAGAAGCGGGAAGATTAAGAAGAATATCAAATGAAGTCTTCGTGGTTATGTATTACCGTAGGGTACTGGATGTTGTGATTTACGAATACAGTTTTCAAAAACTTTTGTATGAATATCGTTGGCTTGGACATAAAGACGGCGACGGGCTCACCACCTGTCACGATGTCGCGAAAATATCTTCGGTGGGAGGTGGGTCAAAGAGACTTAATCGTCTAGACTAGACTTCTGTCTACCCTGAATAGAATTTCGTGAAGATATTTAATATAAATCTTCACGCAATTCCCAATACAAGGGTACTATAGACTGTGCTTCGATTTTCCATTCCTTTTTGTTGCTATGACTTTCAATTTTGTTTAAAATCTTACAATATGTGATTTTTATCAGTTTTGGTGACATTTACGCTGAATAACTATATTTATTTATATTTCCAACTATACGTCATATCTCGAGGGCAGCGCATGGATTGGTTGACGCTGACCGCACACGGCGTTGTTGAGATATTATCATAGAACCGTGTATCTTTCCCACATTTCTTAGAGAGATAGAGATGTTGGGCAGTGAATTACTTGTATGGGGTTTTAATCTTCAGTGTTGTAAGCCCTTAACAAAATAAATGCCTGTGTTAAAGAGTAAACGCTGATTACATAAAATTAAACTTATGATAAAAGAAGAAGCGGGAAGACAAAGAAGAATATCAAATCAAGTCTTCGTGGTTATGTATTACCGTGGTTATGTATTGGGGTACTGGATGTTGTGATTTACGACTACGTATGTATTTGTTACAAACTTAAATCACCATGTCCAATGCTCATCGGTATTATATACAACTTCAAACCTTACATACGTCACCTATGACTTCTGTTCATCTAAGAATCAAAATAATGATTCTAGTTATTATATAAAACATTACCCAAATAAAGAATATCCTCGAAATCTTCTGAAAATAAGTAATAATGTAATAAAATAATAACGCCGTTAAGCTTTGTTATTAAGTTTCGTTACGTATATGCTTTGTGACATATCGTACCTATCGAATATTAAAGATATGTTTTTTACAAAATATTAATATTTTTCTTCCTCTGTTTCATTTCTGTATTATTTCTACATTTCGACCTTTATTTCGATTTTCCATTCCTTTTTTCTATGCCTTTCCAAAACACTTACGTATGTTTGGTATGTAAAACGAAATTTTTATTACATGCATTTTTCCACTTTTCGTCACATGTCGGGGAGCGCGTAGATTGGTTGGCGCTCACCGCACACGGCGTTGGTGAGGTGTTATGGAGCCGTGTGCCTTCCTACATTTCTTAGAGAGATAGGGGAGCGAATTACTTGTATAGGGTATTATCAATATTGAAAGCCCTTTACAAAAGACAATCCCTGTACAAGAGAGTAGCCGCTGATTAAATAACACATAACTTAATTAAAGAAGAAGCGGGAAGACAAAGAAGAATATCAAATCAAGTCTTCGTGGTTATGTATTACCGTAGGGTACTGGATGTTGTGATTTACGAATACAGTTTTTCAAAAACTTTGTATGAATATCGTTGGCTTGGACATAAAGACGGCGACGGGCTCACCACCTGTCACGATGTCGCGAAAATATCTTCGGTGGGAGGTGGTCAAAGAGACTTAATCGTCTAGACTAGACTTCTGTCTACCCCTGAATAGGAATTTCGTGAAGATATTTAATATAAATCTTCACGCAATTCCCAATACAAGGGTACTATAGACTGTGCTTCGATTTTCCATTCCTTTTTGTTGCTATGACTTTCAATTTTGTTTAAAATCTTACAATATGTGATTTTTATCAGTTTTGGTGACATTTACGCTGAATAACTATATTTATTTATATTTCCAACTATACGTCATATCTCGAGGGCAGCGCATGGATTGGTTGACGCTGACCGCACACGGCGTTGTTGAGATATTATCATAGAACCGTGTATCTTTCCCACATTTCTTAGAGAGATAGAGATGTTGGGCAGTGAATTACTTGTATGGGGTTTTAATCTTCAGTGTTGTAAGCCCTTAACAAAATAAATGCCTGTGTTAAAGAGTAAACGCTGATTACATAAAATTAAACTTATGATAAAAGAAGAAGCGGGAAGACAAAGAAGAATATCAAATCAAGTCTTCGTGGTTATGTATTACCGTGGTTATGTATTGGGGTACTGGATGTTGTGATTTACGACTACGTATGTATTTGTTACAAACTTAAATCACCATGTCCAATGCTCATCGGTATTATATACAACTTCAAACCTTACATACGTCACCTATGACTTCTGTTCATCTAAGAATCAAAATAATGATTCTAGTTATTATATAAAACATTACCCAAATAAAGAATATCCTCGAAATCTTTTGAAAATATCAAAATAAGCCTTCTTAGTTATGTATTACCGTGGTTATGTATTACCGTGGTTATGTATTGGGGTACTGGATGTTGTGATTTACGACTACGTATGTATTTGTTACAAACTTAAATCACCATGTCCAATGCTCATCGGTATTATATACAACTTCAAACCTTACATACGTCACCTATGACTTTTGTTCATCTAAGAATCAAAATAATGATTCTAGTTATTATATAAAACATTACCCAAATAAAGAATATCCTCGAAATCTTCTGAAAATAAGTAATAATGTAATAAAATAATAACGCCGTTAAGCTTTGTTATTAAGTTTCGTTACGTATATGCTTTGTGACATATCGTACCTATCGAATATTTCAGAGAACTAATTTTTCGCGCAACCTGCGTATTTTTCACAAAATATTAATTATTTTCTTTCATTATTTAATTTTTAGTTAAATTATGACTACTTATTCTTTTACAAAATATAAATATTTATCCTTCATTATTTTATTTCTATAATATTTCTACACTTCGACTTTGCTTCGATTTTCCATTCCTCTTTGTTGCTATGACTTTCAATTTTGTTTAAAATCTTACAATATGTGATTTTTATCAGCTTTGGTGACATTTACGCTGAATAACTATATTTATTTATATTTCCAACTATACGTCATATCTCGAGGGCAGCGCATGGATTGGTTGACGCTGACCGCACACGGCGTTGTTGAGATATTATCATAGAACCGTGTATCTTTCCCACATTTCTTAGAGAGATAGAGATGTTGGGCAGTGAATTATTGGATTGGGGTTTTAATCTTCAATGTTGTAAGCCCTTAACAAAATAAATGCCTGTGTTAAAGAGTAAACGCTGATTACATAAAATTAAACTTATGATAAAAGAAGAAGCGGGAAGACAAAGAAGAATATCAAATCAAGTCTTCGTGGTTATGTATTACCGTGCTTATGTATTGGGGTACTGGATGTTGTGATTTACGACTACGTATGTATTTGTTACAAACTTAAATCACCATGTCCAATGCTCATCGGTATTATATACAACTTCAAACCTTACATACGTCACCTATGACTTTTGTTCATCTAAGAATCAAAATAATGATTCTAGTTATTATATAAAACATTACCCAAATAAAGAATATCCTCGAAATCTTCTGAAAATAAGTAATAATGTAATAAAATAATAACGCCGTTAAGCTTTGTTATTAAGTTTCGTTACGTATATGCTTTGTGACATATCGTACCTATCGAATATTAAAGATATGTTTTTACAAAATATTAATATTTTTCTTCCTCTGTTTCATTTCTGTATTATTTCTACATTTCGACCTTTATTTCGATTTTCCATTCCTTTTTTCTATGCCTTCCCAAAACACTTACGTATGTTTGGTATGTAAAACGAAATTTTTATTACATGCATTTTTTCCACTTTTCGTCACATGTCGGGGGGAGCGCGTAGATTGGTTGGCGCTCACCGCACACGGCGTTGGTGAGGTGTTATGGAGCCGTGTGCCTTCCCTACATTTCTTAGAGAGATAGGGGGAGCGAATTACTTGTATAGGGTATTATCAATATTGAAAGCCCTTTACAAAAGACAATCCCTGTACAAGAGAGTAGCCGCTGATTAAATAACACATAACTTAATTAAAGAAGAAGCGGGAAGATCCACAAGAATATCAAATCAAGCCGTGTAGTTATGCATATCCGAGGGGTTTGTGATTATTGACTACGTATTTAATTGTAACACACTTAACATCCATTGCACTTCATCTATCACCTACAACTTTTTCCCTTAATGAACACTTAAATTATTCTGGTTATTATATAAAACATTACCCAAATAAAGAATATCCTCGAAATTTTTGAAAATATCAAAATAAGCCTTCTTAGTTATGTATTAGTAAACTGTATTGGAAATTGCGTGAAGATGTTTAATATATTTATTTATTTATGAAAAAATAATAACGCCGTTATGCCTTGTATTTAAGTTTCGTTGCATAAATGCTTTGTGACATTTCGTACCTATCGAATATTTCAGAGAACTAATTTTTCGCGCAACCTGCGTATTTTTCACAAAATATTAATTATTTTCTTTCATTATTTAATTTTTAGTTAAATTATGACTACTTATTCTTTTACAAAATATAAATATTTATCCTTCATTATTTTATTTCTATATTATTTCTACATTTCGACCTTTATTTCGATTTTCCATTCCTCTTTGTTGCTATGACTTTCAATTTTGTTTAAAATCTTAAAATATGTGATTTTTATCAGTTTTTATCAGTTTTACCCTAGTATCACAGAAGTCCGAGTCTGGTAAACCGGTTGTGGCGTCACTTCCGAATACTTCACAAAGATCATCAAAGGGTCATCTATGTGTCTATACATGTAAATGATTTTGGGGCCAAAGAAACATAGTTTAATACAAAACTGATGAAAATCGTGGGAAAATAATTCTTCTGCTTTACAGCCTATCAAGGGTTCACTGCTGAGCATAAGCCTCCACCAAAACTTACCACAAAGGACTGTCTTCAGCCACCTGCATAATGCGACTTCCCGCCTCATTTTCAAGTCGTCATTTCATCTCGTGGGTGGTCGACCTATACTGTGTTTGCCTGTATGAAGAAGAAACGAGAACCTATCTTCCCCAACGGTTATTAGTTCTACGTTCCTGTATGATCGCTGATCCTTATGGCTATGTTGGTTACCCTGATTCTGCTGCGGATGTATTCGTTACGGATTCTATCATGCAGAAAAATACTGAGCATAGCGCTTTCCATAGCAGGCTGAACAACTTTGAGCATCGTCATACGGCCTGCAGTGAAGAACCACGTCTTAGATCTATATGTCATCACTGGCAAAATGCATTAATTGTATATTTTGGCCTTATGATTTTGAGGTATTTTAGAAAAGAATATTTGGGGTAGATTCTAGAACGCTGCCCAGACGAGTTGAATTCGTCGTTCGTGCGAAAACAATTATTTTAATATTAATATATAATTTTTCTTTATTTATTTATTCTACTTTTTAATTCTTAGTAAAGCGTGTGTATTATGTTAGTTTTAATGATATTTCTTTATTCCGATTATACAATATTTTTTCGATAATTTCATTATTTGTTAAAAATATAATTATTTATCCCATTATCCAGCTTGTAATAAGCTGGATAATGGATGTGACACAAATACTGAATCCCATTTTTCGTCAGCTAATGTGACATTTATACAGAATAATCATATCTCTTGAATTATTTACTTCCTACTTTACGCCATATCTCGAGGGCAGCGCATGGATTGGTTGGCGCTCACCGCTCGCAAGGTGTTGGTGAGTTTTCAAATTTCTTAGAAGGATGTGAGGAGCGAATTACTTGTATAGGGTATTATCAATATTGTAAACCCTTTACAAGAAAAAATGCCTGTAATAGACACTAGACGCTGATTAGATAATATATAACTTAACTAAAAAAGAAGCGGGAAGATTAAGAAGAATATCAAATCAAGCCTCGTAGTTATGTATTACCGTAGGGTACTGGATGTTGTGATTTACGAATACGGTTTTTCAAAAACTTTTGTATGAATATCGTTGGCTTGGACATAAAGACGGCGACGGGCTCACCACCTGTCACGATGTCGCGAAAATATCTTCGGTGGGAGGTGGGTCAAAGAGACTTAATCGTCTAGACTAGACTTCTGTCTACCCCTGAATAGGGAATTTCGTGAAGATATTTAATATAAATCTTCACGCAATTCCCAATACAAGGGTACTACAGACTGTGCTTCGATTTTCCATTCCTTTTTGTTGCTATGACTTTCAATTTTGTTTAAAATCTTACAATATGTGATTTTTATCAGTTTTGGTGACATTTACGCTGAATAACTATATTTATTTATATTTCCAACTATACGTCATATCTCGAGGGCAGCGCATGGATTGGTTGACGCTGACCGCACACGGCGTTGTTGAGATATTATCATAGAACCGTGTATCTTTCCCACATTTCTTAGAGATAGAGATGTTGGGCAGTGAATTACTTGTATGGGGTTTTAATCTTCAGTGTTGTAAGCCCTTAACAAAATAAATGCCTGTGTTAAAGAGTAAACGCTGATTACATAAAATTAAACTTATGATAAAAGAAGAAGCGGGAAGACAAAGAAGAATATCAAATCAAGTCTTCGTGGTTATGTATTACCGTGGTTATGTATTGGGGTACTGGATGTTGTGATTTACGACTACGTATGTATTTGTTACAAACTTAAATCACCATGTCCAATGCTCATCGGTATTATATACAACTTCAAACCTTACATACGTCACCTATGACTTCTGTTCATCTAAGAATCAAAATAATGATTCTAGTTATTATATAAAACATTACCCAAATAAAGAATATCCTCGAAATCTTCTGAAAATAAGTAATAATGTAATAAAATAATAACGCCGTTAAGCTTTGTTATTAAGTTTCGTTACGTATATGCTTTGTGACATATCGTACCTATCGAATATTAAAGATATGTTTTTTACAAAATATTAATATTTTTCTTCCTCTGTTTCATTTCTGTATTATTTCTACATTTCGACCTTTATTTCGATTTTCCATTCCTTTTTTCTATGCCTTTCCAAAAACACTTACGTATGTTTGGTATGTAAAACGAAATTTTTATTACATGCATTTTTTCTACTTTTCGTCACATGTCGGGGAGCGCGTAGATTGGTTGGCGCTCACCGCACACGGCGTTGGTGAGGTGTTATGGAGCCGTGTGCCTTCCTACATTTCTTAGAGAGATAGGGGAGCGAATTACTTGTATAGGGTATTATCAATATTGAAAGCCCTTTACAAAAGACAATCCCTGTACAAGAGAGTAGCCGCTGATTAAATAACACATAACTTAATTAAAGAAGAAGCGGGAAGATCCACAAGAATATCAAATCAAGCCGTGTAGTTATGCATATCCGAGGGTTTGTGATTATTGACTACGTATTTAATTGTAACACACTTAACATCCATTGCACTTCATCTATCACCTACAACTTTTCCTTAATGAACACTTAAATTATTCTGGTTATTATATAAAACATTACCCAAATAAAGAATATCCTCGAAATCTTTTGAAAATATCAAAATAAGCCTTCTTAGTTATGTATTAGTAAACTGTATTGGAAATTGCGTGAAGATGTTTTATATATTTATTTTATTTATGAAAAAAAAAGTAATAACGCCGTTATGCCTTGTATTTAAGTTTCGTTGCATAAATGCTTTGTGACATTTCGTACCTATCGAATATTTCAGAGAACTAATTTTTCGCGCAACCTGCGTATTTTTCACAAAATATTAATTATTTTCTTTCATTATTTAATTTTTAGTTAAATTATGACTACTTATTCTTTTTACAAAATATAAATATTTATCCTTCATTATTTTATTTCTATAATATTTCTACACTTCGACTTTGCTTCGATTTTCCATTCCTTTTTTCTATGCCTTTCCAAAAACACTTACGTATGTTTGGTATGTAAAACGAAATTTTTATTACATGCATTTTTTCCACTTTTCGTCACATGTCGGGGAGCGCGTAGATTGGTTGGCGCTCACCGCACACGGCGTTGGTGAGGTGTTATGGAGCCGTGTGCCTTCCTACATTTCTTAGAGAGATAGGGGAGCGAATTACTTGTATAGGGTATTATCAATATTGAAAGCCCTTTACAAAAGACAATCCCTGTACAAGAGAGTAGCCGCTGATTAAATAACACATAACTTAATTAAAGAAGAAGCGGGAAGATCCACAAGAATATCAAATCAAGCCGTGTAGTTATGCATATCCGAGGGTTTGTGATTATTGACTACGTATTTAATTGTAACACACTTAACATCCATTGCACTTCATCTATCACCTACAACTTTTCCTTAATGAACACTTAAATTATTCTGGTTATTATATAAAACATTACCCAAATAAAGAATATCCTCGAAATCTTTGAAAATATCAAAATAAGCCTTCTTAGTTATGTATTAGTAAACTGTATTGGAAATTGCGTGAAGATGTTTAATATATTTATTTTATTTATGAAAAAAAATAATAACGCCGTTATGCCTTGTATTTAAGTTTCGTTGCATAAATGCTTTTGTGACATTTCGTACCTATCGAATATTTCAGAGAACTAATTTTTCGCGCAACCTGCGTATTTTTCACAAAATATTAATTATTTTCTTTCATTATTTAATTTTTAGTTAAATTATGACTACTTATTCTTTTACAAAATATAAATATTTATCCTTCATTATTTTATTTCTATATTATTTCTACACTTCGACTTTGCTTCGATTTTCCATTCCTCTTTGTTGCTATGACTTTCAATTTTGTTTAAAATCTTAAAATATGTGATTTTTATCAGTTTTATCAGTTTTACCCTAGTATCACAGAAGTCCGAGTCTGGTAAACCGGTTGTGGCGTCACTTCCGAATACTTCACAAAGATCATCAAAGGGTCATCTATGTGTCTATACATGTAAATGATTTTGGGGCCAAAGAAACATAGTTTAATACAAAACTGATGAAAATCGTGGGAAAATAATTCTTCTGCTTTACAGCCTATCAAGGGTTCACTGCTGAGCATAAGCCTCCACCAAAACTTACCACAAAGGACTGTCTTCAGCCACCTGCATAATGCGACTTCCCGCCTCATTTTTCAAGTCGTCATTTCATCTCGTGGGTGGTCGACCTATACTGTGTTTGCCTGTATGAAGAAGAAACGAGAACCTATCTTCCCCAACGGTTCTTAGTTCTACGTTCATGTATGATCGCTGATCCTTATGGCTATGTTGGTTACCCTGATTCTGCTGCGGATGTATTCGTTACGGATTCTATCATGCAGAAAAATACTGAGCATAGCGCTTTCCATAGCAGGCTGAACAACTTTGAGCATCGTCATACGGCCTGCAGTGAAGAACCACGTCTTAGATCTATATGTCATCACTGGCAAAATGCATTAATTGTATATTTTGGCCTTATGATTTTGAGGTATTTTAGAAAAGAATATTTGGGGTAGATTCTAGAACGCTGCCCAGACGAGTTGAATTCGTCGTTCGTGCGAAAACAATTATTTTAATATTAATATATAATTTTTTCTTTATTTATTTATTCTACTTTTTTAATTCTTAGTAAAGCGTGTGTATTATGTTAGTTTTAATGATATTTCTTTATTCCGATTATACAATATTTTTTTCGATAATTTCATTATTTGTTAAAAATATAATTATTCATCCCATTATCCAGCTTATTATATGTGACACAAATACTGAGTCTCATTTTTCGTCAGCTAATGTGACATTTATACAGAATAATCATATCTCTTGAATTATTTACTTCCTACTTTACGCCTTATCTCGGGGGGAGCGCGAGGATTGGTTGGCGCTCACCGCTCGCAAGGTGTTGGTGAGTTTTCAAATTTCTTAGAAGGATGTGAGGAGCGAATTACTTGTATAGGGTATTATCAATATTGTAAACCCTTTACAAGAAAAATGCCTGTAATAGACACTAGACGCTGATTAGATAATATATAACTTAACTAAAAAGAAGCGGGAAGATTAAGAAGAATATCAAATCAAGTCTTCGTGGTTATGTATTACCGTAGGGTACTGGATGTTGTGATTTACGAATACAGTTTTTCAAAACTTTTGTATGAATATCGTTGGCTTGGACATAAAGACGGCGACGGGCTCACCACCTGTCACGATGTCGCGAAAATATCTTCGGTGGGAGGTGGGTCAAAGAGACTTAATCGTCTAGACTAGACTTCTGTCTACCCTGAATAGGGAATTTCGTGAAGATATTTAATATAAATCTTCACGCAATTCCCAATACAAGGGTACTACAGACTGTGCTTCGATTTTCCATTCCTCTTTGTTGCTATGACTTTCAATTTTGTTTAAAATCTTACAATATGTGATTTTTATCAGTTTTGGTGACATTTACGCTGAATAACTATATTTATTTATATTTCCAACTATACGTCATATCTCGAGGGCAGCGCATGGATTGGTTGACGCTGACCGCACACGGCGTTGTTGAGATATTATCATAGAACCGTGTATCTTTCCCACATTTCTTAGAGATAGAGATGTTGGGCAGTGAATTACTTGTATGGGGTTTTAATCTTCAGTGTTGTAAGCCCTTAACAAAATAAATGCCTGTGTTAAAGAGTAAACGCTGATTACATAAAATTAAACTTATGATAAAAGAAGAAGCGGGAAGACAAAGAAGAATATCAAATCAAGTCTTCGTGGTTATGTATTACCGTGGTTATGTATTGGGGTACTGGATGTTGTGATTTACGACTACGTATGTATTTGTTACAAACTTAAATCACCATGTCCAATGCTCATCGGTGTTATATACAACTTCAAACCTTACATACGTCACCTATGACTTTTGTTCATCTAAGAATCAAAATAATGATTCTAGTTATTATATAAAACATTACCCAAATAAAGAATATCCTCGAAATCTTCTGAAAATAAGTAATAATGTAATAAAATAATAACGCCGTTAAGCTTTGTTATTAAGTTTCGTTACGTATATGCTTTGTGACATATCGTACCTATCGAATATTAAAGATATGTTTTTTACAAAATATTAATATTTTTCTTCCTCTGTTTCATTTCTGTATTATTTCTACATTTCGACCTTTATTTCGATTTTCCATTCCTTTTTTTCTATGCCTTTCCAAAAACACTTACGTATGTTTGGTATGTAAAAACGAAATTTTTATTACATGCATTTTTCCACTTTTCGTCACATGTCGGGGAGCGCGTAGATTGGTTGGCGCTCACCGCACACGGCGTTGTTGAGATATTATCATAGAACCGTGTATCTTTCCCACATTTCTTAGAGAGATAGAGATGTTGGGCAGTGAATTACTTGTATGGGGTTTTAATCTTCAGTGTTGTAAGCCCTTAACAAAATAAATGCCTGTGTTAAAGAGTAAACGCTGATTACATAAAATTAAACTTATGATAAAAGAAGAAGCGGGAAGACAAAGAAGAATATCAAATCAAGTCTTCGTGGTTATGTATTACCGTGGTTATGTATTACCGTGGTTATGTATTGGGGTACTGGATGTTGTGATTTACGACTACGTATGTATTTGTTACAAACTTAAATCACCATGTCCAATGCTCATCGGTATTATATACAACTTCAAACCTTACATACGTCACCTATGACTTCTGTTCATCTAAGAATCAAAATAATGATTCTAGTTATTATATAAAACATTACCCAAATAAAGAATATCCTCGAAATCTTCTGAAAATAAGTAATAATGTAATAAAATAATAACGCCGTTAAGCTTTGTTATTAAGTTTCGTTACGTATATGCTTTGTGACATATCGTACCTATCGAATATTAAAGATATGTTTTTTACAAAATATTAATATTTTTCTTCCTCTGTTTCATTTCTGTATTATTTCTACATTTCGACCTTTATTTCGATTTTCCATTCCTTTTTTTCTATGCCTTTCCAAAACACTTACGTATGTTTGGTATGTAAAAACGAAATTTTTATTACATGCATTTTTCCACTTTTCGTCACATGTCGGGGAGCGCGTAGATTGGTTGGCGCTCACCGCACACGGCGTTGTTGAGATATTATCATAGAACCGTGTATCTTTCCCACATTTCTTAGAGAGATAGAGATGTTGGGCAGTGAATTACTTGTATGGGGTTTTAATCTTCAGTGTTGTAAGCCCTTAACAAAATAAATGCCTGTGTTAAAGAGTAAACGCTGATTACATAAAATTAAACTTATGATAAAAGAAGAAGCGGGAAGACAAAGAAGAATATCAAATCAAGTCTTCGTGGTTATGTATTACCGTGGTTATGTATTACCGTGGTTATGTATTGGGGTACTGGATGTTGTGATTTACGACTACGTATGTATTTGTTACAAACTTAAATCACCATGTCCAATGCTCATCGGTATTATATACAACTTCAAACCTTACATACGTCACCTATGACTTTTGTTCATCTAAGAATCAAAATAATGATTCTAGTTATTATATAAAACATTACCCAAATAAAGAATATCCTCGAAATCTTCTGAAAATAAGTAATAATGTAATAAAATAATAACGCCGTTAAGCTTTGTTATTAAGTTTCGTTACGTATATGCTTTGTGACATATCGTACCTATCGAATATTAAAGATATGTTTTTTACAAAATATTAATATTTTTCTTCCTCTGTTTCATTTCTGTATTATTTCTACATTTCGACCTTTATTTCGATTTTCCATTCCTTTTTTTCTATGCCTTTCCAAAACACTTACGTATGTTTGGTATGTAAAAACGAAATTTTTATTACATGCATTTTTCCACTTTTCGTCACATGTCGGGGAGCGCGTAGATTGGTTGGCGCTCACCGCACACGGCGTTGGTGAGGTGTTATGGAGCCGTGTGCCTTCCCTACATTTCTTAGAGAGATAGAGATGTTGGGCAGTGAATTACTTGTATAGGGTATTATCAATATTGAAAGCCCTTTACAAAAGACAATCCCTGTACAAGAGAGTAGCCGCTGATTAAATAACACATAACTTAATTAAAGAAGAAGCGGGAAGATCCACAAGAATATCAAATCAAGCCGTGTAGTTATGCATATCCGAGGGTTTGTGATTATTGACTACGTATTTAATTGTAACACACTTAACATCCATTGCACTTCATCTATCACCTACAACTTTTTCCTTAATGAACACTTAAATTATTCTGGTTATTATATAAAACATTACCCAAATAAAGAATATCCTCGAAATCTTTTGAAAATATCAAAATAAGCCTTCTTAGTTATGTATTAGTAAACTGTATTGGAAATTGCGTGAAGATGTTTAATATATTTATTTATTTATGAAAAAATAATAACGCCGTTATGCCTTGTATTTAAGTTTCGTTGCATAAATGCTTTTTGTGACATTTCGTACCTATCGAATATTTCAGAGAACTAATTTTCGCGCAACCTGCGTATTTTTCACAAAATATTAATTATTTTCTTTCATTATTTAATTTTTAGTTAAATTATGACTACTTATTCTTTTTACAAAATATAAATATTTATCCTTCATTATTTTATTTCTATATTATTTCTACATTTCGACCTTTATTTCGATTTTCCATTCCTCTTTGTTGCTATGACTTTCAATTTTGTTTAAAATCTTAAAATATGTGATTTTATCAGTTTTTATCAGTTTTACCCTAGTATCACAGAAGTCCGAGTCTGGTAAACCGGTTGTGGCGTCACTTCCGAATACTTCACAAAGATCATCAAAGGGTCATCTATGTGTCTATACATGTAAATGTTTTGGGGCCAAAGAAACATAGTTTAATACAAAACTGATGAAAATCGTGGGAAAATAATTCTTCTGCTTTACCGCCCTTCAAGGGTTCACTGCTGAGCATAAGCCTCCACCAAAACTTACCACAAAGGACTGTCTTCAGCCACCTGCATAATGCGACTTCCCGCCTCATTTTTCAAGTCGTCATTTCATCTCGTGGGTGGTCGACCTATACTGTGTTTGCCTGTATGAAGAAGAAACGAGAACCTATCTTCCCCAACGGTTATTAGTTCTACGTTCCTGTATGATCGCTGATCCTTATGGCTATGTTGGTTACCCTGATTCTGCTGCGGATGTATTCGTTACGGATTCTATCATGCAGAAAAATACTGAGCATAGCGCTTTCCATAGCAGGCTGAACAACTTTGAGCATCGTCATACGGCCTGCAGTGAAGAACCACGTCTTAGATCTATATGTCATCACTGGCAAAATGCATTAATTGTATATTTTGGCCTTATGATTTTGAGGTATTTTAGAAAAGAATATTTGGGGTAGATTCTAGAACGCTGCCCAGACGAGTTGAATTCGTCGTTCGTGCGAAAACAATTATTTTAATATTAATATATAATTTTTTCTTTATTTATTTATTCTACTTTTTTAATTCTTAGTAAAGCGTGTGTATTATGTTAGTTTTTAATGATATTTCTTTATTCCGATTATACAATATTTTTTTCGATAATTTCATTATTTGTTAAAAATATAATTATTCATCCCATTATCCAGCTTATTATATGTGACACAAATACTGAGTCTCATTTTTCGTCAGCTAATGTGACATTTATACAGAATAATCATATCTCTTGAATTATTTACTTCCTACTTTACGCCATATCTCGGGGGGAGCGCGAGGATTGGTTGGCGCTCACCGCTCGCAAGGTGTTGGTGAGTTTTCAAATTTCTTAGAAGGATGTGAGGAGCGAATTACTTGTATAGGGTATTATCAATATTGTAAACCCTTTACAAGAAAAAATGCCTGTAATAGACACTAGACGCTGATTAGATAATATATAACTTAACTAAAAAGAAGCGGGAAGATTAAGAAGAATATCAAATCAAGCCTCGTAGTTATGTATTACCGTAGGGTACTGGATGTTGTGATTTACGACTACGTATGTATTTGTTACAAACTTAAATCACCATGTCCAATGCTCATCGGTATTATATACAACTTCAAACCTTACATACGTCACCTATGACTTTTGTTCATCTAAGAATCAAAATAATGATTCTAGTTATTATATAAAACATTACCCAAATAAAGAATATCCTCGAAATCTTCTGAAAATAAGTAATAATGTAATAAAATAATAACGCCGTTAAGCTTTGTTATTAAGTTTCGTTACGTATATGCTTTGTGACATATCGTACCTATCGAATATTTCAGAGAACTAATTTTTCGCGCAACCTGCGTATTTTTCACAAAATATTAATATTTTTCTTCCTCTGTTTCATTTCTGTATTATTTCTACATTTCGACCTTTATTTCGATTTTCCATTCCTTTTGTTGCTATGACTTTCAATTTTGTTTAAAATCTTACAATATGTGATTTTTATCAGTTTTGGTGACATTTACGCTGAATAACTATATTTATTTATATTTCCAACTATACGTCATATCTCGAGGGCAGCGCATGGATTGGTTGACGCTGACCGCACACGGCGTTGTTGAGATATTATCATAGAACCGTGTATCTTTCCCACATTTCTTAGAGAGATAGAGATGTTGGGCAGTGAATTACTTGTATAGGGTATTATCAATATTGAAAGCCCTTTACAAAAGACAATCCCTGTACAAGAGAGTAGCCGCTGATTAAATAACACATAACTTAATTAAAGAAGAAGCGGGAAGATTAAGAAGAATATCAAATCAAGTCTTCGTGGTTATGTATTACCGTAGGGTACTGGATGTTGTGATTTACGACTACGTATGTATTTGTTACAAACTTAAATCACCATGTCCAATGCTCATCGGTATTATATACAACTTCAAACCTTACATACGTCACCTATGACTTTTGTTCATCTAAGAATCAAAATAATGATTCTAGTTATTATATAAAACATTACCCAAATAAAGAATATCCTCGAAATCTTTTGAAAATATCAAAATAAGCCTTCTTAGTTATGTATTAGTAAACTGTATTGGAAATTGCGTGAAGATGTTTAATATATTTATTTATATTTCCAACTATACGTCATATCTCGAGGGCAGCGCATGGATTGGTTGACGCTGACCGCACACGGCGTTGTTGAGATATTATCATAGAACCGTGTATCTTTCCCACATTTCTTAGAGAGATAGAGATGTTGGGCAGTGAATTACTTGTATGGGGTTTATATCTTCAGTGTTGTAAGCCCTTAACAAAATAAATGCCTGTGTTAAAGAGTAAACGCTGATTACATAAAATTAAACTTATGATAAAAGAAGAAGCGGGAAGATTAAGAAGAATATCAAATCAAGTCTTCGTGGTTATGTATTACCGTAGGGTACTGGATGTTGTGATTTACGACTACGTATGTATTTGTTACAAACTTAAATCACAGCGCCCAATGCTTGTCGGTACTATATACAACGGCAATTGTCCAATCAAACTTTATAAACGTCGAAACATCGAAAATTAGTATTTATGAAAAAAAAATGAAAAAGTCACGATAGCCGAGTGGTCGGGCGGTCGGAATTTCGAGTCGAGAGACCCGAGTTCGATCCCCAGATGGCAGGCACGTACCAATGGGTTTTTCAAAAACTTTTGTATGAATATCGTTGGCTTGGACATAAAGACGGCGACAGGCTCACCACCTGTCACGATGTCGCGAAAATATCTTCGGTGGGAGGTGGGTCAAAGAGACTTAATCGTCTAGACTAGACTTCTGTCTACCCTGAATAGGGAATTTCGTGAAGATATTTAATATAAATCTTCACGCAATTCCCCAATACAAGGTACTACAGACTGTGCTTCGATTTTCCATTCCTTTTTGTTGCTATGACTTTCAATTTTGTTTAAAATCTTACAATATGTGATTTTTATCAGTTTTGGTGACATTTACGCTGAATAACTATATTTATTTATATTTCCAACTATACGTCATATCTCGAGGGCAGCGCATGGATTGGTTGACGCTGACCGCACACGGCGTTGTTGAGATATTATCATAGAACCGTGTATCTTTCCCACATTTCTTAGAGATAGAGATGTTGGGCAGTGAATTACTTGTATGGGGTTTTAATCTTCAGTGTTGTAAGCCCTTAACAAAATAAATGTCTGTGTTAAAGAGTAAACGCTGATTACATAAAATTAAACTTATGATAAAAGAAGAAGCGGGAAGATTAAGAAGAATATCAAATCAAGTCTTCGTGGTTATGTATTACCGTGGTTATGTATTGGGGTACTGGATGTTGTGATTTACGACTACGTATGTATTTGTTACAAACTTAAATCACCATGTCCAATGCTCATCGGTATTATATACAACTTCAAACCTTACATACGTCACCTATGACTTTTGTTCATCTAAGAATCAAAATAATGATTCTAGTTATTATATAAAACATTACCCAAATAAAGAATATCCTCGAAATCTTCTGAAAATAAGTAATAATGTAATAAAATAATAACGCCGTTAAGCTTTGTTATTAAGTTTCGTTACGTATATGCTTTGTGACATATCGTACCTATCGAATATTAAAGATATGTTTTTACAAAATATTAATATTTTTCTTCCTCTGTTTCATTTCTGTATTATTTCTACATTTCGACCTTTATTTCGATTTTCCATTCCTTTTTTTCTATGCCTTTCCAAAACACTTACGTATGTTTGGTATGTAAAACGAAATTTTTATTACATGCATTTTTTTCCACTTTTCGTCACATGTCGGGGAGCGCGTAGATTGGTTGGCGCTCACCGCACACGGCGTTGGTGAGGTGTTATGGAGCCGTGTGCCTTCCCTAAATTTCTTAGAGAGATAGGGGGAGCGAATTACTTGTATAGGGTATTATCAATATTGAAAGCCCTTTACAAAAGACAATCCCTGTACAAGAGAGTAGCCGCTGATTAAATAACACATAACTTAATTAAAGAAGAAGCGGGAAGATCCACAAGAATATCAAATCAAGCCGTGTAGTTATGCATATCCGAGGGTTTGTGATTATTGACTACGTATTTAATTGTAACACACTTAACATCCATTGCACTTCATCTATCACCTACAACTTTTTCCTTAATGAACACTTAAATTATTCTGGTTATTATATAAAACATTACCCAAATAAAGAATATCCTCGAAATCTTTTGAAAATATCAAATAAGCCTTCTTAGTTATGTATTAGTAAACTGTATTGGAAATTGCGTGAAGATGTTTAATATATTTATTTATTTATGAAAAAATAATAACGCCGTTATGCCTTGTATTTAAGTTTCGTTGCATAAATGCTTTTTGTGACATTTCGTACCTATCGAATATTTCAGAGAACTAATTTTTCGCGCAACCTGCGTATTTTTCACAAAATATTAATTATTTTCTTTCATTATTTAATTTTTAGTTAAATTATGACTACTTATTCTTTTTACAAAATATAAATATTTATCCTTCATTATTTTATTTCTATATTATTTCTACATTTCGACCTTTATTTCGATTTTCCATTCCTCTTTGTTGCTATGACTTTCAATTTTGTTTAAAATCTTACAATATGTGATTTTTATCAGTTTTGGTGACATTTACGCTGAATAACTATATTTATTTATATTTCCAACTATACGTCATATCTCGAGGGCAGCGCATGGATTGGTTGACGCTGACCGCACACGGCGTTGTTGAGATATTATCATAGAACCGTGTATCTTTCCCACATTTCTTAGAGAGATAGAGATGTTGGGCAGTGAATTACTTGTATGGGGTTTTAATCTTCAGTGTTGTAAGCCCTTAACAAAATAAATGCCTGTGTTAAAGAGTAAACGCTGATTACATAAAATTAAACTTATGATAAAAGAAGAAGCGGGAAGACAAAGAAGAATATCAAATCAAGTCTTCGTGGTTATGTATTACCGTGGTTATGTATTGGGGTACTGGATGTTGTGATTTACGACTACGTATGTATTTGTTACAAACTTAAATCACCATGTCCAATGCTCATCGGTATTATATACAACTTCAAACCTTACATACGTCACCTATGACTTCTGTTCATCTAAGAATCAAAATAATGATTCTAGTTATTATATAAAACATTACCCAAATAAAGAATATCCTCGAAATCTTCTGAAAATAAGTAATAATGTAATAAAATAATAACGCCGTTAAGCTTTGTTATTAAGTTTCGTTACGTATATGCTTTGTGACATATCGTACCTATCGAATATTAAAGATATGTTTTTTACAAAATATTAATATTTTTCTTCCTCTGTTTCATTTCTGTATTATTTCTACATTTCGACCTTTATTTCGATTTTCCATTCCTTTTTGTTGCTATGACTTTCAATTTTGTTTAAAATCTTACAATATGTGATTTTTATCAGTTTTGGTGACATTTACGCTGAATAACTATATTTATTTATATTTCCAACTATACGTCATATCTCGAGGGCAGCGCATGGATTGGTTGACGCTGACCGCACACGGCGTTGTTGAGATATTATCATAGAACCGTGTATCTTTCCCACATTTCTTAGAGATAGAGATGTTGGGCAGTGAATTACTTGTATAGGGTATTATCAATATTGTAAACCCTTTACAAGAAAAATGCCTGTAATAGACACTAGACGCTGATTAGATAATATATAACTTAACTAAAAAGAAGCGGGAAGATCCACAAGAATATCAAATCAAGCCGTGTAGTTATGCATATCCGAGGGTTTGTGATTATTGACTACGTATTTAATTGTAACACACTTAACATCCATTGCACTTCATCTATCACCTACAACTTTTTCCCTTAATGAACACTTAAATTATTCTGGTTATTATATAAAACATTACCCAAATAAAGAATATCCTCGAAATCTTTTGAAAATAAGTAATAATGTAATAAAATAATAACGCCGTTAAGCTTTGTTATTAAGTTTCGTTACGTATATGCTTTGTGACATATCGTACCTATCGAATATTAAAGATATGTTTTTTACAAAATATTAATATTTTTCTTCCTCTGTTTCATTTCTGTATTATTTCTACATTTCGACCTTTATTTCGATTTTCCATTCCTTTTGTTGCTATGACTTTCAATTTTGTTTAAAATCTTACAATATGTGATTTTTATCAGTTTTGGTGACATTTACGCTGAATAACTATATTTATTTATATTTCCAACTATACGTCATATCTCGAGGGCAGCGCATGGATTGGTTGACGCTGACCGCACACGGCGTTGTTGAGATATTATCATAGAACCGTGTATCTTTCCCACATTTCTTAGAGATGGAGATGTTGGGCAGTGAATTACTTGTATAGGGTATTATCAATATTGAAAGCCCTTTACAAAAGACAATCCCTGTACAAGAGAGTAGCCGCTGATTAAATAACACATAACTTAATTAAAGAAGAAGCGGGAAGATTAAGAAGAATATCAAATCAAGTCTTCGTGGTTATGTATTACCGTAGGGTACTGGATGTTGTGATTTACGAATACGGACGTATTTGTTTTTTACAAAATATTAATATTTTTCTTCCTCTGTTTCATTTCTGTATTATTTCTACATTTCGACCTTTATTTCGATTTTCCATTCCTTTTTGTTGCTATGACTTTCAATTTTGTTTAAAATCTTACAATATGTGATTTTTATCAGTTTTTATCAGTTTTGGTGACATTTACGTGGAATAATGATATTTATTTTATTTCCTACTTTACAAAGTCACGATAGCCGAGTGGTTGGGCGGTCGAATTTCGAGTCGAGAGACCCGAGTTCGATCCCCAGATGGCAGGCACGTACCAATGGGTTTTCAAAACTTTTGTATGAATATCGTTGGCTTGGACATAAAGACGGCGACGGCTCACCACCTGTCACGATGTCGCGAAAATATCTTCGGTGGGAGGTGGGTCAAAGAGACTTAATCGTCTAGACTAGACTTCTGTCTACCCTGAATAGAATTTCGTGAAGATATTTATTTTATTTTATTTATATTTCCAACTATACGTCATATCTCGGGGGAGCGCGTAGATTGGTTGGCGCTCACCGCTCGCAAGGTGTTGGTGAGTTTTCAAATTTCTTAGAAGGATGTGAGGAGCGAATTACTTGTATAGGGTATTATCAATATTGTAAACCCTTTACAAGAAAAAATGCCTGTAATAGACACTAGACGCTGATTAGATAATATATAACTTAACTAAAAAGAAGCGGGAAGATTAAGAAGAATATCAAATCAAGCCTCGTAGTTATGTATTACCGTAGGGTACTGGATGTTGTGATTTACGAATACGGACGTATTTGTTACAAACTTAAATCACCATGTCCAATGCTCATCGGTATTATATACAACTTCAAACCTTACATACGTCACCTATGACTTTTGTTCATCTAAGAATCAAAATAATGATTCTAGTTATTATATAAAACATTACCCAAATAAAGAATATCCTCGAAATCTTCTGAAAATAAGTAATAATGTAATAAAATAATAACGCCGTTAAGCTTTGTTATTAAGTTTCGTTACGTATATGCTTTGTGACATATCGTACCTATCGAATATTAAAGATATGTTTTTTACAAAATATTAATATTTTTCTTCCTCTGTTTCATTTCTGTATTATTTCTACATTTCGACCTTTATTTCGATTTTCCATTCCTTTTTGTTGCTATGACTTTCAATTTTGTTTAAAATCTTACAATATGTGATTTTTATCAGTTCAGGTGACATTTACGCTGAATAACTATATTTATTTATATTTCCAACTATACGTCATATCTCGAGGGCAGCGCATGGATTGGTAGACGCTGACCGCACACGGCGTTGGTGAGGTGTTATGGAGCCGTGTGCCTTCCCTACATTTCTTAGAGATGGAGATGTTGGGCAGTGAATTACTTGTATGGGGTTTTAATCTTCAGTGTTGTAAGCCCTTAACAAAATAAATGCCTGTGTTAAAGAGTAAACGCTGATTACATAAAATTAAACTTATGATAAAAGAAGAAGCGGGAAGATTAAGAAGAATATCAAATCAAGTCTTCGTGGTTATGTATTACCGTGGTTATGTATTACCGTGGTTATGTATTACCGTAGGGTACTGGATGTTGTGATTTACGAATACGGACGTATTTGTTACAAACTTAAATCACCATGTCCAATGCTCATCGGTATTATATACAACTTCAAACCTTACATACGTCACCTATGACTTTTGTTCATCTAAGAATCAAAATAATGATTCTAGTTATTATATAAAACATTACCCAAATAAAGAATATCCTCGAAATCTTCTGAAAATAAGTAATAATGTAATAAAATAATAACGCCGTTAAGCTTTGTTATTAAGTTTCGTTACGTATATGCTTTGTGACATATCGTACCTATCGAATATTAAAGATATGTTTTTTACAAAATATTAATATTTTTCTTCCTCTGTTTCATTTCTGTATTATTTCTACATTTCGACCTTTATTTCGATTTTCCATTCCTTTTTGTTGCTATGACTTTCAATTTTGTTTAAAATCTTACAATATGTGATTTTTATCAGTTTTGGTGACATTTACGCTGAATAACTATATTTATTTATATTTCCAACTATACGTCATATCTCGAGGGCAGCGCATGGATTGGTAGACGCTGACCGCACACGGCGTTGGTGAGGTGTTATGGAGCCGTGTGCCTTCCCTACATTTCTTAGAGATGGAGATGTTGGGCAGTGAATTACTTGTATAGGGTATTATCAATATTGTAAACCCTTTACAAGAAAAAAATGCCTGTAATAGACACTAGACGCTGATTAGATAATATATAACTTAACTAAAAAGAAGCGGGAAGATTAAGAAGAATATCAAATCAAGTCTTCGTGGTTATGTATTACCGTGGTTATGTATTACCGTGGTTATGTATTACCGTAGGGTACTGGATGTTGTGATTTACGAATACGGACGTATTTGTTTTTTACAAAATATTAATATTTTTCTTCCTCTGTTTCATTTCTGTATTATTTCTACATTTCGACCTTTATTTCGATTTTCCATTCCTTTTTTTTCTATGCCTTTCCAAAAACACTTACGTATGTTTGGTATGTAAAACGAAATTTTTATTACATGCATTTTTCCACTTTTCGTCACATGTCGGGGGGAGCGCGTAGATTGGTTGGCGCTCACCGCACACGGCGTTGGTGAGGTGTTATGGAGCCGTGTGCCTTCCCTACATTTCTTAGAGAGATAGGGGGAGCGAATTACTTGTATAGGGTATTATCAATATTGAAAGCCCTTTACAAAAGACAATCCCTGTACAAGAGAGTAGCCGCTGATTAAATAACACATAACTTAATTAAAGAAGAAGCGGGAAGATCCACAAGAATATCAAATCAAGCCGTGTAGTTATGCATATCCGAGGGGTTTGTGATTATTGACTACGTATTTAATTGTAACACACTTAACATCCATTGCACTTCATCTATCACCTACAACTTTTTCCCTTAATGAACACTTAAATTATTCTGGTTATTATATAAAACATTACCCAAATAAAGAATATCCTCGAAATCTTTTGAAAATAAGTAATTTTGTAATAAAATAATAACGCCGATATGCTTTGTAATTATGTTTCGTTACGTATATGCTTTGTGACATATCGTACCTATCGAATATTTATGATATGTTTTTTTACAAAATATTAATATTTTTCTTTCTCTGTTTCATTTCTGTATTGTTTCTACATTTAGACCTTTATTTCGATTTTCCATTCCTTTTTGTTGCTATGACTTTCAATTTTGTTTAAAATCTTACAATATGTGATTTTTATCAGTTCAGGTGACATTTACGCTGAATAACTATATTTATTTTATTTTATTTTATTTTATTTTATTTTATTTTATTTTATTTTATTTATATTTCCAACTATACGTCATATCTCGAGGGCAGCGCATGGATTGGTAGACGCTGACCGCACACGGCGTTGGTGAGGTGTTATGGAGCCGTGTGCCTTCCCTACATTTCTTAGAGATGGAGATGTTGGGCAGTGAATTACTTGTATGGGGTTTTAATCTTCAGTGTTGTAAGCCCTTAACAAAATAAATGCCTGTGTTAAAGAGTAAACGCTGATTACATAAAATTAAACTTATGATAAAAGAAGAAGCGGGAAGATCCACAAGAATATCAAATCAAGTCTTCGTGGTTATGTATTACCGTAGGGTACTGGATGTTGTGATTTACGAATACGGACGTATTTGTTTTTACAAAATATTAATATTTTTCTTTCTCTGTTTCATTTCTGTATTGTTTCTACATTTAGACCTTTATTTCGATTTTCCATTCCTTTTTCTGTGACTTCGTTTTTGTTAAAAATCTTACTATTCTGCTTATCTTATGTGATTTTTATCAGTTTTGGTGACATTTACGTGGAATAATGATATTTATTTTTATTTCCTACTTTACAAAGTCACGATAGCCGAGTTGTTGGGTGGTCGGAATTTCGAGTCGAGAGACCCGAGTTCGATCCCCAGATGGCAGGCACGTACCAATGGGTTTTCAAAACTTTTGTATGAATATCGTTGGCTTGGACATAAAGACGGCGACAGGCTCACCACCTGTCACGATGTCGCGAAAATATCTTCGGTGGAAGGTGGGTCAAAGAGACTTAATCGTCTAGACTAGACTTCTGTCTACCCCTGAATAGAATTTCGTGAAGATATTTATTTTATTTTATTTTATTCTACTTTACGTCGTATCTCGTGAGCTCGTGGATTGGTTGGCGCTCACCGCATGCGGCGTTGGTGAGGTGTTATGGAGCCGTGTGCCTTCCCTACATTTCTTAGAGATGTGGGGCGGCGAATTACTTGTATAGGGTATTATCAATATTGTAAACCCTTTACAAGAAAAAATGCCTGTAATAGACACTAGACGCTGATTAGATAATATATAACTTAACTAAAAGAAGCGGGAAGATTAAGAAGAATATCAAATCAAGTCTTCGTGGTTATGTATTACCGTGGTTATGTATTACCGTAGGGTACTGGATGTTGTGATTTACGAATACGGACGTATTTGTTACAAACTTAAATCACCATGTCCAATGCTCATCGGTATTATATACAACTTCAAACCTTACATACGTCACCTATGACTTTTGTTCATCTAAGAATCAAAATAATGATTCTAGTTATTATATAAAACATTACCCAAATAAAGAATATCCTCGAAATCTTTTGAAAATAAGTAATTTTGTAATAAAATAATAACGCCGATATGCTTTGTAATTATGTTTCGTTACGTATATGCTTTGTGACATATCGTACCTATCGAATATTTATGATATGTTTTTTTACAAAATATTAATATTTTTCTTTCTCTGTTTCATTTCTGTATTGTTTCTACATTTAGACCTTTATTTCGATTTTCCATTCCTTTTTGTTGCTATGACTTTCAATTTTGTTTAAAATCTTACAATATGTGATTTTTATCAGTTCAGGTCACATTTACGTGGAATAATGATATTTATTTTTATTTCCTACTTTACGTCGTATCTCGTGAGCTCGTGGATTGGTTGGCGCTCACCGCACACGGCGTTGTTGAGATATTATCATAGAACCGTGTATCTTTCCCACATTTCGACCTTTATTTCGATTTTCCATTCCTTTTTGTTGCTATGACTTTCAATTTTGTTTAAAATCTTACAATATGTGATTTTTATCAGTTTTGGTGACATTTACGCTGAATAACTATATTTATTTATATTTCCAACTATACGTCATATCTCGAGGGCAGCGCATGGATTGGTAGACGCTGACCGCACACGGCGTTGTTGAGATATTATCATAGAACCGTGTATCTTTCCCACATTTCTTAGAGATGGAGATGTTGGGCAGTGAATTACTTGTATGGGGTTTTTATCTTCAGTGTTGTAAGCCCTTAACAAAATAAATGCCTGTGTTAAAGAGTAAACGCTGATTACATAAAATTAAACTTATGATAAAAGAAGAAGCGGGAAGACAAAGAAGAATATCAAATCAAGTCTTCGTGGTTATGTATTACCGTGGTTATGTATTGGGGTACTGGATGTTGTGATTTACGACTACGTATGTATTTGTTACAAACATAAATCACCATGTCCAATGCTCGTTGGTGTTATATACAACTTCAAACCTTACATACGTCACCTATGACTTTTATTCATCTAAGAATCAAAATAATGATTCTAGTTATTATATAAAACATTACCCAAATAAAGAATATCCTCGAAATCTTTTGAAAATAAGTAATTTTGTAATAAAATAATAACGCCGATATGCTTTGTAATTATGTTTCGTTACGTATATGCTTTGTGACATATCGTACCTATCGAATATTTATGATATGTTTTTTTACAAAATATTAATATTTTTCTTTCTCTGTTTCATTTCTGTATTGTTTCTACATTTAGACCTTTATTTCGATTTTCCATTTCTTTTTTTCTGTGACTTTGTTTTTTGTTAAAAATCTTACTATTCTGCTTATCTTATGTGATTTTTATCAGTTCAGGTGACATTTACGTGGAATAATGATATTTATTTTTATTTCCTACTTTACGTCGTATCTCGTGAGCTCGTGGATTGGTTGGCGCTCACCGCATGCGGCGTTGGTGAGTTGTTACCTGTGCCCTTCCCCACATTTCTTAGAGAGATGTGGGGCGGCGAATTACTTGTATTTTATCATCAATGTTGTAATCCCTTTACAAGAATTTTAATACAGGCAGCATTATAGAGTAGACGCTGATTAAGTAACGTATGATAATGTGGAGGTGCAATTCACTAATACCGGGTATTTTATGATTTAAATTGTCAGCTCTTTTACTTTAAAATATGACACGCCAGAGTTAGCAAAGCGGAAAATTAAGAAGAGTATCAAATCAAGCCCTCGTTGTGATATACTACTGTTAAGTATTGGATGGTGTGATGTACGTATTTGTTTCATTCGTTCATGGCGCTCTAATACTCATCTGCACTACACTAATTTGATCGTCCCATCAAATCTAATGTGCACAGTCAGGTCATAAGTATTGTCACACAGTAAAAACTTTTCTTTTAGACTGCTGGCCACAAAAGTTTATTGAATTCGAAATTCTAATTGTTAATGAAAATAAAACAACATACTTTTTAGAATTTTACTCATTTTTAAATATGGATTGGACACTTAAAGAAGACCTTGTTGTAGTTATTGCGTTGCATCGTTGCGGTTACGCGCCAATTCAAATTTTTGACATACTGAAAAATTTGAATATAACATATAATAGATATATATATAAAAGATTCGTTTATCGTACCATCAAACGATACAATGACGACTCTAGTGTAGATGGCAGGTCAAGAAGTGGTCGCCCTCGGTCTCTTAGGACTCCAGCAGTGATAAAAGCTGTGAAGGCTCTAATTCAAAGAAATCCCAAACGTAAGCAGAAACTGTTGGCCCTTCAGATGGGGTTAAGCAGAACCACGGTGAAAAGGGTGTTAAATAAAGACTTAAGGCTTCGGGAATATCGAAGAAAAACAGGACATTGTTTGAATGCTCATCTAATGCACCTGAGACTGTAGAGATGCCGCGCTTTGTTTAATCGGTACGTGGGAAAAAAATATCGGGAAATTCTTTTTTCGCATGAAAATTTTTTTACCGTAGAAGATAGCTACAACAAACAAAATAATAAGGTGTACGCACACACCGTGAAGAAGCGAGCAACCGTATTCCGCGTGTCCAACGAGGTCATTTTCCATCCTCGCTCATGGTATGGTTGGGAGTTTCTTTTTGGGGCTTAACAGAGGTACATTTTTGCGAGAAAGGTTTAAAAACGAATGCAGTTGTGTATCAAAATACAGTCCTGACGAACCTTGTGGAACCTGTTTCTCATACCATGTTCAATAACAGGCACTGGGTATTCCAACAAGATTCGGCGCCAGCTCATAGAGCGAAGAGCACTACAAGACTGGCTGGCGGCGCGTGAAATCGACTTCATCGGGCACGAAGACTGGCCCTCTTCCAGTCCAGATTTGAATCTGTTAGATTACAAGATATGGCAATACTTGGAGGAAAAGGCGTGCTCAAAGCCTCATCCCAATTTGGAGTCACTCAAGACACCCTTGATTAAGGCAGCCGCCGATATTGACATGGATCTCGTTCGTGCTGCGATAGACGACTGGCCGCACAGATTGAAGGCCTGTATTCAAAATCACGGAGGGCATTTCTAATAAACTTTAGTGTCATAAGAATCTATATTTTGTTAAGTTCATTTTGATATATAAATAGTATCATAATGAATAAACTTGTTTTAATTATTTTAGGTTAAACATGTGACAAAATTTATGACCTGACTAGGTACATGTAACCAACCGTAATATTTCATCATTTTTTTGAAATTTAAACAATTTTCTCTTTTTAAAACTCTTTTTAATAATGATAAATAGGTTATTACTGATTTTTTAAAATATTGTTTTAAGATCAGAATCTAATTTCTTTTTTTAATCTATGATATAAAATCATATGTAAGTATGGCGATCTCTAAGTTTTGCCGTTGAGGGGTAAAAAAAGAGAAGTATCTAAAGCTTACGATAAACTTATGTACAATTTATATGATGGGCTTGGACAAATATGTTTGCTATTTGCTTCAGACTCCTTTTAAAATTTTCCCGATGCTCTATTTCTTTAATAAAATATTTTAGGTGCCTTTCCGAAAACACTTACGTATGTTTAGTTTTCTTTTTATTACATGCATTTTTTCTACTTTTCGTCACATGTCGGGGGGAGCGCGTAGATTGGTTTGCGCTTACCGCACACGGCGTTGGTGAAAGGCAAGAAAGTAAAGGTATGAAAAGCCGATGCTACTAAGCTGGTGCCAATCTTTACGTATTCTATTCAACGACTCACAAAATTCCTGCATTCCCTCAGCTGTTGTTCTTGTTATTGGCGGTAATGCAAAACTGATCAACTGTGAAAGATGTTAATGTTTATGAAGGACTTATCTAAGGAATAGCAGCAGACGAATCATTCGTCCTAAACTTCGAGTTTTTCTTCGGGGGGAGCGCGTAGATTGGTTGGCGCTCACCGCACATGGCCTTGGTGATTTACTCTTATGGAGCCGTGTGCCTTCCCCACTTTTTTTGTGAAGGTGCCGGGGAGCGAATATCTTGTGTTCATAATAAACATCATCATTTTTAATAAACAATTCCAACTGCATTCGCCCGATAAAGCAATACATTATAATATGAACCGTCATTCAATGTAGTGATTAATTAATTATATAGCATTTGCTGTGTGGTATCGGTATCAGAATATACAATCCCATTTCTGCCTCTAGGTGTCGTTAGAGGCGCCTGTGGAAATAGATTTAACTTAGAAAAATCTGCTGGTTTCACTACAATGATTGACTATTTAACCATCGGATAAAATCTAAATTGAGAACAACAAGCCGTAAATCGACGTAAAAATTATGATAGCTACTAACACTAACCGTTGGTAAATATTTTGTAACCAACTCAATTTTTTTAATTATTTATTAATAAGTTGGGTGGTCGGAATTTCGAGTCGAGAGACCCGAGTTCGATTCCCAGGTGGCAGTACCAATGAATTTTTCAAAAACTTATGTACGAATTTCATCATTGGCTTGGACATAAAGACGGCGACGGGGTCACCACCTGTCGCGTTGTCCCGAAAATATCTTCGGTGGAAGGTGGGTCAAAGGGACTTTATTGTCTAGATTGGACCTCTGTCTACCCCTGTATTGGGAATTGCGTGAAGTTATTTTTATTTATTTATATTAGAATATAATAATGAAGAAGGTTGCTTAGTTTAAATATGCACAATACACATTACAGTCAGATACTCATCCACACTCGTACACAACCAAAACACAATATTAGTATTTTGTTATGATGGTGTTTGACTCTCTTTGTTATTCATTGTTATGTTATGTAGTGTAAAATTATTTGGTTGTTATTGTATTAGTAACTCGTAGAAGTAGACGCGCTATGCAGAACGCCTTCGCATCGACACCACTTTCTGAAAGTTCTTGTTTAGATCGGCTGATGTTTCATTCTTGGCAGTAGATAGATATCCTACTTGGTGACATCATTGGGACGTCCACAGTCAATGTAAAATCTAGTAGAACTATCCTTCTTCTTAACGAACACCGACTGGAGAATACCAACGGATTTCAGATGGATTTGCGTTATTTTTTTCTTATCTCGCATAACATTCATTCACTTTCTGTTTTACCTTCGGTTCGCATCAATCAAAATTGATTTTCAATATCTGTGAAAAATATTAAATGCCAGTAAAGATTTTCTCCAATTTTTATTGCGACCCTAACATCACCGTGTACTGGTATGTGCTGGCCGGTAGCTATAGACAGGTGCAAATTTCCAGTAGATAACTCAAAACTTTAGGTCTTGAAATATTTAGTTTCATGCTAATTACTCTGCACGACGCAATTACCTGCTTCCACTTTTCACATCTGATTTCATTTCGTTTTTTTGTGCGCTTTTCCTTGATTCTTTATAAAAGAAAATATCTTCACGCAATTCCCTATACAGGGGTAGACAGAGGTCTAGTCTAGGCAATTAGGTCCCTTCGACCCACCTTCCACCGAAGATATTTTCGGGACAACGTGACAGGTGGTGAGTCCGTCGTCGTTTATATGTCCAAGCCATCGATTTAATTCGTACATTAGTTTTTTTTTTTTGAAAAAACCCATTGGTACGAGCATGCCACCTGGGGATCGAATTCGGTTCTCTCGACTCGAAATTCCGACCACCCAACCACTCGGCTATGGTGACATTTTTTGATTCATTGTGAAAAATAAAAACTCGTACGGTAGTATAAATAGCAAAAAAAAGTAATAAACTACCAGTGGTGCATCATAGGGGGAAATTAGATTCATATCGCTAAAACTTCACGCAATTCCCAATACAGGGGTAGACAGAGGTCAAGTCTAGACAATTAAGTCCCTTTGACTAACCTACCACCGAAGATATTTTCGGGACAACGTGACAGGTGGAGCCCGTCGCCGTCTTTATGTCCAAGCCAACGATATAATTCGTACGTAAGTTTTTGATAACCCCATTGGTACGAGCCTGCCACCTGGGGATCAAACTCGTGTCTCGTGGCTCGCAATTATGACCACCCAACCATTCGGCTATCGTGCCTTTAATAATAATTCATATCAGTCAATCGTTTATAGTAACACTGGTAGAGCCACGCATCAGCTTTTATTGTTGCATGAATGGGCCGGCTCGTCCGGGGAAGTACAACGACCTCACCGAATACCGGCTTGAAGTAGAAGTCTAACAGGCTGCGTTTCGTCTGGTGAGTGCAGGTAACCGGAGGCCCACACACCCCCTCCCCCAATTCTGGGGGGGAGGGGGGCACTAAGTCCGGCAACGCATCTGCTAAATTTCTACCTACCGTCTACTAACTTATAATTTTTGATTTAAACGATGTTTCTCATTTATTGTGGGTAGTATAAACATAAAAAATGAATATTAGTAATAAGCTCTGCCAATACCCTGATGATGCCGTAAGTCGAAACCGGTCGGTTAATTAATAAATATTTGAAATAAAGTGAATTGTGTACAAGTATTGAACAATGAATTTTAATGCAATGCAATTTCACCAAGTGACAACAATCGCAGGTATAAATTAAATGTAATTTATTTATTTATTTATTTAATCTTTATTGCGATTCCTTATAGGTCACAAAAGGCGGACTTAATGCCTATAGGCATTCTCTTCCAGTCAACCTATGGTATGGTGAAATTTGTGGTAGGCGCAATAAAGTTAAGGTCAATGAAAATATAATACATAAAACATACATAAAACTGTTACATATATAAAGAGAAATAGACGAATATATGATAAGAACTTACCTATATATACATACATATACACATACATATAGACGCTTACATATATATACTACGTAAATATTCTAACAAACATACATACATACCTTTAACAGTAGCGTTGCCAAAGTAACAAGAAATAAATCAAGCCTGCAACAAGTGCTCGCGCAACAACCTTTTGAAGCACGGCTTACTAGGTGCCTGCCTTATGCGATCGGGCAAGGAATTCCATAGTAGTGTAGCTTGAATAGTGAAGGAGTTACCAAAGAACCCGGTGAAGTGACGAGGAATACTAATCTTATTATTAGAAGAAGACCTAAGGACCCTATCCTTGGATGAAGAGAGATATTGAAAATTATCCCTGAGATAAGAAGGAGTTGATGGATCATTTAAGATAGAGAAAAGAACAAGTAAAATTCTGGAAGTGCGCCTCTGTCGGATGGTTAACCATTTAAGCTTAGATCTGTATAGAGACACGTGGTCGTATTTACGCAATCCGAAAATGAATCTGATACAGTTATTGTAAAGACGCTCCAGCTTGTTAAGAAGATCATGGGATACATCTGGGTAACACACATCTGCATAATCGATGATGGGTAATAAAAGCATTTGAACAAGCATATGTTTAGACTGAAGAGGAAGAAAATGTTTAAAACGATGAGAACGAAGAGAAAGTAAGGTGGCGACAACTTTGCAACTGATATACGTGACATGAACTCTCCAGTTAAGAGTACTATCAACGTGCCAACCAAGGTTTTTTACCGAATTGCTATAAGGTATCGGAATATTATTAAATAAAACAGGAGGCAAATTATCAACATCAACATTTGCTAGTTGTCTCGAGCTTCCAACCAATATTGCTTGACATTTCACGGGATTGACAGTAACTCCATAACGTGATACCCAGTTTTTTACTATATCTAAATTGGAATTCAGTGCTTTAATTCCATCGTGAATGTCATCAACATTTGATTGCACGTAGAGCTGTAAGTCATCAGCATAGAGATGGTACGAGCAATTAATTTCAGAAGTGATTGAGTTAATAAAAACTGAGAAAATAATAGGAGAGAGAATACCGCCCTGTGGAACGCCAGTTTCAACATCTAACCAAGAAGATTTATTATCTCGTACATGAACTGACTGCTGACATCCACGAAGATAAGAAGAAAACCATTCTAAGACTGTGGGTGTGAACTTGAAGTGAGAGAGGATAGAAAGGAGAATATGATGATCAACTGTGTTAAAAGCGTTTGAAAAGTCTATTAGCACCTTCTTATATTCCATGCCACTTCTAATGTCATGGGTGACTTTGATTAAAGCCGTGGTGGTGCTGTGACCAGAGCGAAACCCAGACTGATAAGAGATCAGTAGGCTATTTTTAGTTATGAATAAGGAAATTTGCTTGTGGTAGGCGCAATAAAGTTAAGGTCAATGAAATATAATACATAAAACATACATAAAACTGTTACATATATAAAGAGAAATAGACGAATATATGATAAGAACTTACCTATATATACATACATATACACATACATATAGACGCTTACATATATATACTACGTAAATATTCTAACAAACATACATACATACCTTTAACAGTAGCGTTGCCAAAGTAACAAGAAATAAATCAAGCCTGCAACAAGTGCTCGCGCAACAACCTTTTGAAGCACGGCTTACTAGGTGCCTGCCTTATGCGATCGGGCAAGGAATTCCATAGTAGTGTAGCTTGAATAGTGAAGGAGTTACCAAAGAACCCGGTGAAGTGACGAGGAATACTAATCTTATTATTAGAAGAAGACCTAAGGACCCTATCCTTGGATGAAGAGAGATATTGAAAATTATCCCTGAGATAAGAAGGAGTTGATGGATCATTTAAGATAGAGAAAAGAACAAGTAAAATTCTGGAAGTGCGCCTCTGTCGGATGGTTAACCATTTAAGCTTAGATCTGTATAGAGACACGTGGTCGTATTTACGCAATCCGAAAATGAATCTGATACAGTTATTGTAAAGACGCTCCAGCTTGTTAAGAAGATCATGGGATACATCTGGGTAACACACATCTGCATAATCGATGATGGGTAATAAAAGCATTTGAACAAGCATATGTTTAGACTGAAGAGGAAGAAAATGTTTAAAACGATGAGAACGAAGAGAAAGTAAGGTGGCGACAACTTTGCAACTGATATACGTGACATGAACTCTCCAGTTAAGAGTACTATCAACGTGCCAACCAAGGTTTTTTACCGAATTGCTATAAGGTATCGGAATATTATTAAATAAAACAGGAGGCAAATTATCAACATCAACATTTGCTAGTTGTCTCGAGCTTCCAACCAATATTGCTTGACATTTCACGGGATTGACAGTAACTCCATAACGTGATACCCAGTTTTTTACTATATCTAAATTGGAATTCAGTGCTTTAATTCCATCGTGAATGTCATCAACATTTGATTGCACGTAGAGCTGTAAGTCATCAGCATAGAGATGGTACGAGCAATTAATTTCAGAAGTGATTGAGTTAATAAAAACTGAGAAAATAATAGGAGAGAGAATACCGCCCTGTGGAACGCCAGTTTCAACATCTAACCAAGAAGATTTATTATCTCGTACATGAACTGACTGCTGACATCCACGAAGATAAGAAGAAAACCATTCTAAGACTGTGGGTGTGAACTTGAAGTGAGAGAGGATAGAAAGGAGAATATGATGATCAACTGTGTTAAAAGCGTTTGAAAAGTCTATTAGCACCAACACCGTCACCTTCTTATATTCCATGCCACTTCTAATGTCATGGGTGACTTTGATTAAAGCCGTGGTGGTGCTGTGACCAGAGCGAAACCCAGACTGATAAGAGATCAGTAGGCTATTTTTAGTTATGAATAAGGAAATTTGCTTGTGTACACAGGCTTCGAGAATTTAAGACAGAAAGGGCAGAATAGTTACAGGACGAAAGTGATTTGGAAGGGTGGGATTTGGGACTTTAGGTAAAGGTCTTACTTGACCCATCTTCCAAAGAGTGGGGAACTGACCAGACTCTAAAGAAAAATTTATGATATGCGTGATTGCCGGCAGAAGATAATCTAAAATTGCGACAATCATAAATCTATTGATTTCATCACAACCCACTGCCCTAGACTTAATGGTTAAAACACGCAATTCCCAATACAGGGGTAGACAGAGGTCAAGTCTAGACAATTAAGTCCCTTTGACCCACCTTCCACCGAAGATATTTTCGGGACAACGTGACAGGTGGTGAGCCCGTCGCCGCCTTTATGTCCAAGCCAACGATGAAATTCGTACAAAGTTTTTTGAAAAACTCATTGGTACTGCCACCTGGGGATCGAACTCGGGTCTCTCGACTCGAAATTCCGACCACCCAACAACTCGGCTATCGTGACTTTGGTTAAAACAGACTTCTTAATTTCGTCCTGGTCAACAGGGGAAAATTTTAAGTCTGGCATCTGAGGAGTTTGCATTAAAGCAATGGAAGCTATAGTTTAGGACCGGATTTTAGAGTCCATTGCTTGAACTGAAGCGAAATAATGATTGATATCATCAAGTGATAGAGAAGGACCACAATCCTAGATTGCTTTCCAATACCGACAGATTTAAGAAATTTCCAAATGTCGGCTGGAGAAGAATTGATAATTCTATTATGGAAGTAACGGCGTTTAGCTCCTCGTAACATCTGATTTCATCTGTTTCTAGCCTTCTTAAAACATAACCAGTTCTGTTCATTACGATCTCTCTTGAATCTGTGGAATGCTCGATTCCGTCTGGTCATTGCCATCCTTACATCCTCGGACATCCACGGAGCTGGGCGACGCTTCAGTCTAACACTGCGAACAGGAGAATGAGTATCGAATACTTCCATACATAGAGAATTAAGAATAGTAACTTTGTCATCCACTGAGGAAGCTGCAAAGAGAGTCGTGAAAATGAGGTTTTGAGCTCAGTAGCATGTCAAAGTTAATTCAGGAAAAACTTCGTAATTGCAATATGAAGGTGAAGGTTTAGGAGGCTTGAGCTTATATGAAGCATAAATTAAATGGTGACGAGAAAATCATGGAGCAGGTATCTGACCATGAGTTTCCACATGGTCAGGTGAAGCAGTTACAATAAGATCAATCATAGAGTCATCAGTGTCAACATTGTGATGAGTTGCTGTTAAAGGGAGAATAGAAAGATTGGCCGACTCAAGGATTGTTTGAAGTTGGAACGTTGGGACGCTTTTAACAGATCGGTATTGAAATCCCCCATAACCATGCAGTGCGTGTCCTCAGAACAAATATTATCAAGAGCCGTTTCCAAGTCGGCGAAGTCCACAGAATGTGGACAGTACACTACGCCTATGATCATCCTAGTACCCTTAGCATCTAGTTCGATGGACAAGAATTCTGAGGAAGCAGAATACTGAGAAGGTGACTTTAAAACTATTTTATAAGGAATCGACGCACGTAGATAAATAGCAACTCCTCCACCACCTTTTTTCGGTTCGGTCATTACGAATTAAAATGAAACCTGGTAAAGGCTATAAACTAGATAGTAAAGATGATTTAAGCCAGCTTACGGAGAATAAAATAATATGAATATTGCTACATGTAAATGACTCTTCTAGTTCCGAAAAATGGCTTGGGATGCTTTGAGCATTAATGTGGCATACATTCGCAAATTTATCGCTATCAGAAAAGACGCAGTTGAGCCTTTCCTGTAAATTAGGAACACTACTGTTAATAGAATTATCACAAGAGTTAAAAGACAGGTCTGAATCCAACACGGAGTGGAATGATTCAGCATCACACATATTTGATTAATATACAATATAAAAAATATAATATAAATATATATGATATATACCAGATCATAAAAAAAAGAAAAATAATTATTATGAAGGCGAAAATATATCTAAAAAGCTAATAATAATAAAAAAAGATAATCAGCTAAAAAACACCATCCCATCAGTTATCTGTTCACAATATTACAAAAATGTAAAAATAAACACAAAGGATAAACTTAATAATTACATAACGAGACAAATAATAAAAACAGAATTTTAAAAAAAGGCACTGTAACAGGTGCGTACTGTGTAACACAAATTTGAGTAAAGATTCTAGATTATTGGTGTCTATGGCGCAATGTACATGGACGTATAAAACAAACGAGGCTGAATGCGTTATAAACCTTTGCCCTTATGAATGAAAGAAACAATGATCAATTTGACGGATGACATTTAGTTGACATAGTAATACACGAATAAGGCAAAACAAAACACCAAAGTAAACAAAGTTAAAACGTACCGATATAAGACACCAAACTAACATAATATTAACATAATAATTTATATGTAGTAATAAGATGTTATTAACAGTTAAAAACAGTACATACAGTAAAAGAGTGCAAATAAAAAGAAAACAAAAGCAAAATACAGGCCATACCACGGTGCATTATAAAGTTTTGCGTTTTATAATAACACAACAATTTTGAGACGTGAGTTTATTTTTTTACCAGTCGACGAGACCTCTTGAGATCAATACTAGAACCGGCATCACCAGCTTCTTTGCCAGCATTTTTAATAACAGCACTGGAATTCGAGGGCGGATTAGAAGGAAATTTTACGATGAGAGATTCTACTTCGTCTTCAGTGCAGATCTGTACGCGGTCTCCAGTGGGAAGTTTGATATATATCATTCCATCAAAGGTCCATACGTTTCTAAGCCCAAAATGTTTACGCGCCTTTTTATGCACTGACTGCCTTATTCTAGTTAAAAACTCAGAAACTGAGATCTGGGAACCTTTTAATTTGGTTTTGGTATTCCATACTTCAGACTTTGTGTGGTGATCATGGAAATGAACAAGGATTGGTCTTACCTGTTCATCCTTTTTAATACCAATTCGATGGCAACGTTTAATAGACGATCTCGTCACCTGCGCAAGGCCCAACTTATTGCGTATGAGACCCAATATCTCCTGTTCAACATCAGCCTCAGGCACTTCGGCGATCCCATTGAATAAAAGAACCTTCTGCCAGTGTCGCATGTCAATTGCATCAATAGTTACTGAACAATAATGTACTTGCTGTTGCAGAAGTTTTAGCATTGAGGTAACAAGCTCTTTGAACGCGAAAAATTCTTGACTTAGCTTTGACAGGGTAGGGTTTGATGGAGTAGAAGCAGCCATTAGTCTACTCTCGAATTCCGCCAATTTTCTTGTCCAGCTTCCTTCAAGTTTTCTTTGAATATTTTCTATATCAGAAGATACAGTTTCCATTATAAGAAATCTTTAATAACAGAAGCAGCGAAAGTGAAACTATTGTTGGTCTTTTACTGGTGACACTAATGGGAGGTGCAAGTAAGTCACTTAACCTTTTCTAGATAAACATACTTTATTATCCGAATGAGCACAAACTGTACTATAATAGTTTTTGGTTATATATTGTGCAACAATTGACTTTAAATAATTCTAAAACAAATAAAACGTAAGACAATTTTAAACAGCTGTTACTTATTGTACACCTACCCGCGAAAAATTCTGTTTTAATAAATTATCTTTTATTCAAAGTTACTGATTGTACCATGAAATCAAAAGGAAGCTGATATTTTATAAGCAACCAGATGATTAAGAAAGGAATAATGATTAATTTAAGCCATTGTGACATTCTGTCGCATGATATTTTTCGTAGTTTTCAGCACCAGGAGTTTTATGTATTTATTTTATGAAACTTTTATTGTTGTACGTTATATTTATTCTATTTACAACTCGAAGAAGATGCTATGTAGCTGTTCAGATACCTACCATTATTAAAAATATGATTGACGCACGAAAGCCGAAACCGTGCAATAAGTAGCTCCGTAACAACAGAAATGTGAAAATTTCTAATATCCCTCCGCGATCTGTCTACCACCACGATGTTGCCAATATCCTCCAGATATAAATTTTACAGCAGATGCCTATTAACACATTGGCTAGTAAATACAATAACCTCTTAAGAACTCACAAAACAGTAGCAATTTAGTATCTTAATTCGTTATTTGTTAAAAAAACTGGATTTGAAATTTTAATATTTAATTTATTTGTTTATTATTTTAGATTATAATCCTGAATTTTTTGCTTCTTCGACTTCCTGTCTTTCTTCGGGGAGAGCGCGTGTATTGGTTGGCGTTCACCACACACGGCGTAGTTAAGTTGCAGTCATGGAGCCGTGTGCCTTTCCCCACTTGTTTTAGAAAGATGTGGGGAAGCTAAGACCTTGTTTCGGGTATTTTTTTAATTAAACGTAACGCGAGCCCTTTTCGAGCGAAAAGGTGTTATTCATAAATAATTTTGTAAGCCTTTACAAGACAGAAAAGGGTGTATACTGTACTTTCTTTTCGAGCCAGCTTTTCTGGGCCAGATATCTTCTCTGTCATGTTTTTTGTACTTCTTGCCACGGACTCTTACCATACTTTCTTCTTCTTCTTAACTGCTAATTTAGTCAAACTGTTTATAGCAAAAGGATGTTTACTCTAACTGCTTTTTCTGGTAGTTGGATTTAACATACGGGTACGCGACCCCAGCTCCCTGAGCTACTACTAACTCTACTCATATGTCTGAAGTTGGCAGTATCCCAAAACCTACTGCTTGCTCGCATGTTCCCACGTTACCACATCCTTTATCCTAATCCGTTAATTCCCGTCTTCGCCCTTCTTTGAATCCTCATCCAACCGTACTTGAATATCTTCACCAACGTTTGTAGAGTACATGGTAACTCTTGCCTTTCCATTGTAAGCTAAGCCTAGTGAAGAGAAAAACATTCGCCTAATAAGGTGATCCCTTGTAATGTAAGCGAAGTCTGCTCCATCTCTTAAATCGCACACACTTCCACGCTTCCTTTCTTACCATCGAAAACGTTGAACTTTTGGGCTATCCTCGCTTGATGTACATGTCGGTTGGTAATGTCTGCTCCCTGAATCACTGACCGACTAGTACCTAAGCTAGTAATTGGTAAATAGTTGTCGATTCCCAGGTAAGCACCACTGACCACCCGCGTGTCCATCATCTGCTTACGTAGTCGGTCACTTTATGTATGATTATATTAGTTCTTTCGAGTTTTTTAAGTGTGCATTGTTATTTATCACAAGGTGTAGAAATTTCACTACACTGAGGTTTTGAATATTGAAGGCACCGTTTAATATTTTGCGTTTCTATTAAATTCGACAATTATTGGGCACCTCATCTGCCAGTGTAAACCGTTTGAAAACAAGTGAAATCTGTCTCGAACGCAAGGTCCGCCATACATGATAATTTCAAACTCAATATTTTAATCCAAACTTAATATTTAGTACCTAGATGACGGAACCTTAGAAGGTAAACCAGATTGACAAAATGGCATTCAACAAATTATTTTAAAATTTTTAAAGCATTGGCATTGAATTAATTAACACTAAATATGAACTTTTGATTACTGATTGTTTGTTTTTGCAGAGACACCGTTTGTTTCATAAATCTAAAAATATATCTCAGGACGTTAAAGTTTCTGAAACAGATTCTCTTTACCTCCTTGCAGCGGTCATATTTACAAAAAGCATGACAATTGTTTTGAAAAAAATTTTTATATATTTTTGGAACATGTCAAGAAATTGTATATTCTTAATTTTCATATTGCGCTAACTATTTTCACGTATTGAATTTTTTTTCATAAGTTTACGTATTTACTTCGCTCTAGTCCATGGAAATATTCTGATTTTGTGCCGTGTCAAAGTGCCTGCAGACGTTTTTGTCACGGCTCCCTGAATGAAATCATCCAAATTGTTATGTATGTTATGAATGAATAAGTAAAGCCATCTTCATTATATTTTACCGTAGATTGAAATACCAGCACTAATTATGTGTTAAATTCATAATCAGACTGGTATATCACCCTGCGTTGAATATATTTGGACAGTTATATGTGTAACACGAACTCATCATGTCATGTGACCGGTTTCGAAATAGTCAGACCTAATCTCCGAGTACTGTTTATGTCAATCAGGATTACGAAAAGTCTTCGCTCGATTGCTTAAAACTGGAGCGAGGACCTTTAAAAGTAGCTCTGCATCATCTTTGAAAGGTAAGCACAATATGTATCGTCCAGATTTAAGCAGGAATAGTCAGCTATAAATTTTTGCCTTCCCAACATTCTTAGGAAGGTGAGGGGGAGCGAATATCTTGTAATTTAGGTTTTTTAATTAATAATTTAAAAGCAATAGATTATAATATGAACCCTTATTCAATGTAGTGACTAGTTAATTATATAACATGATGGTATCAATGTCAGAATATACAATCCCATTTCTGCCTGCAGATATCGTTGGAAGCGCCTAACGAAATAGATTCAACTTAGAAAAATCTGCTGCTTTCATCACCATTGTTGACCATTCATCTATCCAATAAAATCTAAATTAAGAAAAAAAGACGTAAATCGACGTAAAAGTGCTGATAACAATAGTAACGTAAATAGTGCTAGAATACTTTCTTATCAAATAATGCCAACCAACTCCTTTGAGAAGGCTCGGAGTATAGTATACTCCTTTATCTCTTGCGAAGGGTTTTTAATTTTTTTTAAATTAACCTTTCTTGCTCGATCAGAGTTCACATTATGTTTAATTTTTACATTACAATTCGTTATTTGTCAAAGTTGCCGAATTTGAATTTTTATAATTATTACTGATTTTTTCTGTATTAGACTATAAAATCTTTTATTTTCTTTCTTCGGGGGGAGCGCGTAGATTGGTTGGCGCTCACCGCACACGGCGTTGGTGAGTTACTGTCATGGAGCCGTATGCCTTCCTCATATTTTTTAGAAAGATATGTGGGAGCGAATATCTTGTATCGGTTAATTTATAATTATACTACGAGCCCTGATTCACCGAACAGAAATAAGTCCTTTAAAATGTATTTTGCCGTATAAAATCGGTGTAATTTACCGCCCTATTTCTTCCCGAAGTTGTCATACTTACCTTTACCTTTCAAAATCGGAGAATTTTTTTGTCATTTTTCACCGTTTATCTTAGTTACTTTTCTTAGTTATTTTAAAATAATTTTGCAGCATTGATATCTATAGCGTGGTTCTAGAAAGTGAGATTACAGAAATTATAAATGTCCCATAGCGTCGCGTTTAGGAGCATGTGTGTATCGTTTCGCTTCCGTCAGTATAGATTTTAAGTTTGCCTAAATTGGTTTTTAAATGTAAATTATGTTTCTTTTTTTCACTTTTTTTAAGTGGCTACTGATTATTACAGCAACTTAAAAGAAAGCACATCTATTTTAATGAACAAGAAGATAAATGTAATAAATAAATAACAATAATAATCTTTGACGTTTAACGTTGACGTTTCGTAAATTTGATCAACAACAACTTTATGTAAAGTGACTTTTATTTACACACCACCTGCCAGCACATCACACGTTAGTAAAGCTTCAAATTTCTTCTCTATGTCTCAACTTGACGAAATCAAAACCGCACAGAATAATCTTGAGGAGTGTTTCTCAAAAAGAATGGCCGAGTTGGAAACTCAACTTCACTCTGGTGGCCCTGCAAAGGATACAGTTGCCAAAGTGGCTGAAGAATTTCGCACATTTCGGGAGCTGATGTTCTCCATGCTCAGCTTACTTCAGGAGGTTTGCCGGGGTTGGGTTTGATGGGTAAAGCAGCCATTAATCTACTCTCCGAATTCCATAATTTTCTTGTCCAGCTTCATACAAGTTTTCTTTGAATATTTTCTATATCAGAAGATACAGTTTCCATTATAAGAAATCTTTAATAACAGAAGCAGCGAAAATTGAAACTATTGTTGGTCTTTTACTGGTGACGCAATAGAGTGCAAGTAAGTCACTTAACCTTTTCTAGATAAACATACTTTATTATCCGAATGAGCACAAACTGTACTATAATAGTTTTTGGTTATATATTGTGCAACAATTGACTTTTAAATAATTCTAAAACAAATAAAACGTAAGACAATTTAACAGCTGTTACTTATTACACCTACTTACGAAAAATTCTGTTTTAATAAATTATCTTTTATTCAAAGTTACTGATTGTGCCATGAAATCAAAAGGCTGATATTTTATAAGCAACCAGATGATTAAGAAAGGAATAATGATTAATTTAATACATTGTGACATTCTGTCGCATGATATTTTCGTAGTTTTCAGCATAAGGGAGTTTTATGTATTTATTTTATGAAACTTTATTGTTGTACGTTATGTTTATTCTATTTACAACTCGAAGAAGATGCTATGTAGCTGTTCAGATACCTGCCCAATAAAAATATGATTGACGCACGAAAGCCGAAACCGTGCAATAAATGACTCCATGGCAACAGAAATGTAGAAAATTTCTAATATCCCTCCGATCTGTCTACCACCACGATGTTGCCAATATCCTCCAGATATAAATTTTACAGCAGATGCCTATTAACATTGGCTAGTAAATGCAATAACCTCTTAAGAACTCACAAAACAGTAGCAATTTAGTATCTTAATTCGTTATTTGTTAAAAAAACTGGATTTGAAATTTTAATATTTAATTTATTTGTTTATTATTTTAGATTATAATCCTGAATTTTTTGCTTCTTCGACTTCCTGTCTTTCTTCGGGAGGCGCGTGTGGTTGGCGTTCACCACACGGCGTAGTTAAGGAATTTGCAGTCATGGAGCCGTGTGCCTTTCCCCACTTGTTTAGAAAGATGTGGGAAGCTAAGATATGTTCAGGTATTTTTAATTAAACATGCTTGCGAGGCCCTTTCGAGCGAAAAGGTGTTATTCATAAATAATTTTGTAAGCCTTTACAAGACAGAAAAGGTGTATACTGTACTTTCTTTTTCAAAACCAGCTTTTTCTGGGCCAGATATCTTCTCTGTCATGTTTTTTGTACTTCTTGCCACGGACTCTTACCATACTCTTAACTATTCTTAACTGCTAATTTAGTCAAACTGTTTATAGCAAAAGGATGTTTACTCTAACTGCTTTTCTGGTAGTTGGATTTACAACATGTGGGTACGCATTCCAACCCTGAGCTACTACTAACTCTACTCATATGTCTGAAGTTGGCAGTATCCCAAACCTACTGCTTGCTCGCATGTTCCCACGTTACCACATCCTTTATCCTAATCCGTTAATTCCTGTCTTCGTCCTTCTTTGAATCCTCATCCAACCGTACTTGAATATCTTCACCAACGTTTGTAGAGTACATGGTAACTCTTGCCTTTCCATTGTAAGCTAAGCCTAGTGAAGAGAGAAAACATTCGCCTAATGGGTGATCCTTGTAATGTAAGCGAAGTCTGCTCCATCTTAAATCCTTTACTTCCGCTTCCTTTCTTACCATCGAAAACGTTGAACTTTTGGGCTATCCTCGCTTGATGTACATGTCGGTTGTGTCTGCTCCCTGAATCACTGACCGACTAGTACCTAAAAGCTAGTAATTGGTAAATAGTTGTCGATTCCCAGATGCGCCTACTGACCACCCGCGTGTCCATCATCTGCTTACGTAGTCGGTCACCCCCAGGAATAATCGGTAAGAATCGGTTCGCTTCCATTAGTATAGACTTTATGTATGATTATATTAGTTCTTTTAGGTTTTAAATGTATTATTTATACAAAGATTAACCCATTTCATACACTGAGGGTTTGAATATTGAAGCACCGTTTAATATTTTGCGTTTCTATTAAATTCGACAATTATTGAACTCATCTTAAGTGTAAACCGTTTGGCTCAAATTGGAAATCATCTCGAACGCAAGGTCCGCCATACATGATAATTTCAAACTCAATATTTTAATCCAAACTTAATATTTAGTACCTAGATGACGGAACCTTGAAGGTAAACCAGATTGACAAAATGGCATTCAACAAATTATTTTAAAATTTTTTAAAGCATTGGCATTGAATTAATTAACACTAAATATGAACTTTGATTACTGATTGTTTGTCTTTGCAGAAGTTTTGGTTTGCATTTCATAAATCAAAATATATCTCAGGACGTTAAAGTTTCTGAAACAGATTCTCTTTACCTCCTTGCAGCGGTCATATTTACAAAAAGCATGACAATTGTTTTGAAAAAATTTTATATATTTTTGGAACATGTCAAGAAATTGTATATTCTTAATTTTCATATTGCGCTAACTATTTTCACGTATTGAATTTTTTTTTCATAAGTTTACGTATTTACTTCGCTCTAGTCCATGGAAATATTCTGATTTTGTGCCGTGTCAAAGTGCCTGCAGACGTTTTGTCACGGCTCCCTGAATGAAATCATCCAAATTATTATGTATATTATGTGAATGAATAAATAAAGAAGCCATCTTCATTATATTTTACCGTAGCGTGAAATACTAGCACTAATTATGTGTTCAATTCATAATAGTGCAATTATCTCCTGCGTTTATAATATTTGAACAGTTTACATGTAACAGGAACTAATGACATGTGACCGGTTTTAAAGAAATAGTCAGACCTAATCTCCGAGTACTGTTTATGTCAATCAGGATTACGAAAAGTCTTCGCTCGATTGCTTAAAACTGGAGCGAGGACCTTTAAAAGCGGCTGCATCATCTTTGAAGAATGCTTTAATATGTATCGTCCAGATTTAAGCAGGAATAGTCAGCTGAAATTTTGCCTTCCCAACATTCTTAGGAAGGTGAGGGAGCGAATATCTTGGTAGGTTTTTAATTAATAATTTAAAAGCAATAGATTATAATATGAACCCTTATTCAATGTAGTGACTAGTTAATTATATAACATGATGGTATCAATGTCAGAATATACAATCCCATTTCTGCCTGCAGATATCGTTGGAAGCGCCTAACGAAATAGATTCAACTTAGAAAAATCTGCTGCTTTCATCACCATTGTTGACCATTCATCTATCCAATAAAATCTAAATTAAGAAAAAGACGTAAATCGACGTAAAAGTGCTTGATAACAATAGTAACGTAAATAGTGCTAGGCCACTAACTTATCAAATAATGCCAACCAACTCCTTTAGAAGTCTCAGGTATAGTATACTCCTTATCTCTTTGCGAAGGGTTTTAATTTTTAAATTAACCTTTCTTGCATGGTCGAGTTCATTATGTTTGTTTTTACATTGATTTCGTTATTTGTCAAAGTTGCCGAATTTGAATTTTGCCAAATTATTATTTGATTTTTCTGTATTAAGACTATAATATCTTTTATTTTCTTTCTTCGGGGAGCGCGTAGATTGGTTGGCGCTCACCCGCACACGGTGGTGAGTTACTGTCATGGAGCCGTATGCCTTCCTCCTGTATTTTAAAAGATATGAGGGCGAATATCTTATATCAATTAATTATAATTACTACAAGGCTGGGTGCGAACAAAATAAGTCCTTTAAAATGTATTTTGCCGTATAAAATCGGTGTAATTTACCGCCCTATTTCTTGGGGGTGTCATACTTGCAACACCTTTCAAAATCGGAGAATTTTTTGTCATTTTTCACCGTTTATCTTAGTTACTTTTCTTAGTTATTTTAAAATAATTTTGCAGCATTGATATCTATAGCGTGGTTCTAGAAAGTGAGATTACAGAAATTATAAATGTCCCATAGCGTCGCGTTTAGGAGCATCATGTGTATCGTTTCGCTTCCGTCAGTATAGATTTTAAGTTTGCCTAATTGGTTTTAAATGTAAATTATGTTTCTTTTTTCACTTTTTTTTTTAAGTAGCTTTTGATTATTTACAACAACTTAAAAGAAAGCATCTATTTTAATGAACAAGAAGATAAATGTAATAAATAAATAACAATAATCTTTGACGTTTAACGTTGACGTTTCGTAAATTTGATCAACAACAACTTTATGTAAAGTGACTTTTATTTACACACCACCTGCCAGCACATCACACGTTAGTAAAGCTTCAAATTTCTTCTATGTCTCAACTTGACGAAATCAAAACCGCACAGAATAATCTTGAGGAGTGTTTCTCAAAAAGAATGTCTGAAAGCTTAAACTAACTTCACTCTGGTGGCCCCAAAGGATAGTTGTTAAAGTGGCTGAAGAATTTCGCACATTTCGGGAGCTGATGTTCTCCATGCTCAGCTTACTTCAGGGTTTGCCATAGGATTGGAGTTGCCAGCAAAGATCACCATCGTCCAATTCTTGTTAGGTTCTCCAGTGTTGAATCTAGATCACTGGAGAGCCAAGTCCAGATTAAAAGGCTCATCTGTCTCCATAAAAGAGTTCCTAGCAAAGTCAAGGCAGCTTGTTTTTGGCAAAGCCAGACTGCATTTTGGCATGAGAGCATGTTGGACGCAGGATGGCATAATTGTTGTGAAAACGACAGCTGGTTCCAGGCACAAAATTACCACTGTAGAGGAGCTGAACTCATTAGTCCTGAAATATCCGAATGCTGCATCGGGCTCTTCTACAGTTGGAAAAAATGTCTCCGGTAGTTCCGGTTCATCCAGCTTGAATCGAAAGTGATGGTTTTCCTTTCAATGCATAGGATTTCTTGGTTCGGTAACTCTTATAATAATACAAGTTGTTTAAATTGCGCTTAAATTACCCATTGTTTTCATATACTTGATGTTTGTTTACCGTTTATGCCAAAGTTAATACCCATTTGCTTTCTATTTCTTGTGATACCCAACGTTAAAAAATTACATATATTTGTAAAGTATAAAGGCAAATATCTTTTCTAAAAAACTTTTACAATTCTTTATTGCTGCACTAAGAACTTTGCATGTATAAAATACTTTTTGTTTTTCACTTGAGGGGTTATTTGTCACAGTTGTCTGTCATTTGACATTAATAGCTTGTTTTTTTTAGATTATTTGAAGGCAAAAGTTTTCTTCCATAGAGCTATATGTCACAGATTTGTTTTTTAACTTTATTTCTCAGTTACTTTTTTTTCTTTCTTGTTTACTATTATTATTCATAGTGTTTGTTTATGTGTGTGAGCTGGCGGAAGGTGCAGAGACAACCTAGTTGCATCATCTTCGCATGAGTTATTTATTATTTTTATTTTTACATTTATTATAAATATTGTTTTATATATTGACGTTTATGTATATTTATTATGAGTTCCGATGATGATTCATTTCATTCTGCCAACATTACCACTTCACTATCAAATGATGACAGTTTCAGTTCTTTTTCTGAAACACTTGGTGATTTTCTAGGTCACACATTTAACCATTCCCATACTATGTTCAATGTTTGCCATATTAATGCTCAGAGCTTACCTAGTCATTACAACGTGTTGCTTGAGGGTTTCTCTAACGCTAACACTCATGCCATCCTGATTTCGGAGAGTTGGCTCAAGCCCCATCTACTTTCGACCTCTTATCCCCTCCCTGGCTTCACATTGATCCGCCACGATCGCATCGATAGGAGAGGCGGTGGCGTCGCCATATACCTCCGCAGCAACCATACCTACAAAATTTTTGCCTCTTCTTCTAGTTTTCCTACAACTGCAGAGTTTCTTTTCCTGGAGGTCTGTGTAAAAGGTACCAAAGCTGTCGTTGGTGTTGTTTTCTGTCCGCCACTTGCCGATTATTTCTCCAGTCTCGAAACGATTCTTGAATCTTTAGAACAGTATTCAGTTTTGGTAAGATATTCGAGGCATTTACAAAATATTTATATCTCATAATATGTTGAGCTTAAAATATATGACAAAAGTTCATTGTGTACCCGCAACAGAATTGCATCGTGCCCAACGAACCTATGTTGCGAATAGTCGGGCAAATTAAGCTTTACTTTACTGTGTACAGAACTAGTGTACTGAGCTGCAGTCAACTAGTTAAAATTGCTTATTTTATTTAGGACACATGTTCCTACATTATTAGGATAGTTAATAGACTGAGACTGAGACTCAATTTGTTGTCAAATTCATTATTATGGAGATGTCAGTATAAAATAGTCTTGCACAATCTAAATGTGATTTAATCATAGAGTATATACAGTGAAATAAAATCTATCAATACTCTATTATCGATTATCTTATTATTTTTTAATTCTTTTTTTATATAATTACTAACTTACTTACTTATCTTCACGCACAATCCCTGACGGGGTAGCCAGAAAGAACAGATCGCCAAGTGTTCGATCCCTACATACCATATAGATTCAATATTATTCATACATATAGATTTTTTATATTGAATTATATGTAATGATTTCTAGTTTGTCAATTCCTTGATTGTAATCTTTAAATTAATAAAAAAATTTCTTCACGTCATTCTTCATAAATCCGATTAAGTCCTTTCGACTGAACACACACACGACAACGTATCTGGTGGCGAGCCTGTCACCTTCTTTTATGTCCGAGCCAACGATATGAATCGTACATAAGTTTTGGAAAAAAAAACCCTTAGGTAGGAGCCTACCACCTGGGGATCGAACTGGGGTCTCTTTACTCGAATTCCGAACACCCAACCATTTGGCTATTGCGCTTTTTTATAAATAGTATTAAAATAGAATAATAATGTGATATCATTTTTCAATATTTATTATGTTAAGTGTAATGTTTTTGGTAAGATATTCGAGGCATTTACAAAATATTTATATCTCATAATATGTTGAGCTTAAAATATATGACAAAAGTTCATTGTGTACCCGCAACAGAATTGCATCGTGCCCAACGAACCTATGTTGCGAATAGTCAGGCAAATTAAGCTTTACTTTACTGTGTATTCGAGGCATTTACAAAATATTTATATCTCATAATATGTTGAGCTTAAAATATATGACAAAAGTTCATTGTGTACCCGCAACAGAATTGCATCGTGCCCAACGAACCTATGTTGCGAATAGTCAGGCAAATTAAGCTTTACTTTACTGTGTACAGAACTAGTGTACTGAGCTGCAGTCAACTAGTTAAAATTGCTTATTTTATTTAGGACACATGTTCCTACATTATTAGGATAGTTAATAGACTGAGACTGAGACTCACTTTGTTGTCAAATTCATTATTATGGAGATGTCAGTATAAAATAGTCTTGCACAATCTAAA